>JAMPIV010016532.1:0-168965 GCA_024509875.1 Oreohelix idahoensis | reverse complement strand
TCTATTACGCCTGGTTTGACTTCTGTTTTCATTTGTGTTCGCAGTTTTCTGAGACCACGTTAGTTCTTTGCTGAACAAAATTTGTATTTTTATTTTGTTTTATTTGATATTCTTTGCTGCTGTGTTATTGTAGGTAGTTTCTTTGTGTTGATGTTTTGTTCTTGTTTAGGATTATTATTTATTACTTATTATTATTTTGTTATGTGTCTGCAGCGTTCTTTGTCATGTCAGGAGTGTTCTTTGTCATGTTCTCATAACCTTTCTGTATTTCTCATCTTTATCTCCTGTTTCTGAATGGCTGACAAAGGGTAAGCCCGAAACATCCAATGTTTGTAACGTTTTATTTATTTGTAAATAAGCTACTTGTCACAGACAAACAGTTTTATATTGTGATATTTACAGCACAAGATTTTGATTGGCTAAGCAGTTAGAGCACATTCCTCTCACTGGACAGTTATTGGGTTGTGAGATCAAAATTAGGTTGCATCACACTACAGCCTTCCCATCTGTAAATGGATATCTCTCTCTTTTTTTTTTTAATAGAAGTTTTGGCGAGACACAAGGTCTGCTGGTTATATTATGGTGCAAGTCTAAATATAAAAGACCTTGTGTTCTGATGTTGTAAAAGGAAACCGACTCTGCTCTGGAATTAGGGAAGGCAGAAGGCAGCGAGGAATGGAAATGGCCACCCCACATACCTGTCAACCTCCTGAGACCAAAAACTGTATGCCGGACCAGAAAAAACCTTACCAAAAAATATTTAACATATTAAACGTGATACGGTTTTAAACAGACAAATGACATATACTAATTAGTTTAACATTTGAAATAGTGCGATATAAAACAAACTAATACAGTCTAGTGCTGTTCTTTATATGTATTAGAAATACTGCAAGTGACAGTCAATTGTAAGTTATATCCCATAAAATTACCACAGCCTTCATAACATGGTGACGTTTGTGTTAGTTTTGTAGAATGCACCAGAAAATCAATAACTTTATAACAGAAGTCAGATTATAATGGTGGTGATATTAAATATATAATAAAAATGAAGACAAAACACTACCATGTTTAAGAGCAAAAATATCCTAGTAGTTGTAAATTGATGTGCTTAAACGGTATTTCTTAAGCAAGTTTTAAATTAAAGATTTCATCCAGTGCATAAATACTGTGACTACTACTACGACCTCTGAACTTTCATTTCTGAAATCTTTTTTTAGGCTGTACCAAACAGATGGCCCACTGTCCCTTATTTAAACCAAATTTACAGACGCAGTATAAAGGAAAATGTCCAGGAATGTAAAGGGTTAGGTTTAGGAATCTTAAACCTAACTCTGTAACCTAATTATAATTCTGACGCTAACGACATATTTCAATAGCTCCGAATAATTATCCCATTGTGCTTTATTGCCACCAAAAAGGGTAAAGTACACATTTCTCACCGTTTTGCTCAGAAAAAAAAAAGAAAATCATATATACAGCTTTTTCACGCGTAAGAATGTGAACAAACACCCAGACCGGCGAGTGGACACCTGTCATTGTACAGGGAAACAAGAGATTCTTGCCTCGAGTAATAGCGGGCGTACATTAAAAAAAACACCCAGACCGTCCTAATATAATAATAAAAATGAATTATTTCATTTAAACAAACCAAACATGCTCCCGCAAATGCTGATCTAGTAATAATCGCACATGTCATCCAGTAAATTATTTCGTTATGTAGGACCTACACAGAATATTGACATTAATTTATTGGAAATATTTAAATGGTCAAAATTAAACTGGAAAGATTAAGAGAACGATTTTAAAAAATGCAACAAAGCAAAGCAAACAGTAAACGGCAAAAAAAAAAAAAATTAACCAAATTATGAACAGAATATCAAATATAGGAAGAAAAAACGTACTACCAAAAATTTACAAAATTATTATTTAAAAGTTGGTAGACCGGTGATAATAGATCACCACTTTATTTAAAAAAAAGCAGTGGATCTCAACCGCTGGGATAAAGTATTGTATGGATTTACTCTTTAAACAGAAAAGTTTAAGCAACCTTTTTTTTTCTAGTTATGTACACAGTACATTATGACATTAATTTATCGGAAATATATTCAAGGGCAAGATATAACTGGAAAGATTAAAACAGCGATTAAATTGCAACAAAGCAAAACAACAGCAATATTTAACCAAGTTATAAGTACTTAGCTTTTTTTTTCTTAAAAAATGGCACCTGGGTGTGGTGGCAAGCATGGTTGATAACAGATAACTTTAAAAATATGTCATGTCACGCTGAAAACCGAAAGTGTCTGAGGCCGACTTCCAAGTTTTTGCCAAATTGTTGGGTATTAAAGGATTTGATTTGTTGCTGGGAGAGACCTTGTTTTAAAAACAGACTCCACGAATCCCGGAATTAAAACAAAACAAAATGGTTGGAAAGAAAAGCTTGGGCTAGAAAATATTTTGATTTAAAATTTAAAAAACGCAGGTTGGAAAAAAAATTTTGTTGTTGAGAAAATCTGTACAATGTGTGTATGGCCGTACACTGCTAAAAGTATTAAAAAAAAACGTACATTGTATGGCAAAAACGTACAAGTTGATAGGTATGACCCCATCTTATAAAAAAGCTAAACTTAGTATGGTGAAGTCTCTAACACTTGACTTCCCAATAGCATTGTATTCTATGGGGCTGTCTTTTTTAAAATATTATTTTGAAGGATTGTGATAACTTGTTTGATTATAAATGTTATAGGAGGATTCTGATAACTTGTTTTATGATAAATGTTATAGGGCAGCGCAGCACCACACAAACACAGCCAAAACCAGTATCACCCAGGATCCATAACTGAGTGGAGTACTGAAAATGTGTGTCAGTGGCTTACAGCCCTTGAGTTAGACAAGTACACGACATCCTTCAGAGAGAAGAGTGTCACAGGAAGTCAGTTGTTACACCTGGACAGTTCCAAATTGAAGGTGAGAGAGAGGTAGAGCGATTGACAAATTCAAACAGAAGATGTATATTACTATCTGTATTTTTATCAGTGTCAAAGAAAAATAACAAGTCAAGGAGGTAGATGAAAAGTGAAGAGTTTATAGAATGACAGAGAGTTTGAAGGCTGCAGGATAATTGTGACAGTAAGAAATGTAAGGATAGTGACAAACTGAAGGAAGGAAAATGTCTTCATTATTATCGACAACTTTTAGCTTCTCAAGGAGCAAAGGCCATCAAGAAACTTACGCCAAGTCTTCCTGTCCCGTGCCATCAACTTGCCTTTCTGTGTTTTCCTCATTCTTTTATTGCCTGTCTCCAGTTCTTTTCTCCGCGCATTCTTTGGTCTCCCTGTTTTAGCCTGTAGATTTCAGAACAAGGACTGCCTTGTAACACTGTCAGCAGGTATTCGCAATGTGTGTCCTATCCATCACCTGCATCTTCTTCTCATCTCTTATTCCACAGGCACCTGTCTAGTTCATGTCATCAGATCCCTTCAATCCTTCTATTCTACGCAAGCATCCATTTATGAAAAGTCTGTAGCTTCTTGGTTTGTTGTTCTGCCTGTTTCACAGCTATACAATAGGACTGAAAGGAGTAAAATACACAGGATTAAAGAGAGAGTGAACAGAGAATGAATGATTGAGGATGGCAGTCAGAGAAGTAAAATGAGGGAAGGTCAGAAAAAAAAGGGATGAGATGTATGTGTTGTAACAGATGCTTCATTAACTTTTAGCTCCACAGCAAGCTTAGGTCATCATGTCCTGTGCTATTCCTTTGAGGTCTTTCATGTCTTCTTTATCCCCATCATGTCTGTGCCTGATTCCTTTCTTCATGTTTTTTTTTAAATTTCCCTGTCTGTTACCCTGGTGATTGCACATGTGTTGTTAATAGTGAACATGTTTTCTATACTTTCTTCTTGCACTTCTTCGTACACTCTCAGACGTCAACGTGAATATGTTCAAAGAAAGCCGTGATCAGCTTGAGGCTATTTATATCTCCATAGAGCTTTTCCAGGAATGGTACTGGTGATGGCCACATGTTTTTCTTCTGTTCCTCGTATGTTGGGGCATCTTTGAAGCAGATGTTCAGCAGTCATTTTACCGGTGCCACAGTCACACGCATCATTAGTTCTTATCTTTAGCATATTGATTAGGTGGTATCCCAATCTGTTGTGGCCCGTGCGGAGTCTGAAAGTTATCCCTTGTTCTCTTCTGTTGAGCTGTTATTATGCATCATATTTTGTGTGGCCTGGATGTTCTGCTTCCTATTGGCAACTGTATCTGCTTCTGATAAAACTCTGCCTCTTCAAAAGTTATACTTGTATCAGGCTGAGGTAACTTTCCACCTTCCTTTGCCAGTCTGTCAGCTTCTTCATCTCAGTTTGTGGAGTACTGCTCTTAGGTCATCCAAATCTGCATTGTTCTAGCTCTTCAGCATTGCAATTACTGACAGCGCATCTGTAAAGAAAGCAACTTGTCTCTTGGTGCTTTCTTCCGTCATTAGGACCTCTGCTGCAGTTTTCAAGGCCTCTGCCTCTGCTCTGAAGCAGCTTGAGAATTTTCCTGTTGCCACTGACAGCCTTTTTTTGTGTGCCAGTGCTTAAGTTCAGCAATACTCCTCCACTTCCATTTTATGTTGCATTTGTTGCTGATCCATCTTTATAGGCATGGATCCAGATGTTGCGTGGGTAATGTTTCTTGCACTTAGAACATGTAGGATGTTCTTTAGTTTAGACATGTGACAAAGCTGATCACGTGGGATCTTGCCTAGCTGGTGTTATTATTTATAAGATTCAACATTATTGCACTCCAGGCAAACCTATAAGTGCTCAGTCTCCTTTAGCAAATGTCCAAGGGTATGAATGCTAATTGTTCCTGTTGTGCACTGGTTGTATAGATGCCAGATGCATCGTGCCATTTGTCCATCTGTGCTGGTCTTATGTTTGATGCCAAACTCCAGCAACCTTAGCCATAATGATTCATCGATTGCAGTGTGATCTAAAATGTGATCAGTTATTGCCTTCAGTATGTCTCCATTATCCATATCCAGTACATCTTCTATGGGTGCTCTTGAAGCTAGTCTGTCAGCTCTTTCATTGCCACATACTCCTGGATGACCAGGACAGCAAATCCACACCAGTTCTTGAAGATTCGAGGCTTTTATGGAGGGTTTCCATTCATGACGGAGCCATCTACTTTGGACCTTCTGAAGCATGGATTGCAAGTCTGATACAATAACTGCCCTTGTTAATGTAGTTTCAGACAGTCACCATAATGTTTTTTCTGCCCACAGAAAGTTATGTCTGAAAGATCTATCTGGTTTCTCTTCACAATGCTTACATCTTTCCTAGCTAGAAATCTGACATGATGAACATTTAGGATATTCTTTAACTAGATTTCATACAGTGAATGTAAAGCTGGTCTCTGGCTTAGAGATGTGATGGAGAATATTAAAGGTGTTTGTTAACTTAGAGGTATGACAGTCAACATAAAAAGTGTTGAGTAGGTTAGAACCTCTACACCTCACGGTAGAAGGGGAATGACTAAGTAAGAGTAGGTTAGAGGTCTAAAACAGTGAGCCTGAAGAATTTTCATAATTTAGAGATTGGTGACAGTGTGTGTGAATGTGTTGTATTGATTAGAGATATGACGCAGTACAAAGTATGAGTGATGTTTCATAGATTAGAGATCTGACACAGTATTAAGTATGGGTGATGTTTCATAGATTAGAGATCTGAGACAGTGTGCATGAAAGATATTCATATTTTGGAGATTTGAGGTAGCAAGCATGTTTTTTTTTCCATAGATGAGAAATTTTAGAAAATGATCATGAAAGAGAAAATTCATATATTTGAGTCATCTTTTTCCAGTATTACTTCTTCTTCATTTGTTACTGCTACCACAGTCTGTGCTACCAATGTTTGTATTGCATTAGTTGTTACTGTCACTGACAAATCAATCACTTAGACCATTCATCTTTACATCTAATGTTATTTCATCCACAGTCCATAGGAGTTGTTAGTAGCAAAGACAGGGAGCTGTTGAAAAAGAAGATCAAAGAAATGCGAGTGAATGCAGAACGAGAGAAGAAGATACAGGAGAAGGAGAGGAAGCAGAAAGAAAAGGAACAAAAGAAGATGTCTAAGAAGAAATGATGTTTGATGTGTCAGTAATGTACAGATAGCCTTAGACTGCATCTGGTCTCGTGTCAATGTGTTCATTTGTTGTTGAATGTGTTTTGATGGTTAGTTTTGATATGTTACAACATGGAGAGAGAGATCTACCAACCCAGAAGCTTCTTATAACTGAAAAAAGTCAAAATAATTGTTGATGAAGTCAGATATATTGTTCATTTTTGTTTTTTATTTTCATTGACCAGAAAATTCATTATGTCTTTGCATTGTTAAATTTTTGTTTGTTTGTAGGTACACAGTTAAATTGGAAATAGTGAAGAAAACTACAAATATGATTTTAAAATTTCAGTTTTCCATAAGTTGTGATATAATCTTAATCAGAGTTCTGTCTGTAAAAAGTGAATAGAAACAGTTTTAACAAATGTGAATTGATTGGAATTATCCATGTGGAAATGTTGACATACATAGATTCAAAGAATTCACTCTCTATACTGTACAGCAATGTAGTTAAACAAATTTTAAACATATCTTTAAATATATTAATATATATGAGTTACCTGCGTTGAATCTTTGTTTTAAATAAATATTACAGCCCAATGTCTAAACTTTTATATGGGGGAACTTGACATTTCTTATTACTTTTTTTTAAAAACTCCCATAAATTTCACAAAGTTTTATAATTTTGTTATATTTTTCTCCAATACCGCAAAACTCTTGTTCAGTTACAAAATATTTTAAAACACATAACTAGTATTTGCTTGGACACGTCACAAGAATGAGTAACAAGAAATGTGTGTAGAAAATAAATAACAGATAAGGGCATGTCACAAGATTTACAGATGGTAGCAAAACTGGAACTGTGCATATTACAAATGAGAACTGGTGGTGAGATCAAGAAGAGAAGAGAATGAAGAATCTTGGAGCAGGTGACTATATTGGCTGACGGCACTTTGAAGGAAAAAAGATTATTAGTCTAAAAATATACATTCATTGTCTTACAACTAACCATCCCAGTATGTCACAAACGGGCTTTTCCCTTTCTTGTATGTTGCATGAAGCACCACTGCTGCTGAGCACTTTGTAGGACCTGGCACTTTGTAGGACCACAGCACTTTGTAGGACCTAAGCACTTTGTAGGACCACAGCACTTTGTAGGACCTGAGCACTGTCATGTGATGGTAGTTTCTGTAGCAGTATGTTTTACATAATGAGGTTGCAGCATCATGCACAATCTCCCACTTTGACCTTTATGACATGCTTGTGGTAGCAGAGGTCAATTTCTATCTTTGTCTCCTCACAGAACACACCCCCTCCCCACAAAGCAGCACTTAATGTCACAAACCACTAACTAGCTTACATGTGTTGTGGGGATTGTTAACAATTTTTAACAGTAAATCTTTATTTGGCTGTTTTTGTGTGGTTTTTATTTTATTTATGTATGCGTTAATTTGTAGTTTTATTTTATTTTTATTTTTTTTATGCTCAATGTCTTAGTGATATGACACAAACTGATCAAACATTCTTTTGGTGGGTTAGGCTGCAAAGTTATTGGGAAAATTAGATATGTTTTAAAAGAAAAAAGTTCCATCTCGCAAACTGCTCAATCAAAAACATTCATAGCAAGTGGATATAACTGTTTTTTTTTTTCAGCAGCTTTGAATTTTAATTATGTTTTGTCCACATCGCTGTAAAGGTATTTAAAATTGCTGTGTGTGACTGTACGTGTTAGGATAGAATCTTATTTGCTTGTGCAACAGGAGGTAAAGAACAAGACATTGTGGTTGATAGCACACCAGCTGATAGCATTACAAGGTAGTCTTTCTTTAAGAATCCACATGTTAGGATAGACAGAAAGAGGCCCACCACAGGTTAGGATAGACAGAAAGAGGCCCACTACAGGTTAGGATAGACAGAAAGAGGCCCACCACAGGTTAGGATAGACATAAAGAGGCCCACCACAGGTTAGGATAGACAGAAAGAGGCCCACCACAGGTAGGATAGACAGAAAGAGGCCCACCACAGGTTAGGACAGAAAGAGGCCCACCACAGGTTAGGATAGACAGAAAGAGGCCCACCACAGGTTAGGATAGACAGAAAGAGGCCCACAACAGGTTAGGATAGACAGAAAGAGGCCCAAAAACATATGAAGAAAGGAATTGGAGATAGACCTAACTAAGAGATAAATAAGATATGGAAAGAACTAGAACATATGATACAAGACAGGATGATCTGGTGTGTTTTAGAGGAGTCCCTTTTTATGTCTTCTCCTACCCCCTTCTGCTTGTTTTTTTTTTTTCTCTTACCCTGAGGGTCTCAGAACAAGTATTGTGTGTAATACTGCCATCTGGTTTACACAGTGTATGTTCTATCCAATGTTGTTATTGTGTCTGGTCCCACTGATATTTGTCTAGTTCTTTCAATCGTTTCCACATTGGGGGGTCTTCTTCTTCCTCTTTTGTCCTGAAAAGGACGTTGGTTGCGCTGTGTCCGTTTACAGCGAAGCTGCGATAATTGTGCCTTTCGGCCGACACTGACTTCAGCACGGCATTTTTTGGGACCGGGTTAGCCTTCCCACTTCGATCCCTAACTCTCTCAGCCAGACTGCAGTGATGCAGCCTGTTTCCAGGACCACCAGTTGGAGGTGGAGTAGGGTCTTGGTCAGCTCTGGTTCGCTGACACAAGCAGTCAAGCTATGGGTCACTGACTGCATTTATCACTGTTGGTGCATCTTCAGTCCCACATTGGAGGTCTTAGATCTTGTCATACCATTTGAATGTTTCTAATTCATGCAGGCATCCATTTGTGAAAGTCTAGAATACCGGTTGTTGTTTTCATTGTATTTCATGTTTGACAACAGTACAATAGGAACTGTCTTATTATGCTGGTCCTCTGGTTACTTCATTGTATGTACTATCCCATGCCAACATCTTTTCCTCATTCTTGTTTCATGTATTTCAGGTTTGTTACTGTGCTGTCCTTCTAGCTTCTTCCTTAACCATCTCTTCCACCTCGATCTTGTGCCCAGAGTTTGCTCATATTTTCATTAGCCTCCATTCATTACACATGCCAGCCTCAGCGATCTTATATTTCTGTCTTTTGTTTGTATTCTCATTAATATATGTCTGTGACCCATGCACTTTTCTCTTTTAAAGTAATCAGTTACATTTAAACTAGCATATTTTTGACCAGATCTCTTGGATCATAAAGGACTGTGTTTTATTATAGATTAGTTTTCTGTATGAATATCCACTGGGAGATTACAGTTGCTGTGAGGGACATATCTGTAGGAATGAGACTTAATTTAATGGACTCAGTGTTTCAACGTTTTGTTCAGTTTGCGTGAGACATTTTATGTCTCTGTATTGAAGGTTCTTGCATATCTGTTGAGGAATACCAACAAAATATGGAGTATGTTGTGTAGCTACCACAACGGAGGTTTTTTTTTTTGGTAACTACCAAAATTATAACCGTTTTGTACAGCTACCAAAGTGAGGAGTGTTTATAAGAGTGGAAGATTCATATCCGACATGGCATTTTTTTGCCGCATTTTGTACACATAAAATGTGTGTTGAACAAGGAGAACTGTGAAGTTAACTGTAAAGTTTGCCTGTCCGAGTTGAGCCAAGAAGTTTTGGTTGTCTTTTATTGTGCTAAAGAAATAGTTTTAAAGTTGAAGTGAGAGATGTTTCTCTGCCATGTATTTAGCAGCTGAAAAGTTTGCCTGCCTCTAGTTGAGCTGAGAAGTTTTATCTGGTTTTTGTTGTGCAAAGGCTGTCTAGTTTTCTGGTCAAGTTTATCTGGCTTTTGTTGTGCAAAGGCTGTCAAGTTTTCTGGTCAGGTTTACCTGCCTTATATTTAGCAATCTGCTCTGAGTTTAGCTGAGAAGTTTATCAATGGTTAAGCTAAAAATTCATTCACGATGAAGTGGATAGTTTATTTGCTTTTATTTCAGATAGACGTTTGACTGTCTTGAGCTGAGTTGCAAAGTTTTTTTTTTTTTTTTAATCAGAAAATGAGATGGTATTGCAGTAAACTGTAATAGCAGTGCCACATAACATGAAGCTAGATAATTGACAGCTTGATCTGGTTACAGACACACCACCACCTCTGTTACGACCACAACTTTTTTGTGTGTGTTTAAACGGTGAAGAACTGAATGAAAACAGAATGGAAGGGGCCAACTAACATGAACAAATAAAATATGATAGAAACATTTTTCTCTCTTTTCCTCCTTCCCCCTGGCCTTTCCTCATTTACAGCTGCATGATTCTCGTGTCTTCATTTTTCATGACGCCACGTTGGCAGTATTTAAGAAGTTCTGGCTTTTCCATCTGACACTGACTTGTCTGCTTTTATCTGCTTCACATTCTTTTTGTGTGTGAACTGTTGTTGCATTTCTAATTTAGAGAAATCTAGCATTTGTGTGAGTTGATATGGCAATTTTCTTATAATGTTAGTTGGTCTGGCAAGATTTTTCTTGTTAAAGAAACCGTGTTGAATCTTGTTGTAGAATAAAAGAAACCGTTGTTGACTTTATGAATGGCAAGGTGTTCAGAATGTCATTTAGTTCATGAAATTGTTCGGTTACTTTATTAATGAATTTATTTATAAGGTTAACAATATTTAGTTAGAAATTTGGTGATTGGTCATTTGTACTAATGAAAAAAAAACTGTAAATTTCCTTGGAGATAGTTTAATGTTACATTTGCCAGGAGAATGGAGGAATTGCTGACCAAAAGTATTTTTTATGTGGCTCAGCTGCCAAAATAACCATTGTTATTTTATAACTACAAGGGCAATTTGGCAGCCAGATATTTGACAAGGGCAGTTTGTCAGTTCAAGATTGCTGACATTATATGTGTGTGTTGCCAATATGACGGAACTGGTTTGAAAGTAAATGAGTGTTATTAGGTACATATGCCTTTAGTTGACGGATATATCGATTTTTACTGTTATAGAATTCATTTAAGAAATACATTTGTTACGTGCTTGATATGTCATATCACAGCATACATATATTCTGTTACATAACTTTTTCAAGCATATGTCATGTGTGATGTGTCATTCTTATCTTGCAGATGTTTTGTAACATGGATCATTCAAACTCTCCAAGATGTCATTCATGACATGTGGATGTTCTGTATCATACATCATTTACACAGTGTCACTGTTTCCTGTCAGAGATATCATTTTTGACACACAGGTGTACCATATCATGCTTCATTTAAAACATATAGATGCTCCCTGTCCAAGATGTCATTCATGACATGTGGATGTTTTGTACTATGGATCATGTTTCCTGTCACAGTATCACTGAAGACAAATGTTCCCTGTTGTTATGGACCAAAATTAGAAGTAGCACATTGAAGATGTCTTGTGTGAACATGTAAGTTCAACACAAAACTTGATGTCTGTGTATTTTCACACGAATACGTGTTAAGTCATGTGACTTTTGGTGTTATGTTTGATGTCTATGCATTTTCACAAGAGTACATGTTAGTCATGTGACTGTTGGCCTTGTACATGTGTGTGTGACAGCAGGTTTGACCACTTGAGACAGTGTTGTGCAGTGTGTGGTTTCCTGATCTGGGGTTAATCATTGACATTAGAAACAATCAATTAAGTGGTTGTTAGCAATGTTGATGAGGGTCCCCTTTCTGCTGTTTTAGTGCTCTCTTAGCTGCTGTTTATAGAGTTTCAAAACTGCTGTTTCTAGAACTCATGGCCACCAAAGCTGTTGTCTTGTTGCCTCTAGAGTCTACCATTGCTGTAGTTTCTAAAGTCCTATAGCTGCTGTTTCTGTTTCTTGTGGCAGCCAGAATCATGTAATTTTTGCTGTTTTAGAGTCGGTCTTTGCTGTTGTTTCTAAAGCTTCTCATGGCTACCTAAGCTCTTGTTTGATTGCTACTGTTTTTAGAGTCTACTGCAGTGTCAACAGCCATAGAGCTGCCAATATTATTTCTCATTACTGCTCTTTTTATCATTGCTGTTGTTTCTACAGTTTCTCATTACTGCTCTTTCTACGTAGATCTGTCATTACTGCTCTTGTCATTGCTGTTTCTACAGTTTCTCATTACTGCTCTTTCTAGATCTGTCATTGCTGTTGTTTCTACAGTTTCTCATTACTGCTCTTTCTACGTAGATCTGTCATTACTGCTCTTGTCATTGCTGTTTCTACAGTTTCTCATTACTGCTCTTTCTAGATCTGTCATTGCTGTTGTTTCTACAGTTTCTCATTACTGCTCTTTCTAGATCTGTCATTGCTGTTGTTTCTACAGTTTCTCATTGCTGCTCTTTCTAGATCTGTCATTGCTGTTGTTTCTACAGTTTCTCATTACTGCTCTTTCTAGATCTGTCATTGCTGTTGTTTCTACAGTTTCTCATTACTGCTCTTTCTAGATCTGTCATTGCTGTTGTTTCTACAGTTTCTCATTACTGCTCTTTCTAGATCTGTCATTGCTGTTGTTTCTCATTACCGGCAAGGCAATTGTCTCATTGTTTCTGTTTCTAGAGCCATATAATTGCTGTTTCAGATAGCTGCCAAAAGCATTTCTCATTGTTGTTGTGTTATTTCTGATGTAGCTGTTGTTTCTAAAGTTTCTCATTGCTGCCAAAGCTTCTTTTAGCTTCCAAAACTGCTGCCTCATCACTGCTGTTCCTAGAGTCTCTAATGACTGCTGTAAACAGTAATTAACTACAGCCAGTGCTACCACACTGTTAAACGAGTTATTATTTAAGTCTACAAGTTTTCACAATCAGCAAGGGCAGATAAATAAGAACTCATTCATATCCACACCTAGTCATGTGACTTGTTTGTTCAGACATGAGAATATAAAGTGGGGCATGCGTATTTCCATTCTGGTAGAGTGTTTTTGTTATGTCATGGTACATGATTTTATAGTAGCAGACACATATTGATGTACAGGGCTGATAACCTTGTCATGTAAATGACATTGCTACAAAAACCATGGCTACAAGAGTACGTGAATGTTTGGTGCAGGCACGCCCAGCTGTAGTGGTGGTTCAACAGTAAACAAGTAGAAGATAGATGTTGTATGTCATCTGTGTTTATATTTGATAGCTCAGCCACATACATGTACAAGTCAGATATCCATGTCACATTTTGACTATTACGTGTACATTATGTATATAATCCTGTATGTTTAAAAAAAAAATTTACATAACTACGGCTGCCTTTGATAGATCTTCCAATAACTCTTTGACCGTAGCATCCTTATGTTTTCTTACCTTAAAGTTCTCCCTTCTCCTCTCTCCCCCCCCCCCCCCCCCAGTTGTGAGGAGTTTTACTTGCCTGTTTGTATTGAGGTGTCCAGATTTCCATTCACTTATCATCATTATTGTTCTTGTGCTGCTTGTGGAGCATGGAGTCACCATAGCAACCGGTCTCCTGTACCAAGAAACTCTTTGGTGGTTTCTGTAGCTAATGGCAGCCTCATGAACAACCTCCTATTAGTCTCCCTTCCAAATCATATGTGGGACAGTGCAGTCATTTTATTCTTTCTTTAGAGGACCACCACACCCACACCGCCACCCTGAATGGAAACTACACAGGGCATTCAATAGTAATGCACTGCTTCATTTTAGTATAATGGCTATTGGTATTTTCAAGGTTGAACTACAAAAACAGAAAGTCAAAATGTATTTCATAAGGTGTACAGCCAGTTTACAGGTCAACAAAGGGTGTGTACAAACAGGTGAACATTATAACTGTTGGTCACAAATGTTTATTGGCAGCTGGTTTATGATGAAGGTAATCTGCAGGAGGAATGTCAAACAAGACAAAATAAACCAAAAAGAGTGTCTGAGTGGTTAAACAGGTTAGGCCCTGAGGAAGGCCTGAGTAACTGATACATTGATATTTTTGTTGTTTTGGTTCAGTAAAGCTGTTATTTATATTTGTGTGTTGTAATTAACCACGTAAAAAGTTGTCATTAGGTTCAAATATGGAGATTAGCTTTTGAAATATTCTGTTATTCTCTGATATTTGAAGTTTCAGTTATGTTTTCTTCCAGGATAGATGTTATTTTTGCTTATACTCTTCAGTTTTTGTTTTGTTTTGTACAATTTCGTGTTTTTTCGTTACAGAACAAGTGAAATTCTGGAAGAAAATATGTGACTGTTTTATTTCATTTGAAACTCACATGATTTGTAAATGTGTCATGTTCAGGCATAACCAGGCAGTGAACTCAGAATGTGAAATCTGGATCAGTTGTATTCAATTGTATACGCACTTCAATTACAAAATTTTCTTGTGGTTTCTGTGACATATCGAGTGGTATAAGTATATATTATGTCACCAATCATGTTTGATGGTATCTCTGACATATCTAGAGACACAAATATACATGATGTCACTAATCATGTTGGGAGCCGCGGTAGCATAGTGGTTAGTGCACTGGCTTCCTAGCTCAGTGGTCTATGGTTCGATCCCCAGATGAGGTGGGATTTTTTAGGCCGCAAACGGCTCCTGGGTCGACCCAGCCCCAACTGGGTACCAGAGCAACTTCTGGGAAAGTTAAGGCGGCCGGCCTGATGCTGACCACATCACCCCTTGTGTGCCGATGGTCAAGAAAATATGGGCCTAACACCATATTCCCAATATGCCTCAATGGGCGTCCTTTACCTTACTAATCATGTTTGACAGCACTAGTGCTATAAATGACACTGAGCTAGCAGATGTAACCTCCTGAATTGCCCCTTGAAAAAGTCCATATGATACAAACTCCGATACTGAATGCCTACAAGGAGCCACCTGAGAAAATATTTTTCAAAAAATGTTATTGTTCACATTTTGAAATGTTACAATTTTTTTCCCCACTGTATTACAGGTACAGTGGTTTCTGTACAGAAACTATTCTTTAAGAATTGACCTACATAAGAAGTTCAGACCTTGGGGTACCAGAATTTTTACCATAAGAATAATGCATTTATTGTCTACCAATTTAAGACTTTTTTTTCCCACTTTAGGCATTGAAACATCTTATTTCCATGAAATCATTTAGAAGCAAACCGTGATATTCTTAAAAGTAGTTAACCATGTCCTTTTAGTAAGAAGTCATCAAAAACCAAACTTTTCAGATTATCTTCATTTTAGATTGTTATCTTTAGTTAGTTGTTCAAGCCACTTTTCAAACATGCATAGCATTTGTTCACTACTTGAAGACACTAAGAGCACTTTGTCCTATTATCACACTAACGTTGAACGTGGCAAACACAACAAAAATACTGATACACATCACATATAGAACTTGTACATAATGCATGTTATCTTGGCACTGCTGATCTACATCAGTATATGTATGTTACAGTCTAGAATCTGATGTTACAGATACTATCAGTCAGGTTACAGTCTGGAAAATGTTTGAGCAGCTTCAGTGTTACAGATATGTTCAGTGATGTTACAGTCTAGAAACTGGTAGCTCTAAAGTTACATTACGTTCAGGTTACAGTGTGAAAAATATTTGAGCAGCTCTGATGTTCCAAATGTAGTCCAGGAAAATATTTGAGCAGCTCTGATGTTACAAATGTAGTCCAGGAAAATATTTGAGCAGCTCTGATGTTACAAATGTAGTCCAGGAAACTATTTGAGCAACCCTGATGTTACAAATGTAGTCCAGGAAAATATTTGAGCAGTTCTGATGTTACAAATGTAGTCCAGGATAATATTTCAGCAGCTCTAATGTTACAAATGTAGTCCATGAAACTATTTGAGCAACTCTGATGTTACAAATGTAGTCCAGGAAACTATTTGAGCAGCTCTGATGTTACAAATGTAGTCCAGGAAACTATTTGAGCAGCTCTGATGTTACAAATGGTTACAAATGTAGTCCAGGAAACTATTTGAGCAGCTCTGATGTTACAAATGTAGTCCAGGAAAATATTTGAGCAGCTCTGATGTTACAATTGTAGTCCAGGAAAATATTTGAGCAGCTCTGATGTTACAAATGTAGCCCAGGAAACTATTTGAGCAATTCTGATGTTACAGATGTAGTCCAGGAAAATATTTGAGCAGCTCTGATGTTACAAATTTAGCCCAGGAAACTATTTGAGCAATTCTGATGTTACAAATGTAGTCCAGGAAACTATTTGAGCAGCTCTGATGTTACAAATGTAGTCCAGGAAAATATTTGAGCAGCTCTGATGTTACAAAAGTAGCCCAGGAAACTATTTGAGCAATTCTGATGTTACAAATGTAGTCCAGGAAACTATTTGAGCAGCTCTGATGTTACAAATGTAGTCCAGGAAAATATTTGAGCAGCTCTGATGTTACAAATGTAACCCAGGAAACTATTTGAGCAATTCTGATGTTACAAATGTAGTCCAGGAAACTATTTGTACAGCTCTGATGTTACAGATATGTTCAGTGTTTATACTAATACAGTATCACAGTCTTTGTTTGCTGTTTGTACTTGTGTTAACATTGCTGTATTCCCTGTATGCTAATTGTCTTACTGCAGCATCTGAAACAGTAATGACGAAATTCCGCGACCTTTGTGGAAAAGTGCGGGAATGGCACACACTGCACCGTGAGAGCTAAACTGAACACCTGTTAAAAGAGCACGCATGCATTTAAATTTTGTCATGGTGCATCGACCTTAAGTCATGATAAGTTTGGCTACAAAGACCTAATGAAAGTGACTTAGAGAGGACAGAAATGAAATGACTGCAGGAGAATTAGTGCCATTATGAGGACATGCAGCACAACAACATAATTACTTACCTGTAATGTTGTGGCAGGTTACTACTTACCTGTAATGTTGTGGCAGGTTACTACTTACCTGTAATGTTGTGGAAGGTTACTTGCTCATGAGTTGATATTTTATTCACCTTTAAATATTGAGGCAACTGTAGCCTGTAGCAGCTGTTGTCATGAAGTGGCATCTTGCAGAGATGTCAACTTTACTGACATTTTGGGGATTTGACCGGTCGTAAAATTGTAGAAATGATGTCTATCATACAATTATGCAGATGCTCACCCTGTACAGAAATTGTATAGATGTTGGCTGTCAGGACATTGGTGATTAATGGTCTGCCAGATTGTCCAGATATAGTTGTGACAGATATCATTAGCCAGAATTTTGGGACTAATTACATTTGGCCGTATTATGGTTTTTTTTTTTTGTCAGCTCAAATTAGGCAAATTGTATGATCCTGAATATATGTGCAGAAAACTGACTTGTTATCTCCCATATAGTATTTTTTTTATACCTGTGCAGAAATTAGTTGTATAGATTCAGGCTGAACTTGTGCACATTTCTGAATGTTCTCATGTTTATCAAAAGACTTATTATGAAACATATATTTCCTCACTGAATTCACATATCAGCCATATAGATCTGTCTCATCACACACCCTATGGGGTAAAGTCTGCTGTTAAGCAAGAAGCTTGTTAGACACTACCCCAGTTGGGGTTAATTTGTTACACAGCATGTTTACCATCTAGATAAAACTTATTGAGCAGATGTGAACACAAGACATTTACGTGAAAGGATGAACAGGAGGTGTCCAAATGCAAGGTCTGGCTTGGCTGGGGTGGAGAATGGACATGATTATTGTTAAAAATTACCACAAAAAAAAAAGATTTTTAAAAAAGTTAATCCCCTGATGGAAATGCTACTGTTTCAACTTGAAATCTGTAGTGTTTACTCGACTTTGATCCACTGTCACTGGGCGTCAGCTCTTGGTGAGTGTTTACTTTATCTGGCAAAGCTGTGTTCTGTAAAATTTGATCAAATCTCTCTTAATTACATTTAATTCCAGTTTTGTACATTTCTCTGCTATTTAAATTATTAATGAAGAATACAGACAGAAATTATACCTAAAAATTATGAAGAATATATTACTGATATTTAACTGTGTTTTTAAAGTTACAAATCTTGTGTAAAATCATACGTGTGACCAGTGAGTGAGTAGTGTCTGTGTTCAGTGCTTAAAAAAACCACCAAGTTTTGCTCAGTCAGGTTTGAGTGTTGAGAACGTGTTGAGTGAAATGTCCGTTGGACTGAAATAATTTTAAAAACAAATGTCATGTGTCAAATTTGTATCTGGAGTGTAAAAGTGACATGTGAATTTTGTACTTAAGTCTTTGGGAGACATTTGTAATTATTGGTCTCATAAAGGGGAAATTACCATGTAACTATTATCATATGATAGTGTATGTTTATATTCAGCGTTCAATAAATATTGACACATATTTATAACATAATCATACATATGGTGTTGTTATGATTTCATTGTGTGACTGTTGGTGATGGGAACCATACATATGGTCTTCTTGTTCCTTGTTGCTGTTTAACACATTAACTACCGAATTGAAAAACACACTGTGGCCGAATTAAATTTTTTTCCCATTTTCATCCTGTAAGTGTTTGCACAAAGTAAGCTGTAGTTTTCGTAATTGTTTACAGATTTTTATGAATATTACACGTCATTTTAAAGATAAATGAATGTACTATTACAATAAACACCGGTTGTAACTCTAATAGAGGTTGTTGCTATTTAACGGCCCTCCGATGGCCGAGGACTTGCAATATTTTCACAATTATAACTGCTTGCGCCCCATCTCTATCAAAATCACAATTTCAATCAATATGCAAACCGTTTTCACTCTTGTCCTTGTCGCTAGATCTATCAGTCAATTGTTGAAACATGTTTCTATCCTATTCAGCCGTTAGACGAGATGTACACGCATTTTTTGTAGTCCTATCACTAGTTGCCACGGTAAACAGTTTTACACGATTTGGTAACTAACCCAAAACGCTGAAAAATATGAACATAATATCAATTTTCCAGTGTTCTACAACAACCATGCTTTGGGAATTTGTTTTCGGGTGGCAACTTAAAATCTCGAACCAGATCAGAGTGTGTTTCAGTACATTTTTCATTCGTTTTATTACTAAAATTAGATTGGCGCTCTGAGCGGCTTGCGGTCCAAATGTGATTATTTTGTGAGCCGCTGACAGCGGCTTGCAGTAGTTAATGTGTTAAGCAACATGAGGACCCTGCTGAAGTTGGCCTACTCGCACTTTTTTTAATATGTTGAGGTCACTTTTTGCGTCATAGCTCACTGTCTATTCTGTGTTCCCTGTCAAGGTAATACATGTCATATACAACTAAACAACGTATGTCAACAAAATTACACGAGTTCAGATGATTCAACAATATTACATGAGTTAAGATCATGTGAATTATTTATTTATTTATTTTTTTAAATTATAAGATCAGACATATATATACTTGAGAGATAGATATATTCTGATTTATTCTTAAGATGTAATAAACAATCTTTTACGTAAGAATTGGTCAATTTATTGTACATACGCTAGTCTGTTCTGAACAAAACACAACACATGAGAACCTGGTATATGAATTGTCATTGACATACATGAGCAGATGATGAACTATGACATTAACTGTCATTGAAATGCCACAAAACTGTTGTGTATAAAATCGACTTTTTAAGCCTGAAAAAAAAAATCTCTTCAAAACTAGAGGTGGACTTGTACGGCGAGTATAAAATGAACCTTTACCTACATTTTAACTCAAAGATTAATTTAGCTTCAAAGTTATATTTTACTGACAATGAAAGCATGTATGATCTCATTTTAAAATCCATCAAATGCTGATCATAATCTGACGTAAAGATTTGCATACATGTCCATTTCACTGGAAGTTCCGACTTTATCTTTGGTATTTTCACTGTCTTCTTCCTCCTCAAAGCGCCCGCAGCCTACCGTAACCACATTTCAGTTTACCTGTAGCCTGATGTATGTTTGGGATTCGACATATGGCTAGTATAGGCCTAAACCAGATTTCTGCGCTAAAAATCTTGAGGTCGACTTATACGCCACAGTATATGTTATATGAGCTGTCAATGAAGCATGATTATACACATCATAATAAATTGACTTTGCCGTCTTAAAAAAATGTATGTATATATAAATAGATCTGGGGATGATTTCTCCTTTCATTAAAAAAAAATAAAAACAAACAAAGAAATATTTGTATGAAACATTCTGAGATTTCACGTATGAAATCTGAAAAGAATCCACTAATTGGTCTCTAAATCAGTAACATTACAGTGGAGTACACTTAATTCAGACCTAAAGGGGCATAATCAAAGGGTTTGAATCAGCTTATATTGGAGTTATGCTAAAGAATGGGACTTTGTTACTGAGCTGATTTTTCGCTTGTTTGGTGGATTTCAGTCCCAGGAAACAAAAAACACTGATTGATTGAAACCGCATGTAACTTAAGAAGACCAGTCAAAACTCATAAAAAGTGAACTTAGTAAACCTGTATATTAATTGAAGTAAACCGGATGGCTAGTGGTGTAATTTTCATCCAGCACTTCACTTTGTTAACTCATGGGACGCTGGTCATAATTGGTTTTAGTAATTTTTGTATGACATAAATTTAAATAAGTGCAAACATCCAGAACTTGTAATCAGTCTGCCACCAGTTATAACAAGATCTACATTTAACGCCTGCAGCAGAACCCAGCAAAGGAAGGCAGGAATTTAATTCTTAAATGTAAATAAACTCTGATCCTTTCATGAAAAGTGTCCGTGGGTTTGATCAGTTAGTAGATGTAAGGCTTTTACAGCTCTTAAGAGAAGAGGGGGCTGCAAACTTTGTATAATATGCTTTGTTGTTAATTCAAACTTCAGATTAAAAAAACTATATTTTAGTATACAGAAATAGAGCTATTGCTGGGACACATTTAAACCTTGGAATGAACTTGACCTTCGATTTATCATGCATTTAATTAAGTGCACTTCACTGTATACGTTTTGTATTTATCACAAACATTATCTGAATAATGCTGAATGTATCAGTGTATAAAAATAATACTCTTTAAAAAAAATACTTGATTATTTTAAACATGTCACAACTTTGGGGTCTTTAGAACTATTTTATTTGTCATAATTTGTTGAGCTCAAAATCTATAATACTGTATTGTATTATCACAAGTTGGGCTCAAAATCATTAATACTGTATTATTGTGTTTATCACAAGTTGGACGCAGAATCTTTAATACTGTATTATTTCAAACATATGTTTTCACAAATAAAAAATTACAATGATTAAAGCTAAACATTAATGATGTTCAAAATTAGTACAATAATTACAAACACTGTGATCTGTTTCACACCTTTTCCCTCTGATTATAATCTCTTTGAAGGTGATTCTTAAATGTTGACAAGTCTCTTTATCTGTCAGTAGGTTCTCATATATAGATCTTTGTACTCAATGTTCATACAACTGATTTTAGAATCTTAACACAAAATATTATCTCAACAGATTCATGTTGATCTATTTACTAACTGTTCTCTCAACATTCTCAAATATTCATCTATTTACTAATTGTTCTCTCAACCAATTTCAAGTGTTGATCTATTTACTAAATATTATGTCAGCGTATTCTCACATGCTGATCTATTTACGACTTAAATATTAAACTTTGTAAGTCCAAGATGGCACATTTCAGTCAAGTAAATTATTTGTTAAGAATAGGTCAATGTCACGTTAAGATTAGAACATACCGCCAGTGCAACAATACTGAGACTCATAACCACCATCCACTCGTTATGTTCCCATGGGGCATAAGGGTACAACTGTTCATTGCTACTGATTTGTTTTCTGATCCATCTTGAACTTTACTCATGAAGTTCTCTTTGATTTTGTTTCCTCTTCTACCATTTCCCCCCCCCCTCCCCCCCCCCCCCCCCCCCCCCAGGTTTTCCCTGTGCTTTCCTTCAAAGATGTATCTGGTTATTCTGATAGGCTGCTTCTAGTTAAAACAAATTTCTGTTTAATAATACTACCCAGTATGGACCCGGGGGGGGGGGTCTGAAGAGTGGAAGAAAGAATAGGGCTACTGTACCCTTAGGCATGTCGTTAGAAAATGAGGTTGTGTCTAGATCTGGCAACATCATCATGTCAAACTAATTGCTACAGCAACATCATATGACTACTTGGTGCAGGCTTCCTGACAGGTGACCAGCTACAGTGGTGGCTGTATGCTCTGTAAGCAGCACCAAAAACAAAAACATGACAATAATGCTAGAATAACAAATGTGTATAATCTGTTATAACGTTCAAATATGAGGACAAGTAAATCCTTCACTGGAATGTCAGACTTTAGAGATAGTGTTAAACTATAATGTTAACTCACACAACCTGTACTGACATTATGCTAGTTTGTTTGAACAGTCTGTACAGGTTTGCTACAGGGACATATGCCAGCATTACTTTACATGAGACACACCTGTCAGGTTTTATTATTACACTAGCAAGTAACCCATCAAGAAATGAAACCAGAAAAGAATTATGGTGTGTGATTTCTGTCTCATGTCCTTATGATAGCACTATTTCTCATGCATTAAGTTTCTTTCTTGCCATGTCCTTCCACTGAGCCGGTAAGCACGTCGACACCAACACGCGCTTGATAACCATCATTAACAAAAACACACTTATAAATACTAGACAGATGACAGAATTTTAAAACAAAATTGCAACTTTGCCAGGAATCGAACACAATACCTTTGCTTGGAAGACAACCATTCTAATCACTAAACTGCTTTTAATCTTAACTATGTTGATGTATACATAATGTCTAACAGAAGTGAGGAAGATGATGGTTGTGGTAATGAAAATATTTGTTGTTAAAAAAAAGTCAGCTAACATTAGCTTCTTTCATCCTTCAAACACACACAAGTTGACGTCTGAGCATGTTCAAAGACAAATGATAAATTTATACTCAGTCCTAGTTACTCTTGCTTGGATCAAGGGATGTAACTGATCACCCTCGTTTAGATATGTATGTTTTAATGATTGCCTTCCTCAGACATTGTATCATTACCATTACGTAAGGCTTAGATTTCTTGATTTATTAGATGTCCTACAAGAAATCAAGAAACAAGAGACAAATTTGCGGTCACAATATCCAACAAATTCCAAGTGCTCCAACAGCTGGAAGACGTAGAGAAGACTATTGGCAGCAAATCAAAACGGTATGGAGTGAGACATGTGAAGAAATACTGGGGAAAAGGGAACGACAACAAAAAGCATGGATAACAACAGAAACCATCAATAAGATAAAAGACAGAAAAAAACAAGAAAGCAGATTTAAACACAAGCAAAACCAGAAGTTCTAAAGCCAAGGCTCAAGAAGTGTACACAGAAGCAAACAAAGAAGTTAAAAGAAGTATCAAAAGAGACAAGAGGAAGTATATTGATGAGTTGGCAAGAGAGGCAGAACATGCTGCAGCCAAAGGAAATATGAGAGAACTGTATAACAGCACAAAGAAGCTAACAGGGAAATACAAGCAAACAAGTTGCCTCATAAAAGACAAGAATGGAAAACTGCTCAGCAATATACAAGAGCAAATGAAGAGGTGGACAGAATATTTTGAGGACCTTCTCAATAAACCAGCTCCACAAAACCCCCCAGACATCCAGCCAGCAGAAGAAGAGCTACAAATTAACGGTGAAAGATCAACGAAGGAAGAAATAAAGAAAGCCATAAAGCTTCTAAGAGATGGAAAAGCGTCTGGACCAGATGGCATTCCAGCAGAGGCCATCAAAGCAGATAGTGTGGACAGAGAATCACTTTGGAAATTGATGAGGCATTATGGAGTTCCCCTGAAGATCATTAATTTAATAAAGAAAACATATGAAGACATGACATGCAGAGTTCTTCATGAAGGACAGCTTACAGAAGCATTTGGGATAAGAACAGGAGTGCGACAGGGATGCCTCTTGTCTCCATTTATTTTCTTATTAGCAATAGACTGGGTTATGAGAACATCAACAACACACAACAGAAATGGAATCCAGTGGACTCTGACTAAGCAGTTGGATGATCTGGATTTTGCTGATGACTTGGCTCTTCTGTCCCATAACCGTAATCAGATGCAGGACAAATTGAAAACACTCGATGAGAGGTCACAGCAATTGGGTCTGAAAATACACAGGGAAAAGACAAAGATAATAAGAATAAATGCAGGTAATGAAAACAGGGTTGAACTTGAAGAAACACCAATACAAGATGTAGAATTGTACACATATCTTGGCAGCAATATAGACAAAGTTGGAGGGACAGACAGTGATATCAAAATAAGAATACAAAAAGCAAGAGGAGCTTTCATTGCATTGGGAAACATAAGGAGATCAAGAGAAATTGGATCCAACACGAAAATAAGAATCTTCAACTCAAATGTGAAGTCAGTACTATTGTATGGCTCTGAGACATGGAGAACAACAAAGACAACAACCAAAATGCTACAGACTTTCATAAATGGGTGCTTGCGTAGAATAGAGGGATTTTTTTTTTTTTTCTCGTACGCCCGTTAATACTTACTTACTTACTTAGTCGTTCCCCTTCTACCCTAATACTCGAGGCGAAATCTCAGGTTATTGTTAATGTCTAACCTGACATTGATTTTACGTGAGTATCCCTTTTCTTGTACAGAGACAGGTGTCCCTCGCCATTCAGGCAGATACTCGCCAATTTCGGAGGTACCCATTAGAGCTGGGTCGGCTCAGGATCCGCCAATCCCTGGTCGACGACACTCCTTCAAATGTTCTCGCCAGGTCTCGAATTAATCCATCCAAATCCCGGTCGACGAAAAATCCTCAAATGCCGTCACCCGGGTTTGATCCTGAATCACCCGGTCGCCAGAGCGGTGTTGTAACCACTACGCTAGCGCGGCTCCCAGAGGGATTAAAATGGTATGACAAGGTTACCAACGTGGAACTGATGACAAGAACTAGACAAGTGCCAGTGGAACAAGAGATGAGAAGAAGACAATGGCGATGGATAGGACACAGACTGAGGAAACCTGTTGATAACATTACAAGGCAGTCCTTGTTCTGAAATCCCCAGGGCAAGAGAGGCAGAGGTAGACCAAGAAGCACATGGAGAAGAGAGCTGGAAACAGAGGTGAAAATGATGAGAACGTGGACAGAACTTGAGATGATGGCACGTGACAGGAGGACTTGGCATGTGTTTGTTGAAGGCCTGTGCTCCTTTGGGAGTGGAGGGTTATGAATGAATGAAAGGCTTAGATACTATAATAGTATAGTATTTACCAAACTAAAAATATATAGCTATTACACACCACCACTCAAGTCTTAATGTAATACGTACATTGCCAAAAAAAGTCACAAGTATATACTGAAGTCACAGTATATAACTAATGACTTTCAACTTGTGGAACATGTTAAAATAAATCAACGTACAAATAATGTACACTGGCTCGGCTATGTCTGCCACATAGATGATGGTCACATCCACAAAGATATTTTCTATGGACAACTGGCAGTTGCCAAAAGAACAGCTTAGCGACCACAGCTGAGGTTCAAAGGTTCTGTGTAAGAGAGACATGAAGGCACAACATAAATCCAGCAACCTGGGAGGATGAAGCTACCGATCGCACCAAGTAGAGATGCTCCCTACAGCACCACCTCAGATTGGGCGAAAAGAAGTTCTCACAACAAGCAGAAGAGCGGGGAACACATCAAAAGGAATACCAGGCTAAAAAAAGTAGCTGAGGGCTATCATCTCACGGGGTGCATTATTTCCTTAGTCAATTACGACTGAAGGGGGTAGCTACTACAAATAATGTACAGTAATTAACTACAAATATAATCAGCCATCACTTAAACGTTTTCCAACTTTTTATTAATTACTCTTTACTTCCTTTGTCCTAAAACTGAGGTGGTTTTTGGGATACTATTCTCCGTCAAATACTTTATTATTTCTTTCTACACTTGTCTGTTACATGCCAATATCAGTCTTTCTGGAGGTTCACTCTGAATTTTTTTTGTCCCAGATTTTTTTGGTTAACACTGTTTTCTTATTATGAATACTTCTTCATTTGCTCTCATATAACCACATCTCTCATAAAACTGGTGGTCTGTCGCAGGTTTCTCATCACTGTTATTATAACTACATCTATTTCTCTCATAAAGTTGGTGGTAGGTCTCAGGTTTTCTCTCACTGCCTTACATTTCCTCAAAGGGGTTGGCTAAAGCCATGCTGGCAATCTGTTCCTTTCATGGAGCTGACAGTCTTGGAGGACGTGTTCTACTTTTACCTGCTTGTCTTCCCCACATGGAAACATTTCTGCTGATCCAATTTTTAGTTTGTTAAAAAGATCATATTCAAGTCTACAGTGCCAAGTTTGCAGTCAGGCAGTTATCATGTAATCTCTTTTTGGTAAGGAGGTGTACACTTGGTTTATATGACTCAGGGTGTTATCTGTTCCATTTTTCTTTGAAGTTATTTTGTATTATTATTCCTTTCCTTTTCATACGTTGTCCTGTCTTCAGTTTGAATTTTGTTTCCTCCGTTGACAAGTCTATCTGCCTTTTTATTTCCAGATATCTTGCAGTGTTCTGGATATCTTGTTGTATATAATGAATGATACATTAAAAAAAAACCTTGTATTATACAATGGATCTAGCATTTAAAGAGCAAGTATTATATTTCATACTTTGTCAATCTCTAATAACACAGAAGTGGAGTAATCCTTCCCTATATACTAAACGTCTATGTGAAATGTCCTGTAATGAACAATAAACAAAACTCTGCCAGCTGTTTAGGTGGAATATACAGAAAAGACATGCATTTCACCATGAAAGATAAACTGAACACCCATTAAAAGAGCATGCAGGCCTTTCAATTTTTTTCATGGTGCATTGACCATAAATCATGACAAGTTTAACTACAAAGATTCAATCAAGTTAAAATGGAATAGAAATAAATGGAATAACCATGGGACAATTATTAGTAACATCATCAGGACATGCAGCACAACATAATTATTTCCTGTTATGTTTTGGTGGGTTACTTGCTCATTCTGAAAATAAAAATGTAAAAACGACAGGCCAATCTTGATTTAGAGTTCTGCCAGTTTGGCTAGTTCAAATTCTGGTATGTCCAGACCAAGCCACTGCAGTAGCTCAAAGTAGGAGAAGACAAAAGCCCGGTTGATGGTATGAGCCTGTGTTAGTCGTGAAGCTTCCTCCTGTAATGATCTGTTAAACTTGAGCCTGGATTCAATTTCTGCCTGCTTCCTGGCCATCTCTTCAGCCAATCGCTGAGCTTCTTCCATAGCAGCTTTGGCTTCTTCAGCTCGTCGCAGTCTGAAATAAGACAGCATTGGCTCATTACATTTTGGTTCCCTGTAGAACATAGGCCTTCAATAAGTTCAAGCCAAGTCTTCCTGTTGTCTGCCATCTGTACAAGATCTGTCCATGTTATCTTTGTCCCTAATTAATTCTGTTTCTAATT
The DNA here is from genome assembly GCA_024509875.1 of Oreohelix idahoensis. Classification (NCBI taxonomy): domain Eukaryota; kingdom Metazoa; phylum Mollusca; class Gastropoda; order Stylommatophora; family Oreohelicidae; genus Oreohelix; species Oreohelix idahoensis. Next base: position 141,524 of record JAMPIV010016532.1, on the reverse strand, counting down.
CCCTTCTCCGTGTTTTTATTTTGTCTCCCTCTGTCTCTCTTACCCTGGGGATGTCGGTGTAAGGACTACCTTGTGGTGCTACCAACTGGTTTCCTCAATATGAGTTGTATCCAAACATGATGTAGGTTGCATTAACTTGCATCACAAGGCAGATCTTTTTCTAGAATCCCCAGAGTCAAATAAACCCCAACATCAAACAAAGAAGACAACTGGAGACAGACATGTAGGATAAAGTAAATATGGAGAGAACATGATGAGATGATACAAGACATTGGCATCAACTGAAGGCCTATGCTCCACTGGGAGTGACAGACAAAATAAAGAAGTATCATGTGACAGCGTGTTAGTTTCTGGTGGTCTGTGATGAGACAAAGACAGAATAGGCCTACTGAACCCTCAGGTATGTCGTACAAGTCACCCTCAGGTATGTCATACAAGTCACCCTCAGGTATGTCGTACAAGTCACCCTCAGGTATGTCATACAAGTCACCCTCAGGTATGTTGTACAAGTCACCCTCAGGTATGTCATACAAGTCACCCTCAGGTATGTCATACAAGTCACCCTCAGGTATGTTGTACAAGTCACCCTCAGGTATGTCATACAAGTCACCCTCAGGTATGTCTTAACAAGGCTACATATAAAAGGTTGTCAGTCAGGCCAGAAACCTCATCATGTTCAATAAATTGCTGCAGAAACCACCACTACAAAAGTTTGTGAATTTGTGCTACATGCTTCCTGTAAGGTGGACCAGCTGCACAAGTGGTTCCATGCTCCCCTGACAGAATCATGGTCCTCTGACAGGATCATGGTCCCCTGACAGGATCATGGTCCTCTGACAGGATCATGGCCCCTGACAAGATCATGGTCCTCGGACAGGATCATGGTCCCCTGACAGGATCATGGTCCTCTGACAGGATCATGGTCCCCTGACAGGATCATGGTCCTCGGACAGGATCATGGTCCCCTGACAGGATCATGGTCCCCTGACAGGATTATGGTCCTCTGACAGATCAAAGTGCTGTGACAGTGATGGTTTCTATAGCTATTTGTTTGACATGATGATGTAGCCAGTCCTAGACATTAGCCACATATCTCCTGTAATGACCTGTAATGACCTGCTTGAACAGACAGTGGTTCTACTCTATCTTTGCCATCACAGACAACACCAGCATCTACAAATGACCTATGACCCCAAGAAGTGTAGGCCTTCAACAAACATGTGCCCAGTCTTCCTGTCCAGTGCCATGCGATACTCTACTTCTCCTTGTTTACTCCTTATGAAGCCTGGAGCCACCACTACATCTGGTCCTGCCTGGAGCCACCACTACATCTGGTCCTGCCTGGAGCCACCACTACATCTGGTCCTGCCTGGAGCCACCACTACATCTGGTCCTGCCTGGAGCCACCACTACATCTGGTCCTGCCTGGAGCCACCACTACATCTGGTCCTGCCTGGAGCCACCACTACATCTGGTCCTGCCTGGAGCCACCACTACATCTGGTCCTGCCTGGAGCCACCACTACATCTGGTCCTGCCTGGAGCCACCACTACATCTGGTCCTGCCTGGAGCCACCACTACATCTGGTCCTGCCTGGAGCCACCACTACATCTGGTCCTGCCTGGAGCCACCACTACATCTGGTCCTGCCTGGAGCCACCACTACATCTGGTCCTGCCTGGAGCCACCACAACATCTGGTCCTGCCTGGAGCCACCACTACATCTGGTCCTGCCTGGAGCCACCACTACATCTGGTCCTGCCTGGAGCCACCACAACATCTGGTCCTGCCTGGAGCCACCACTACATCTGGTCCTGCCTGGAGCCACCACTACATCTGGTCCTGCCTGGAGCCACCACTACATCTGGTCCTGCCTGGAGCCACCACTACATCTGGTCCTGCGTGGAGGCACCACTACATCTGGTCCTGCCTGGAGCCACCACTACATCTGGTCCTGCCTGGAGCCACCACTACATCTGGTCCTGCCTGGAGCCACCACTACATCTGGTCCTGCCTGGAGCCACCCACTACGTGTGGTCCTGCCTGGAGCCACCACTACATCTGGTCCTGCTGGAGCCACCATACATCTGGTCCTGCCTGAGCCACCACGACATCGGGGCCTGCCTGGGGCCCCCACTAGACCGGGGCTGCCTGGAGCCACCACTACATCTGGTCCTGCCTGGAGCCACCACTACATCTGGTCCTGCCTGGAGCCACCACTACATCTGGTCCTGCCTGGAGCCACCACTACATCTGGTCCTGCCTGGAGCCACCACTACATCTGGTCCTGCCTGGAGCCACCACTACATCTGGTCCTGCCTGGAGCCACCACTACATCTGGTCCTGCCTGGAGCCACCACTACATCTGGTCCTGCCTGGAGCCACCACTACATCTGGTCCTGCCTGGAGCCACCACTACATCTGGTCCTGCCTGGAGCCACCACTACATCTGGTCCTGCCTGGAGCCACCACTACATCTGGTCCTGCCTGCACCAAGCAGTCATGTAATCTTAAGAGGTGGTTTCTGTAGCAATGGGTTTTGTATGATGAGGTTGTCAGCCTCCCATCAACAACTTCCTATTATTGACCTCTGTTACTACAAGCCTGAGGGAGTAGTCATCATATTGTTTCTTTGTCTCCTGAGAGACCCCCTGATTTACACAGGTCTAAACAAGGCAATGCTAAGGTCAATACTGTTATTTATCTCTATCAGGTACTTACTTAGTCGTTCTCCTTCTACCGTGAGGTGTAGAGGTTTGGAAGAGAGAGCGCCAGACTATCCTATCGGCTGTCTTCCTCCTGGCCTGGTTCCATTCTAGCCCTCGGTCCTTCAAAGATTATCTAATGTTGTCCTCCCAGCGGACTCTGGGTCATCCTGCGGGTCTGGATCCCTGGCTCTTAGTTTCCCATGTTTGTCGTGGTAGCCGATCTTCTCCCATTCTGCAGACATGGCCAAACCATCTTAGTTGGGACTGTTCTACTTGGGTCTGCAGGGGGTGGGATTTTAGGCCTTGACGTATCGTCTGGTTGCGGACCATGTCTCTTCTTGTTACTTCAACCACCTTCCTCAGATACCTCATTTATGAGGTTTGGATCTGGCTTTTATAGGTTGTAGTCATTGTTCATGGCTCGTATCCATATGTCAAGACTGGGACATAGGTGGAGCGGTATACAACCATCTTCGTTTTCTTACCAACCTCTCTCTTGCTGAGGAATCCTCGATTTATGGCCTGAAAAAGTCTCCCAGCTGCTGCTTTTCGAGTGGCCAACTCTTCTTTGATGCCTCCGTTTTGGTCTATAATAGCTCCGAGGTATTTAAAGTGGTCGACCTGCTCCAGGACCTGTTCTCCCAGCTTAATCTGATGTCTTCTTTCTTCTCGTGATATCACCATGGATTTTGTTTTAGAGATGCTTATGACCATCCCTCTCTTCTCCAGCTCTTCCTTCCAGACTTGCAGGTTGGATTGGAGATGTGCCTCTGATTTAGCAATCAGGGCAACATCATCAGCAAATGCCAGCTCTGAAATACATACCTGTCTCATCTTCCAGTACCCCACTGAATACTTTCTAGTTCTCTCCTTACATGCCTTGATGACATCGTCCATGAGGAGTATGAAAAGATAAGGTAACAGAATATCACCTTGTCTTACACCAGTGGTGGTCCTGAACTCTTCTGACTTACGGTTTGCTGTCCTCACATAATTTCTGCAAGACTTGTAGAAGCTCTGTATAGCATGAATCAGAGGTGCTGGAATGTTCTTCCTTGCCAAACAGTCCCAAAGTTTGCTCCAGGGGACCCTGTCAAACGCCTTTTCAGATCTATGAAACAAAGATGGATCTCTTACACCCAAGGGCGTTTTCACTCAGCTGTCTGAGTGTGAAGATTAGGTCTTGAGTACTTCGGTTTGCTCGGAATCTGCACTGGACCTCATCCAATTGTGGCTCAGCTAAGCGTCGGAGTCTCTGCTCTAGGATTCTAGAGTAGATTTTACCAGGGACACTGAGAAGGGATATGCCTCTATGGTTTCCACATTGTCGATTGTCCCCCTTTTTGAAAATTGGTGTTATGATGGCAATCTCCCAATCCTTTGGTATGGTCTTGTTGCACCACGCTGCCTGTAGGACCCTTAAGAGTAATAGGTCGCCTGATACTCCCATGTACTTAACCATTTCTGGTGTTATACCATCATGCCCTGCTGCTTTGCCCATCTTGATTTTCTCCAGTGCTGCCTTCAGTTCTTCCATCTTTATGTCATCTTCACCATCATTGGTTTTCTCTTCTGTGCTAGTGGTTATCATTTCTGATGCTTCACCATGCTCACCATCCAGGAGTTCTGAGAAATATTCTTTCCATCTTTCCATTACTTCCTTCGGGGCAGTAAGCAATTTGCCTTGCTTGTCCTTTATAAATTTAAGAGGGCATTGTTTTTCCTTCCTCATGTTCTTTAGGGTCTTATAGAACAATTTCTGGTTTTCTTGCACATCTTTTTCTAGCTTTTCTCCAAATTCTTCCCAGGACTTCTGTTTTGCTGCTAGCACCTTTTTTCTTTGCTTCTGTTATGAGTATCACATATTCTCTATATTTCTCTATTTGCCCTGTTGTGTTTTTAGCTCCTAAGTATTGTTTCCATGCCATTTTCTTCTCTTATTTTCTCTTTGACTTCCTCTGTCCACCAAGGTGTCTTCTTTCTCTTGTTCCCATGTCGGACTTCACCACATGCTTCTGCAGCAGCTGTCTTTATGATGTCCTTGAATTTAAGCCAGAGGGTTTCCAAGTCATCAGGTTGTTCTTTCTTGTTACTTCAACCACCTTTCTCAGATACCTCATTTATGAGGTTTGGAGTTTGTGGTTGTAATCATTGCCCATGACTTGCATCCATAAGTCAAGACTATGACTTCTTATTGTCAATTTCTATTTTACTGAGGAATCCTCGATTTATGGCCTGAAAAAAGTCTCCCAGCTGCTGCTCTTTGGGTAGCCAACTCTTCTTTGATGCCTCCCTTTCAGTCTATAACAGCTCCAAGGTATAAAACATTCCAGGTAAAAATGTACAGTTTTCATCAGAATTACTAGTCTTATACTGTTTTACTGTAATGACCTAGCACACTTGTGTTGTACTTAATGAAAAGGAATTTTTCATGACTAAAGATATGACTCAACTTACTTGTCCTCCAGTTCTTTCTTCTTCCTTTCTTCTTCTTTCTGTCTCTTCATCCGTTCATACTCCAGCCTCTCCTGTAAAGCCATTTTAGACAGCATGAGCTCCTCTGCTGCCTTCTTCTCTTCTTTCTCTTTCTGCATCTGGAGCATCAGCTCTGAGAGTACAAGAAACAACAGTGGTGTTCAGCTGTCATGTGACATATGTAGTATAATTTGAAAGTTAGGTATTTATATTTTCAAGTGGGTACAGCATATGTATCTGTCATCTCTAAATGTTCCACCAGTGGGTATAATGTATATATTTGTCATGTCTAACAGTTCATTCAGTGGGTATAATGTTTATATTTGTAATATCCAAATGTTCTATCAGTGGGTATGATGTATATATTTGTCAATGTTAATATAAATGTGAACAATCGGTGCTGTATACAATTTTAATGTTTTAAAAAACTACCCAGGGGAGATAACATCCCTGTGGAAATTTTTTTTTATCCACATGAAATAATATTCACATGAATCATAACCCCAGTCTAAGGCTTTTATGTCACAGCAACATTTATGCATGACCCTCCTGCTCTGTCTGGAGCACAGGCCTTCAGTAAGTTCACACCAACCTTTCCTATCCTTTGCCCTCTGTTCAAGGTCCTTCCATGTCTCCCTTATCCCTTTTTAAGCCCATCTCCAACTCCCTTTTCCAGTTGTTAGAGCTACATAGGTAAATAAATATCTCCAGTGCTCAAACCTCAAGCCTGAATAGATGTAATCCCCCCTAACCCTCAGAAACACTAGCTGTTTCTTGTCCCCTTGTTCCTGTGTCCAGAATAAATTTATTTCCACCTGCTATCATTTTTTCCCCACCTCATTTTTCTTGTATTTTTTCTCCCCTGTTGTTATTCTTTTCACAATTACTGTTTTATTTCTTCCTTTCTTTATCCATTAAACTGGTTGGTAATTTTTTTTTTTTTTTTTTAACGTACGTTCGCTATTACTCAAGGCGAGAATCTCCGGTTAGTATATCTAACCTGAGACTGATTTTTACGTGAGTATCCCTTTTTCCCTGTGCACTGACAGGTGTCCACTCGCCATTCAGGCAGATACTCGCCGTCTTCGGAGGGTACCCATTAGAGCTGGGTTAGCTCAGGAGCCGCCAGTCCCTGGTTGACGACACTCCTTCAAATGTCTTCGCCAGGGCTCAAATTAATCCAGTCCAAGTCACGGTCGAGAACACTCATCAAATGTCCTCGCTGGGCTTGAACCTGGATCACCCGATCGCCAGCGCAGTGTGGTAACCATTGCACCAGCGCAGCTCCCGGTTGGTAATTTGACCACCACTGTCCCTTGAAGACTTGATTGTGTTTCCACATAACATCAGTGGAATATGGTTTTTTTTTCTATCTGCTGTCTACTTCTACAAAGTGGAGCTAGTTAATTCCATCACTGCTTTCTCCGTTATACTCACCCTGTTTTCTCAGCTCTTCCTCGTGTTGTTTTCTCTTCATTTCTTCAAGTCTTCTCATGTATTCCTCTTTAAGTCTTCTCTCTCTCTCTGCCTCCAATTTCTGCCTTCTCTCAGCTTCCTCAGCCTCCAGTTTCTCCCTTTCCTCTTCATCCATCTGTTGTTGTTTGCGTAATCTGAAAATAGATTTACAAGATGTCAACCATCAACACTAGCAGTAAAATTCTTACAATAAAAAACCCCATAATACTTTCATTGGATAAAGGCTGAAACCATGGATAAACACATCACAACAGACAAAAGTTGTTAGCATTAATCAACACAACACAACAGACACAAGTAGTTAGCATTAACAAACACATCACAACAGACAAAAGGTGAAAACATGGACACAACACAATAGACAAAAGGTGGAAGTACTGATGAACACAACACAATAAACAAAAATTGAAAGCACTGATGACACAACACAATAGACAAAAGCCTAAAGAATTAATTAGTTTTCATTATGAAAGATGTTATTGTATTTTTCACCTCTGAGATACATCTACCATCTGATGTTATTAAGGAGCTCAGCTATTTGAATTTACTGAACTGTTTCAAAATTTTCCCATTTACTTTAATCATGCATTCTAGAGAAGTTACATTTTTGATAGATAACCATTATTGAACTTGTATCACAATGGTAAAATATACTACATCAAACACTATTTGTACATATACAAACTCTTGTTGTGTCCTACCTTCTTTCTTCTTCTCCTTTCTTTCTTTGTTCCTCCATTTCTTTCTGTAAAACAATCTGTCTCTCCATTTCCTCTTTGTCTCTTTTAACTTGCTCCTCTTTCAACTTCCTTCTGCGTTCCACCTCCTCCCTCCTCTTAGCAGCCGCAGCAGCCCTCTTGGCAGCCCTGGCCTCCCGGTTTGATATGGACTTGAGTTTAGATGCTTCCTCATCCTCCTCCTTGATGATGGTATTATAGAGAAGAGATAATGAGGAGGAGGATAATAAATGATAATAATGGTAATGGTAATAGTGATGATGAAAAGGTAAATGTAATCCTACAGCAGATATTGCATGTGGGGGGGGGGGGGGGGGGGGGGTTACAGACTTTACTATACTAAGTATCTGCTTTAATAAGGTGGGGTAACTGATTCCCTTCTTGATTGCCTTTACCTTCCCTAAATGAAGAGCAGAGTCAGGTACCCATGTACAGCTGGGTAAACTGAAGATGCTACTTGGTTGCCCTTGTCCTTGAGAGGTAAAAAACAGGAGAAAGAAAAAAGACAAGCTCCAGTAATGTGATATTCTATATTAATACTGGATTTATTCATCATTATGTTGTTGTTGTTAGACTGGCCATGCAGTGATGACAGATTTTATATTAATACTGGATTGTAGTAATTCATCATTATGTTGTTGTTAGACTGGCCATGCAGTGATGACAGATTTTATATTAATAGTGGAATTCAATAATAAGACATTTGACATTACTACTAGAATGTAGTCATTAATTTTATATTAATGCTCACATTCAAAATTGTATGTTGATAATGGGAAACCAAGAGTCAAGGATCCAGACCTCCAGGGCGACACAGATTTTGCTGGGAGGACAACATCAGACAGTATCTGAAGGACCAAGGACTGGATTGAAACCAGGCCAGGAAGACGACAGCTGATAGGATAGCATGGCATTCTCTCTGGCTAATCTCTATACCCAGGGTAGAAGAGGAACGACTAATTAAGTAAGTATGTTAATGATGGGATACAGAGATTTAGACATTTTATATTAATATTGGAATGCAGTAATTAGACATGTTATATTAATACTTGAATGCAACAACATTTTTTACCAGTTTACGTGATTAAACAATTTATATTAATTATGAGATATTTATATGAATAAACTTACACCACTTTCTGCGTCTGATTTATCCTCTTTGTCAAGAGATGCCCGTTGTTTAGTTTCTGATACCATATCACCTCCATTCTCTTCCTGTTCTTCATATTCTTCAGGTTCTGGGCTAGACTGCACTCGTACAAAGCTAAATTCTGACTCAGATTCATCTGTCTTCATCTCAGGAGATGACAGCTGGATGGAAGAAAAGACAGATGTAAATAAACATTAAACTTGAATATTCAAAAGTGGACCCGCAAATGTTTCAGTAAGTCAGCCAAAAAGTGGACTCACAAATCTTTCAGTAAGTCAGCCAAAAAGTGGACTCACAAATCTTTCAGTAAGTCAGCCAAAAAGTGGACTCACAAATCTTTCAGTAAGTCAGCCAAAAAGTGGACTCACAAATCTTTCAGTAAGTCAGCCAAAAAGTGGACTCACAAATCTTTCAGTAAGTCAGCCAAAAAGTGGACTCACAAATCTTTCAGTAAGTCAGCCAAAATGTGGACTCACAAATGTTTCAGTAAGTCAGCCAAAAAGTGGACTCACAAATCTTTCAGTAAGTCAGCCAGAAAGTGGACTCACAAATCTTTCAGTAAGTCAGCCAAAAAGTGGACTCACAAATCTTTCAGTAAGTCAGCCAAAAAGTGGACTCACAAATCTTTCAGTAAGTCAGCCAAAAAGTGGACTCACAAATCTTTCAGTAAGTCAGCCAAAAAGTGGACTCACAAATCTTTCAGTAAGTCAGCCAAAAAGTGGACTCACAAATCTTTCAGTAAGTCAGCCAAAAAGTGGACTCACAAATCTTTCAGTAAGTCAGCCAAAAAGTGGACTCACAAATCTTTCAGTAAGTCAGCCATTGTTGGAGTGCATGGAACAAACATCACGGTTGTCATATATTCATTACTCCTCAGCTTCATGAGGAACACAGGCCTTCAACAAACTCTTGCCAAGCCTCATTCCATGCTTTTTTTGGGGTCTCCCTCTGTCCCTCTTACCTTGAGGATTCCAAAAACAAAGCCTGCCTTATAATACAACTGTTGTCGAATTTTAAAATATCATATGCTACTCGTCAAAAGTCAAGGGCCACCCTATTATTTTCAATACACTTTTATATAAGCGCATAGAATGATTAAATGAAAGAAGTTTTTAGTAAAAATGGATGCAATATCTTCCTTTGACAGTCCTCTATGCATATTAAGCATAAAAACAACTCACCGACAACCATGGTAATCACGTGCAATTTGGTTTGCTGACCATAAATTCACATTTTTAATCTGTTTTTTTCAAACTTCCGTACAACCAAACAGGTGAAGTAATCGTGCTGATTGACATTCCACGTGCAATGGTGACTTTTTGTGAACAGAGTTCACTCTTAATTTGTTTTACAATCAGCAGACTTAGGGTAGTTTCATCACTTGCAAAAACCATGCCACCGAGAAGAAGTCTTGACACCTTACAAAGAATGAGGGCTATAGCATGGGTTAAAAGTGGTTTATCTGTCCGTGAGGTTGCTAGACGGCTTGCAGTGTCACACTCTACTATCCAAAGAATGTTGGAGAGATTTCAGGCCACAGGAAGTGTGGAGGATCGCCACCGGCCAGGTCACCCTAGATGCACCAATAGACATGATGACCGGTACCTCTTGTTGTCAGCCCTGCGCCATCGAACAGTGACTTGTTCCACTCTAAGATGTCAGCTGAGACAAACTGTAAACGTTAATGTCAGTCAAAGCACCATTCGCAGACGTTTACATGAATTTGGACTGGCTGCTCGACGTCCTGCAGTCAGAATCCCTCTTACTCCTGCTCATCGCAGAGCCCGTGTTGCTTGGTGTCGCGAGCACATCCGATGGACAAGGCAACAATGGAGTCAAGTTCTCTTCACTGATGAATCTCGCTTCACTGTGTCATTCAATGATGGCAGGATTCGAGTTTGGAGACGACCAGGAGAGCGATTTACTGATGACACAATTCGAGAGGTGGATCGTTATGGTAGGGGTTCTGTCATTGTCTGGGGAGGCTTCTACAGACACAGCAGGACCCCACTCTACATCATCCAAGGCAACTTGACCGGCCCAAGACACCAGAGCAAAACCTTGAGACCAATTGTTCAGCCTGCTCTGGAGGCCATAGGTGGTAATGCCATCCTCCAAGATGATAACGCTTGACCCTATTGAGTTCGTGTGGTGAATGAGTTTATTCAGCAACATGGGATCATCAAGATGGCGTGGCCAGCTCATTCACCTGACCTTTCTCTGATTGAGCACCTCTGGGATGTCCTTGGTCGAAGATTGTCAACAAATCACCCCCTGCCAATGGATGCTGCACAGCTGACTGCATTTCTGCTTCAGGAATGGCAAGCTGTTTCTCAGGATACTCTTCGTACCCTTGTGGACTCAATGCGTCTATGTTGTCTTGAATGCCTTGCTGCAAACGGTGGTCATACCCGATTTTGAAATATCTATTTGTCCAATATCTATTGTGTGACTTCTGAAAAGGTGGGTGACACACTTCACAGCTTCATTGCGTTTGAATGTGTGTTTCCATTTCTTTACGTGACATGTCAATTTGGTATTCAATAAATGCCGTTTTGACTGATACCAATTACGTTTATATCAGATTTGTTTTATGGTTTCAACCAAAGTTTTTCTAAATGGCCCTTGACTTTTGACGAGTAGTATATTTACAAAAAAGGTATTCCAGTGTCATTGATCATCTGCTCCAAACTGATTATGAAGCATCTACAGACACAAATCATGCTCAAGAGATGCTTGAGTTTTTTCGTTGACATCTTTATCCTGAAGGAGTTTAATCGCATCAGACATGTTACTCGTCAAATGGCACTTACTGCCAAACCTACTACTACATCTGACAGACTCAAACTTGTCTTAACTTTCCATCCCCACTGCTTGGCGGTGAAAAAATTATATTTTGTCATCTGCCTATTCTCCCCTCTGATCTCGTTACCCGAGAGTTGCTTCAAGATTAGCCTTTGGTGGCACATCGTAGGGATCAAAATTTTAAGGATATTCTTATACACAGCCGCTTGGGGCATACGAGCCCTTCACACTTTGGTACTAAACCGTGCCAGCGCCGTACATGTAACAGCTGTCCGTTTGTACTCCAAACTCAGTTACTTTTCCAAAGGGAAAATTTGTCAGTAGAGAGTCTTTAACATGCGAATCCAGAAACTTGATTTATGCTATCATCTGTACAAGGTGTGGTATTACCTGTATTGGTGAAACTGGCAGACGTTTGGCAAACAGGTTTCGTGGGCACTTAAATGACATTTATCATGACAAACCTACACCGGTGGCTCTTCATTTTAATGGACCTGATCATTCAGGTAATTCTGATATTAATATTACCACCCTCCGTTCTTGCATTGAGGATGACTGAACTCGCTTTTCCTTAGAGAATCGTATAATTTTTCAAATGCGTTGTCTATCTCCCAATGGCTTAAATGTCCAACATCATTTTGCATGAATTCTAGTGGCTCTCCTCTATTTCAGACTTCTTTATTTCTTCCGTCGTTCTTTTCACGATCTATCGTTTTTATATTTTTTGTTTCATTTCGTATCCTTTTGTGTATTTTTTTTATTGCCGCTATCTTATATGTCACTTCTATGGATGTTACTGGACAAGCAATCTTCTCTATTTTATTCCACGGATCTAGCTACTTTGATCAGGACTTGTTTCACCAGTTTTGTTAATTCCTTTTACATTTTGTTGATTATTTAATTTCTTGTTTTGATATTTCTTTTTTTCTGGTTTTGCATTTTTCTTGCGTTATTATTGTTCTTTTTTCACGCATCACCTGTGGTGTTTACTTTTTCATCTGCGTGTACTGCTCTTTTTGTCTGTGTTTCTCATGCTTGTATGTGTTTGTAGTATCTTTCTTTGACCTGTCTATAATTCTCGTCCTTGTCACCTGTTTGTAGCTGTGTCTGTCGAAGGGTGAAAACCGAAACGTCCCATGTTTCCTGTGTACTGTTAATTTGTAAAACTGATGTCATACCATTTTATTTTTTAATTTATATATTTACATCTACAGAAACTGATGGCAATAAATAGTACATAAAATCTACCTTCACCAACACAGAACAACAAATGTACCTCTTCTTCTTCTTCTTCAAGTATCATGCCTAGTGGCATAGAAGATCATGTCTCTTCACAACTTCCTGTTTCCAGTACAATTTATCAATTCTGATGTTGACCTCCTTCCATGCCACGATGTTCAACTGTCCAGTATTTGATCTCTTTGTCTTCCCCTATTCCTTGTTCCTTCAATCTTACCTGTTGTTACAATATATTCCAGCTTTCCTCTTCTCATAACATGCCCAAAAAAAGTGGATTGCTTCTTTCTAACTTGTGAAATAGGTTTACTTTGTGCATTGGCCTCTTTCAGGACATCCTCATTACTCTTTTTGGCTGTCTAAGGCATTTTTAACATTCTTCTGTAAAACCACATCTCTGTGGCCTCTAATGCCTTCCCTACTGGTTTAATAATTGTCCATGACTCACTCCCATATGTAAGCGATTGCACGGCTATTAAGCATTTAATGGGTGGGTTTGAAAAAAAATCGAAAAAAGGTGATTCGTCTTACGAGGACAAAAGACAAAGAAAGTAGTCTACGTTACGGCCACAAGGCCTTCGTCAGGAAAAGAAAGAAAGTGAAGGCTAGATAGGAGACATAAGAACTTAAAGAAAAATAAAAATAAAATCTAGGTACTTCCCTGAAGGCGAAGCATGGCTGAGATACGAGATAACAGAGATACGGTGCAGTCAAAAAATATATACAAAAAATCGAGGAAGTTGAGGGGAACTGCGGTAAGACGTGGAGTACAATGGGTGGGTTTGAAAAAGGAGGTCAACATCAGAATTGATAAATTGTACTGGAAACAGGAAGTTGTGAAGAGACATGATCTTCTATGCCACTAGGCATGATACTTGAAGAAGAAGAAGAAGAGGTACATTTGTTGTTCTGTGTTGGTGAAGGTAGATTTTATGTACTATTTATTGCCATCTGTTTCTGTAGATGTAAATATATAAATTAAAAAATAAAATGGTATGACTTTAAGCTTTTAATCACTATGGTAATATTACCAAAAACCATAAATACTGTGTCAGATTGTGTATGGAACTGGTAATGTCATTATGTCAAACAAACTGTTACTGAAATCATTGCTGAAAAAGAACTAGAAGTACTTTAGTGTGGGCCCTCCCAGAAATGAGACCAACCACTGTGATAGTACTATGGCTGTGGTAGTACTATGACTGTGGTAGTACTATACTCCTTAAGCTGCATAAAATAAGACCCCAAAAAAAGTCAAATGTTTAAAATACTTGAAGTACTATATGACTAGCTTACCCTGGACTCATAGATGTCTGGTGTCGGTGGTTGGGAAGACAGCTGCTTCTCAATTTCTGGTGCTTCTTCTGGTTTTTCTGCTGGAGGTTCTACAAATTGTTGCTGGGGTGGCTGTTTCTCTGCCTTTTTCTTTCCTTTTTTCACTTTCTTCTTAGTCTTCACTTTCTTGGCTTCCTTGTGTGGGGCTTCCTTGTGTGGTTGTGAAGGTTCATTGTTGGTCTTTTTCTCTTTCGGCATGCCTGAGAGATACAGAAGTTAAGTATATTCTACAGGCCTGCAAAAAATCTTCTTTTAGAATCTTGTTAAACCATATTCAGTAAAGCCACAATGAAAGTATTTTCCATATTTTCCAGTTAAGGGCAGTGTGATTGATGTATCCTAGTTTAACTTCAGTAATGTCATACTGAGACTTTCATAAATGAGTGTTTAAATAGGAGGATTGAAATGGTATGACAAGAGCGCTAAAGTGGAACTAATGACAAGAACCAGGTAAGTGGCAGTGGAACAGGAGATAAGAAGATGCTGGCAATAGACAGGATACACATTATGGAAACCTGCTGATGGGTTACATGGCAGTTCTTGATCTGAAATTACCAGGGTAAGAGAGGCTGAGGAGGACTAAACAAGGAGGAGATAACTGGGGACAGAAATGAAAGGGAAAATGAAGGTATGGAAAGACCTTGAGAAAATGGCAGACGGCAGGAAAACTTGACATGAATTTGTTCAATGAGGAGTTGTAGGGTGATGGATGGATGAATGAACATCACCTTCTAACTGAACAGATACATCACAGCTAAGTTCCTAGCAGGATCAGAATACTTGTTTCCTGCATTGAAAATCAGACCTGTTAGCTCTTTAAGTATCATGAGCTGATAAATCGGATTGGGAGCTTGTTCTGTTAGGACTGGAAGCCGATTTCATGGCTTCTTGCTTTAATTTAATTTATAGCACACTCTTAAACTTTAAACACCCAGTAACATCATTTCTGATAGCAGATCTTCCATTCTATTCAAATGTGATCACTGAACTAAAAAGCATGTGTGTTTACTAGTTCATTTGTGGATTTTTAGTGTATATTTTCTCAGTTTTGAAATGCACATTAGATCTAGCATGCCTCGTAGACTGGCTTTGGATTGAGCTAGGAAATTATTTGAAGAAAACTCTGGATGACAATACTAATTCATATTGTGTTAGTTATACAGATAATGATGAAAATGAGTTGGATTATCAACAGGAGTCTGAAATCAAGTCATATGATATTGTCAATGAAAAGGACAAGTCTGGTGGCAGTAATGACGTTATGAGGACAGGACAACGTAACCAAACTGCTACAAATTCATGAGTTTTATCTGCCAAAGGTAAAGAAAGTGAGGAGGGATGGTCATGTTGCAATACAACAGAATTTAAGCAGTACCAAAATTGTTTTTTTTTTTTTTTTTTTTTTTTTTTGCGTACGCCCGCTAATACTCGAGGCGAAATCTCAGGTTATTATTTTATGTCTAACCTGACATTGATTTTACGTGAGTATCCCTTTATTTCTTGTACAGAGACAGGTGTCCCTCGCCATTCAGGCAAATACTCGCCGATTTCGGAGGTACCCATTGCAGCTGGGTCGGCTCAGGAGCCGCCAGTCCCTGGTCAACGACACTCCTTCAAATGTCCTCGCCAGGTCTCGAGTTAATCCAGTCCAAATCCCGGTCGACGAAAAATCCTCAAATGCCGTCGCCCGGGTTTGATCCTGTATCACCCGGTCGCCAGAGCGGTGTTGTAACCACTACGCTAGCGCGGCTCCCACCAAAATTGTGAAAATGATATTTTCTTTTCCCTTTCAGTGACGCGTTTCGAAATTGTCTATTTTTACAGGTCAGTCGACCTGTATATGTAATCTGTGAAAATAATTATTTCCTGAGGATTTCTAAACAAAATCAATGTTTTTTTATATTATTACAGTTTCTCCTGTATGTGGTATTTTAGTGCTTTTCATTGGATATTTACTTGATGGGCAGTGTCACAAGCCTGCAAGTGCAATTTTTTTTCATTATTATTACATCATATTCTTCTATCGACCTACATTTTACTTTGCACAACTAATAATCTTTGTTTAAGAACGCTGTTGCGTGCATATTTTGACGCACATATTACAAAAATCGATATGGCTATTTAATATGAAAAAAATATAGACATTCATTCATTTGTGTATGAAAATGCTGTCTATAGTAAAAGCGAGAGAATCCATGTTTGATTCACACTTTTGATTATAGGAGTAATCGTTCTGGATATTGATCCGGCGCAAGGATATTGCTCTTACGGTTGTACTTATTTTTTAGGGCCAGAAAATATATTAATTTGCTTATTATGTTTATGGCCTGAATTCATATGTATTACATATTATTAGTACAAGTAGAATCAGTCCTATATTGTATATTTTGGATGGGTAGGCGGGACTAGATTCTTATTATTCCGGTCTAGCGGAAGTATGAGTTGTCTTGACAAGTCGTGATGAGTTCCGATGTACCGTGATAATGGCGGGTACGCACTTTTCAAAGGGCTGGTAGATTCTTAAGGAAATATGATTCATGAAGTGGTTTTCTTCTAAAGGAGATGGTATCTCTACTATAGTTTATGTTAGAGACTCTCCTAAGGTACGGTACAATGTATAATTCGGACTCCATGTATTGCCAGACCCTATTTTGATGATCTCATGTCGATTCGACCTAGATGGAACATTGTGCTTCGTATCGCTAGGGTCGTGTTTTGTATCGACAAAGATGACAGACTTTCCTACAGCGGTTATGGCTACGTGAATTAACCTGATCACCGTAGAGCTGTATGGAAACATTTATGAAATCATTTATATACCCATTATAAATTAACTCTGGCTTATATTCTCCTTCCTATGAATGAGTGAACGACAACTCAGGGAGGCGGCCATGTTAGATTTCGGTCATCATATGTTTTGATCACTGCCAAGAGAACAGATTATTTATCCTATTATCGGACAGTGACAGGGAGATCTCAATCTTGCTAGAAACCCCCTCTTTCGTGGTTTCATAATATATGCTACAAACTATGGACGTCAAGTAACTTTAGTTATTTACCGATCTGCCTTCACTGACGCGTTTAGTCAGATAGGGGGATGCGGCCATAATGTATCATGACATTGAACTTTTGATGTACTGCCCATTATTTCTGAATGTGTCATG
Source organism: Oreohelix idahoensis (assembly GCA_024509875.1). Lineage (NCBI taxonomy): Eukaryota > Metazoa > Mollusca > Gastropoda > Stylommatophora > Oreohelicidae > Oreohelix > Oreohelix idahoensis. The sequence continues at coordinate 124,439 of JAMPIV010016532.1, read as the reverse complement.
ACTTCAGATCTGCTATGTATACCTACAAATTGATATGTCAACATACCATGATGTACTCGTATGTCCCAGTGTGTACGTCTGAATAAATTGAGTAAACAAAGATTCCAGCAGTCTGCATTGGTGCCTTGTAGACACAAGTGTATGAGTGGTTATATTGGTCAGCACACGAACAGTACACCATTCGCGGTAATCACACTCTACACTTCTACTTCATACATACACCATCCTGCGTCGGTTGAAGTGACCAAGTTTAGGGCCTGCTTCCCCTGGAGCCTTTGCCTTCCCTAACTCAGGACTAGGGTGAGTTACCCATTTACAGCTGGGTAGACTGGAGCATGCCTGATCTCAACAACACACCACTCTTCCTTACAGAGCATACAGACTGACACTTTACAGAGTGGAAAGAAGAAAAGAAACTTTACAGTGGCGAGCCAGATTCCTGGGTCCAGCTTACGCAGTTTTGTGTTGAGAATCACAGTTTACAGCTGAAAGAACATTTGTTTGAACACATCAACACCAGTAGGACAGCTATACAGTCGATGTCAGCTTGACCTGTATTACCGATAGGATGCTGTATCTAGGTCAGCGCTTGTTGACAGTTTTTCGCTGTACAGACAGTATTACACAGGACAGTGGTATCAAGTGTAGAAAATATCTGGAGCAGTATTGTTGACATTTCTCAACGTACAGAAGAATCACAGTGTTGTTGAACATAAAGTGCATAGTTCATCGTTGGATCTTCATATGCTCAAAAGAGAAAAAATTGACAGTGTAATAGTTTAGAATTAAATCTATTACTCAATAAAGTGGCAAGTTATTAGTATTAAAATAAACTGTGCCTGCTTTACAACACTATACCTGCAACACATTCCATTCATGACATAAATTATATTGTATGCTATATGCTATTTATGCTTACATGTTATTTGTTTATATGTGTAGGTGTTTATATGTTGCGGGCCTGGATGGGAGGTGACTAGAACAGGAAATACCGAGTGATATTGGTCTTGTTCTGGCGTTCGATAGGGAGCAATTTCTTAATTGAAATTTGCATGCAACATAGTTTGCAAATATTTGGTTAGTTGTGACGACTGTTTCATATTTGTATTTGTAACTTTTTTTCTGTTCTTTATTTTTGTTTGATTTGTTTGTATAATTGTAGGTCTCATCTTTCCTTTCATTTCGGTTTTTTACACCCTTATGTTTATACACTGTGGCGTTATTTTTCTTGTTATATTATTGCAGTTATCATCACGGTTTCTGTGATCATTTTTTTCATTTCTCCTATTTAATTTAATTTGATCTCTGCAAATGTGTTCATATTGTCTTTTCTTGTTTGTCCTTTGTAATGTCTTTAGTTGACATATGACGTATAGTGGTATACACTGATAGTATAGTACAGATCAGTACTTTATGATTGTTATTGTTATAAAACAAAATGTACAAGACCTTTGTAAGGCTTGTCTCCCAAAGTGATTGGTAAAGGGAAATATTTTTTCCACAGGTACTCAAGTGATCTTTGATTACATTGAGGTATACAAGACCTTTGTAAGGCTTGTCTCCCACAGTATTTGAGATACAGTTATTGTTGTCCATAGGTACTCAAGTTATCATTGGTTATTATAAACCATACAAGTTTGGACTAAGACTAAGTCTATGGTATAGACTTGTCTCTCATTAACGTGAAAGAGGGTAATTTATTTACTTTTTCAGGTTTCTGATTTAAGAAGACAATATGTCTACATTAGATTATTTCATTGCACAAGGAAAATCTCTTGATAAGACTGGAAAAGACTTAGAACAATGGGCTGTTGCTCAATATGACAAAGCATTAGCTGCAGAAGAGAAAAAAATTGCTGCTGCTGCTGAAGAAAGAAAAGCTGCTGCTGAGGAAAAAAAAGCTGCGGCTGAGGAGAGAAAACTTCAAATAGAAGAAAAAAAAGCTGCTGCAGAAGAAAGGAAAGCTCTAGCTGAAGAAAAAAGATTAGAAAAAGAAGCTGATACTGCTGCTGAACTTAAGAAATTGCAGATGCAAGTGGAGGAAAGGAGATTTGAGGCAGAACAGAAGAAATTAGAAGCTGATGCAGAGCAGAAAAAATTAGAAGTTGCTGCTGCTGCAGAACAGAAAAAATTAGAAGTTGCTGCAGAACAGAAAAAATTAGAAGTTGCTGCTGCTGCAGAACAGAAAAAATTAGAAGTTGCTGCAGAACAGAAAAAATTAGAAGCTGCTGCTGCTGCAGAACAGAAAAGATTAGATAGAGAAGCTGAAGAGAGAAAAGCAATAAGAGAACATGAGTTTGAATTAGAGAAATTAAAATTGACATGTATGAGTAATGTTAATCAGGCATCTGGTGGTAATGGTAAACCCTTTGTGTACAAGGTCAAGGTACCAGCGTTTAACCCTACCAGTGATGACATAACATTTTGGCTTTCTAGATTTGAACGGGCTTGTCGATCTCATAATGTTGACAAATCACAGTATGTGAATCAGTTGTCTGAAAATCTAAAAGGGGAGTCTCTGAGTAAGTTATATTTTGTTGAAGAGGCCGACAAAGATAATTATGATGCTGTTAGGGCAGCTTTGATAAAGAGATATCAGCTGTCTGAGGAAGGTTACCGTCTTTTGTTTAAAACAATGAGACCTGAGGTAGGTGTAGAATTCTCAGATTTCATCTCAAAAGCACGAATTACACTTTCACGATGGATTGAATTATCCAAAACAGAGAAAACATTTGATGGTCTTACGGATTTATTGCTAAGAGACAAGGTCATGTCTTCTGTAAATAAATCATTCCTAGAGTTCTTACATGAGCGTAAACCTGGTACAATAAAGCAAATGGAAGAATATTGTGACCAGTATGCCACGGCACACCCTGACATGATTCTTAGTAACTCTAACATTAAAGAGAGTATGCCAGTTGCTTCGGCAACAGAATATAATCAGAATTACTCACACAAATTCCAAGGAGCTAAAAATAAATTTGATAAAAAGGTTAATTGGAATAAGTATCAAAACCAAGATAACCACTCAAATCAGAGTTCTTCTTTGAAGAACTGGAATCGGGCTGATAGTCCTCGACACGCGAGGGGTACCCATAATGTTAGAAATTCTCGGAAAGGGAGTAGCTATAGGAACTACCCAAGTGCTTCATGGAGACAAAAGAAACAATATTACAGGGATACTCAATATAATGAGCATGATGATTATGATCATGAATATTATGATTCAAACCCAAATAGGGGTTATAACAGAGGCAATAATAATTATAGAGACAATTTTAACCGAGGTAGATCACAACACAAAAGACATGGTAAATCTTATTACCAGGCTAACTCTGCACAACAGGAGTTCCACGACACCGATAATCAGAATAATGATAAAAAAGACTCCAACAGTGTAGCAAATTCCGCTTTCGATTTTGCTAGAGCATCTGAGTGTTCGCAATGCAAAACATTATTCGATCCAACCACAGTGTCTACTTTAAGCTGCGGTCACCCGCTTCCCGCTCTCCATGCGTCAATTGCGCATAATGGAAGGGGTGCTCTTGTCTTTAATAGGGGCCTAATAGATGGTACTCCGGTATCAATTCTTTTCGATTCGGGGTGCACTACCATTGGAGTGAGGCAATCACTCGTAAATCCTTCTCGAGCTACAGGCAATATAGTCAAATGTGTAACATTTGGTGGCACATTGGAGAAGTACTCCACTGCCATTATCAATATTGCTACGCCTTTCTTTACAGGAGAGGTGCAAGCATGTCTCTTGCCGAATCCGATCGCTGATCTTATCATCGGTCGCATTCATGGAGTGAAAGAATGCACTCCACAGCAAATTTCTAATTGGGAAAATGTTAATATGCAATCTGCTAATGCAGTAATCACTAGGGCTCAAGCTCTTAATATGCCACAATCTTCACATTCTGAAGATAATGATGCGCAGATCCAAGATGATCCCTTGGAGATTTCCCACGATTCCTTTATCAAACAGCAGGAAGATGATCCTACTCTAAAGAAATTCTTTACTCTGGCAACAAAAGGTGATCCGAATAAGGATACAAATCGTAAATCTTGGATTACGATGAAGAATGGCGTACTTGTACGTATGGTACAAGACTCCGCTAAGTCCATTCATTCTCAAATCCTTGTGCCTAAAAATATGAGAGTTAAAATCTTACAGCACGCTCATGATTCGCAGTGTGCTGGACATATGGGTTTTTCCCGTACTAAAGCTAGAGTTCTTCAATCTTTCTTTTGGCCTGCTGTGAATAAGGACATACGAATCTATTGTCGATCTTGTAAAGTATGTCAAGAGATTAAATCCAGAGGTCCACGCCATGATGCACCTATTCAGGCTGCAGACATTCCCATTCGGCCATTTCAAAAAATGGCGATAGACATCATTGGTCCATTTAAGATAAAGTCTGCTAGAGGACACCAATTTATTTTGACGTGTGTTGATATGTGCACACGTTGGCCGGAGGCTGTTCCTCTAAAGAGCATAACTACTGCTGATGTCGCAGATGCTCTTTGGTTAATATTTTCTCGTCTGGGGTTTCCAGCAGAAATATTATCCGACCATGGTACCCAACTCATATCGGATACCATGTCTCAAGTAATGTCGACTCTGAAGATAGAGAGATCGCTGAGTAGTATTTATCATCCTATGTCCAATGGGATGGTGGAACGTTTGAATAGAACTCTGAAAAACCTACTAGGTAAGATAACAGAAGATCATCCTCAGGATTGGGATAGGGTTTTACCCGCGGCTCTCTTTGCATATAGAGAGGTCGCCAACGAACATACAGGATTTTCTCCCTTTGAACTTGTCTTTGGCGCGAAACCGCGAGGTCCTATGTCCTTACTTCATGATCTTATAACTGCTGATAATATTGTCGATGACACAAAATCCTCTTATGAATATGTCATCGCACTTAGACACAAGATTATTGAAGCATGCAAATTGGCAACTGCTTCTTCTGAATTTGCGAAACAGAAGGCAAGGGAATTTGCCAATAAAAAGAGATGTTTGCGACAACTTTGTCCAGGTGACAAAGCATTTGTCTTGCTACCTTGTAGGGAAAATAGACTTCTCATTTCTTGGAAAGGTCCGTACGATATAATATCAAAAGTTTCCGATGTTGACTATATCGTCGATATTGACGGGAAGCGTAAAACCTTCCACATCAACATGCTCACGGAATTCCATGAACGTCCTGATTATTTACAACCTGTTTTCCAGGCAACGGACGATTTTCCAGTCCAACATGGACAGTACTCATCTCTGTCAGTAATACAGGATGAGGAAACGAGTTTCTCGGATGTAAATTTACCTTTTCCAATGATTCCTCTTCACTCTAATGAATCATGGAAAGATGTTGCAATTTCTCCAGAATTATCTCCAGGAGAGCAGAAACAAGTTTCTACTATGTTAGAACAATTTCAGGATGTCCTTACTGACATTCCTGGTCAAACTGATGTCATTCAACATGACATTATTCTTACTGACCATAGTCCTATAAGAGTCAGACCGTATCCTATCCCGATACATTTTCAAGCACAGGTAGAGAAAGAGTTAGATGAGATGATAGAGTTAAAAATTATTGAACCATCCACATCAGCATATTCTTCGCCGATGGTTATAGTACGGAAAAAAGACAATAACATACGTCTTTGCGTGGATTATCGCAAATTGAATCAAGTGACTAAATTCGATGCTGAACCTATGCCTTTACTAGAAGAGCTACTTACGAGACTATCGAATTCTCACTTCTTTACTAAACTCGATTCGTCTAAGGGATATTGGCAAGTTCCACTATCCGAACACGCCAAACCGTTTACTGCTTTTTCGACGCCTAGGGGTCTATTCCAATGGAATTTCATGCCTTTCGGTCTTATGAACGCCCCTGCAACATTTGTACGCATGATGCGTCGAATCCTATCTCATCGCTCAGATGTCATTGCGTATCTTGATGACATCTGTCTTTTCAGTGATACTTGGAACGATCACTATAATGGTATAAATGAACTATTGTCTATCTTACGCGAGCATAACCTGACAGCGAAACCATCGAAAGCATGTATTGGTTTTAGCGAAATATCTTTCTTAGGACACCGTGTTGGTCATGGGTTCCTAAAAACAGAAGACCATAATACAAGTAAGATACTTAACATTTCTATTCCTAAGACTAAAAAGCAAGTACGAAGTCTCTTAGGTCTAATACAATTTTATGGACGATTCATCCCGAATCTGTCCTCCATTATGTCACCTCTTTCTTCCTTGCTAAAGAAAGGGTCTCCTAATGTAGTCCATTGGACTCAAGAATGTCAATCCTCTTTGGATAAGGTTAAAACTATGTTTTCTACTTCACCTATCCTAGTATTGCCTTCTAAGGATAAGACATTTATTCTTCGTAGTGACGCTTCATCCACCGGGATTGGAGCTGCACTAATGCAAGAGTACTCTGGAACTCTGCATCCTGTGATGTATATTTCTCGGAAATTAAATGCCGCAGAGAAGAATTACTCGGTCCTAGACCGTGAATTATTGGCTATGGTTTGGTCAATCCTTAAACTGCAAAGATTTCTTCTGGGCGCGCATTTCATTGTGGAAACTGACCAGAAAGCTCTTACGGCTATTCAGAGTAAAAATCTGAAGAGCGCGAGATCAACGCGATACGCGATTGCTCTACAGCCATTTCATTTTTCGGTGCGAGCTATCCGTGGGTCAGAAAATGTGATGGCAGATATTTTGTCTAGATGCCCACATGATTCATAACTGTTATACAACTTTGATACAGTTGTTTCTATGGTGAAATGTGTACACATATGTAATATATCATATATTGATTGTAACACTACTTAGCGGTTCATTGATATTTATTCACCGCTGACCTTTCAATGTTTTTCGTCTTTGATGATCATGATGTTAAGATATCTTAGATGAAATTTATGTATAAACTAATGTGGAAATTGTGTCATTGCTAATATTGTAGTATGCGTTGGTGACACCTCTCTGGAAATATTAATACTTAGAGAAGTACCTTCTCTAAGGTCATAAAACTTATGCTTATCATCTGCGCATTGTTATTGGTGCGTTGTGAGCCTATTGTATGTTGCTCCCAGATGTGTTTCAAAAAAAAAAAGTACCATTTTTTTTTCCCGAGGGGTGTGGTAATCTGTTGCGTGCATATTTTGACGCACATATTACAAAAATCGATATGGCTATTTAATATGGAAAAAATATAGACATTCATTCATTTGTGTATGAAAATGCTGTCTATGGTAAAAGCGAGAGAATCCATGTTTGATTCACACTTTTGATTATAGGAGTAATCGTTCTGGATATTGATCCGGCGCAAGGATATTGCTCTTACGTTTGTACTTATTTTTTAGGGCCAGAAAATATATTAATTTGCTTATTATGTTTATGGCCTGAATTCATATGTATTACATATTATTAGTACAAGTAGAATCAGTCCTATATTGTATATTTTGGATGGGTAGGCGGGACTAGATTCTTATTATTCCGGTCTAGCGGAAGTATGAGTTGTCTTGACAAGTCGTGATGAGTTCCGATGTACCGTGATAATGGCGGGTACGCACTTTTCAAAGGGCTGGTAGATTCTTAAGGAAATATGATTCATGAAGTGGTTTTCTTCTAAAGGAGATGGTATCTCTACTATAGTTTATGTTAGAGACTCTCCTAAGGTACGGTACAATGTATAATTCGGACTCCATGTATTGCCAGACCCTATTTTGATGATCTCATGTCGATTCGACCTAGATGGAACATTGTGCTTCGTATCGCTAGGGTCGTGTTTTGTATCGACAAAGATGACAGACTTTCCTACAGCGGTTATGGCTACGTGAATTAACCTGATCACCGTAGAGCTGTATGGAAACATTTATGAAATCATTTATATACCCATTATAAATTAACTCTGGCTTATATTCTCCTTCCTATGAATGAGTGAACGACAACTCAGGGAGGCGGCCATGTTAGATTTCGGTCATCATATGTTTTGATCACTGCCAAGAGAACAGATTATTTATCCTATTATCGGACAGTGACAGGGAGATCTCAATCTTGCTAGAAACCCCCTCTTTCGTGGTTTCATAATATATGCTACAAACTATGGACGTCAAGTAACCTTAGTTATTTACCGATCTGCCTTCACTGACGCGTTTAGTCAGATAGGGGGATGCGGCCATAATGTATCATGACATTGAACTTTTGATGTACTGCCCATTATTTCTGAATGTGTCATGACTTCAGATCTGCTATGTATACCTACAAATTGATATGTCAACATACCATGATGTACTCGTATGTCCCAGTGTGTACGTCTGAATAAATTGAGTAAACAAAGATTCCAGCAGTCTGCATTGGTGCCTTGTAGACACATGTGTATGAGTGGTTATATTGGTCAGCACACGAACAGTACACCATTCGCGGTAATCACACTCTACACTTCTACTTCATACATACACCATCCTGCGTCGGTTGGAGTGACCAAGTTTAGGGCCTGCTTTCCCTGGAGCCTTTGCCTTCCCTAACTCAGGACTAGGGTGAGTTACCCATTTACAGCTGGGTAGACTGGAGCATGCCTGATCTCAACAACACACCACTCTTCCTTACAGAGCATACAGACTGACACTTCATTAGAGTGGAAAGAAGAAAAGAAACTTTACAAACGCCTATATCATTGACACTAATAATCTTTGTTTAAGAGCGCTGTCACAGATGAAAATAGTGCAGCAGTAATCATCCACTTTTGCCCCTCCCCATCTAGAGTATACTTTTGCTACATGAACGAAGGATTCACCAGTTTAACACGTGGGCCATCTGGCAATCAAGCCCTATGTGAAACAGAGAGCGAAGTGCGGAGCATGGCATAATAGATTCTTTGATCAGGGGAACACACGATATTCAGTGAGACGGACCTTGGATTGTAAAACTTTCAAGTGAAAATTGCGTTGCTGATTTTTGGCAAGGCGGAGAGGATGAAAGTCAAGAGGTGGTAAAATTACCTTTGATTCAAGAAATCGAATGGCAAATTGGCTCGGGTCTGGCAATGGTGTGACTTTCGCATTAAAGAACGAAAGTACGGAACATATCAATATATACCATGTCTCTCCAATAGCCATGATCAGTTGCCAGAAATCCATCTGAATTCACTAGCTCGTTATCTTAAGATTTCTCGTACAGAGTGAAAATTAATAGATTCCGTGGAGTGTTTCATTTTTCTGATTGTGGTAATTTATATACTAGATTTGAAGTGATTTAGTGTGTTTAAAGTTTTCAATATATATTTCACTGAGATTTTCTGTGCTAATTAAATAACTTATAGCTAACTTTCCAGCCGTAAAATAAATTTAATTACTCGCTGTTTTTCCAGTAAGAGATGTTTTAAATTGATTAGTACATATGTGGCCGGGGGAGTGGACGGGAACGGCACCAAATCAAGTTAGATGTGACCGGGCTTGGTCACGGTGACAAATCAAGTCTAGTGTGACAGGGTGAGAATGGGGCGGAATCTTTTATCAATGTTCATCTGTTGTTTTACTGGCGACTGCCAGAGATGGTGATTACAGAATAGGAATTGGAACATAACCCAAGTAGTTCTTTTGGAGACTCGTAACTGTGTTTATGTTTTAGGCTGCATGATCGTAACATTCTTTTCTCAATTACCTGATGTAAACAAACGACACTTCCTACTGACGTTCAGGAAATAAGTTCAAGCTGGATTAAATATGAATGAACACCTTTATTAAGTGTCTGTAATCTCTGACAACTTCATAATAGTTCATAAATACATGTGCTTCTGTGGTATACAAACCAGTCATCCCAAGAAATAACACACAGCCATCGAACTTACAAGATGGTCCAAACCCCAAAATCACTGTCTCGCTCGTCTCGTGCCTAAAACCAACTCACTTAACCCCCTTCTTTCAAACCATCACTTCCGTCCTAACTACTGGGCAATTCTACCCCAAGTTCGATGACGTCATTTCTTAACCTTTAATTAAATCACTCATAGGATTTGTGACTAGTGTTATTACGCTAACTAGACACGCTCAAATACTTAGTGTTAAAATCTTGCTTAAATATTTTTACTCTAACTCTAATAAGTGGCAGCACCTTAGTGCTAATCCGACGTAGTAGTCCGTACTGTCACATACGCCCGGGGCCACTAAAGTGTATCCCGTAGGAGACACTTTATTCCCTAGAAAAAAATTTACTAACTCTAAAACAAAATTATTGGGATTCATGTATCCCACCATAAATCATGTCAGAAGGACTACAATAAACAATAGATGGGAATAATGGATGAAATAACACCATTAACGTTTCACACAAAAAAAAATCGATCATGAAGGGGTAGGGACTGATGGACATAACATAAACGAGGGACACATGGAAAACAAAAAATCTATGGAGGTTATGGTAGCTACAATTAGTACTAATAAGTGGCAAAACAAAAATATGGGCAAAATAGAACATTAACTAACAATCATCAACGAACTAGCAAAACGCTTTATGGGTTGATAGTCATCAATATCTCTCACACTTGTGCGAATCATAAAACATAAAATAACATGACAAGTGAGTTAACGTCGCAAGGAAAAACTGGCAAAAAAGAAAAAGAACAAAAAATATATATATGGCAGTTGCATAAAAAGGCTGTCACCCTACACTTCACTAAAGTGGGTGATAAAAAAAAACATATGAATGGAACAAATGGACATAGAACCACAAAACTTGGTGGCAAAGTATGGGCAAAATGGGTAAATCTCATAATAAAAAATATGACTACGACGGTATAACAATTACCGGAAACAATGAATGGAATGAAAACATGGTAATCAATGGACAATGGTATAGAATATATAAATGGGCAAATAGTTAAATCACATGTATGAGTGTCGGTGTAACAATAACCGAAAATTCAAACAATCATAATGCAATATGGTGTCATCATCATAATGAATCGTGAATGATGCCAACATTAGTGGCGGGTGAAGATGTACATTAGTTAATCACTTTTATTTGGTACAGCAGAACGATGTAAACCTTAAAAAAATCTGGGCAAAATCTTACGTCAGAAACATGGCAAAAAGAAAAACACAAAAAAAATCATAGGGGTACAAAAGATGGTTAAAAAAATGAGATCAGACAAAAATAATGTGACATAATGATGCTAACGCGTGTAAAAAGGAACTACATCAACTACAATATATCAGGACTGCAGAGATCGTCTGAGTTGGTGGATCTCCATCAGCAGTGGTCGAAAGGATGTCGTGAGGGAACTGTCCATGTACTGGCATAGTCGACAATGTCTTTCTTGCGGACCAAAAGTATAACATCTCTCCATAAATAACGGCTGTTGGACTTTCCTATCTGAACTGGAAATGTGCGTAAAGTGTGTAACCCAGATGTTCAAGGATGCGTAACGATTGGTCTTCACGGTAGCATCAGGATCAAGCAATTCAGCAGGAGGGTATTGTGTAGGAGACCTGCATCGGAAGACACGAGAAGCAGGGTCGACTTCATGCTAAAAATAATAGCAAGGCAGGAAATGTCAACCTGACCGGAGACGGCATCTGGAGGTAAGTGCAGTTCAATTTGTAAACATCTTTGCAAAAATGTTCATTGCTTCCAATCTTTCAATGGCTTACAATAACAGGCGAGGATCGTACTGTGTAGGTTGGGATGTAGGAACAATGGCATGGACTACGGGAGTGGACGGAACACAACGGGAGGGTCGGGGTGGAAGCTGCGGTCTGGTATGAGGATAATGGAGGGGAACACGCAATCTACGGGACGGAGGTGTGACAGGGGGAGGGAGAGGCGGAGGTGAGGGACTACGGTAAGGAGAATGAACAGAACCACGGGAGCAACGAAAACGGGTTCGTACATGGGCGGCCCGCTGGTGTAGGGGCTTAGGAAAGGGAACAGAATCGTAAATGAATTTTGGATGACGACGTCTAAAGAGAAAACGAGCTGAGGGAAGAGGAACATCAGGCCCAATATCAAAAGAAGAATAATTGGGGGAAGAGTCAAGATCGGAGGAAGGGGGAGAAAAATAACCGGAGGGAGGTGGAGGAAAATAACCATAAGGAGGAAGAGAAGGTTCAACATCTGAAGAGTCAGACTCATGTTCTGTATCAAGGTCGGAGGGAGGCGGAGGAAAATAACCATAAGGAGGAAGAGAAGGTTCAACATCTGAAGAGTCGGACTCAGGGGCTGTATCAAGGTCGGAGGGAGGTGGAGGAAAATAACCAGAGGGAGGAAAAGCGGGGTCAGAAGAGAGGTGAACAGGAGAAGGAAAAGTGGGATCAGAAGAGAGGTGAACAGAGGGAGGAAAAGCGGGGTCTGAAGGGAGGTGAACAGAGGGAGGAAGGGAGGTATGGACAGGAGTTGTGGCAGTAATAGGAGGTACAATAATATCATGCTGAGGCGAAGCATGAGAGGGGCCTAGAGTAACGGAGGGTAACTCAGCCAAGCGAGCATCACAGGAGAGGATACGTGAGTACAGCTCAGGTGGAGGGATATGAACCTCAGCGGTGGAACAGGAATGATAACGTCTGTTAAAGGTTTTTCTCCACTGTGTTACTGGCTTTATATATGCTCTTAGTCCATTTTCTGTCATTATCAAACATCTTTGTTTGTCACTCGTAACATTATTTATTTCAAATATCTTTCCTTGTTTTATTATATTGATAACGTTTCTCACTGTAATGCGACAGTGTCTTTTATTGAGACTGTTCCAGTGTGCCCTTCCAGCAGCTGTTTGTTGCTGTGACAATTGTTGTTGAAGCAGATGGTTTTTCTTTTGCAACAAAAATACTTGATGCTCTAGCTGTTGAATGGGTGGATCCATCATAAAAAAACAGTTACGAGCTGGTCATGGGCACCAAATCAAGTTATGTGGCCGGGGGAGTGGACGGGAACGGCACCAAATCAAGTTAGATGTGACCGGGCTTGGTCATGGTGACAAATCAAGTCTAGTGTGACAGGGTGAGAATGGGGCGGAATCTTTTATCAATGTTCATCTGTTGTTTTACTGGCGACTGCCAGAGATGGTGATTACAGAATAGGAATTGGAACATAACCCAAGTAGTTCTTTTGGAGACTCGTAACTGTGTTTATGTTTTAGGCTGCATGATCGTCGAAAATATGGTAATATTCTTTTCTCTATTACCTGATGTAAACAAACGACACTTCCTACTGACGTTCAGGAAATAAGTTCAAGCTGGACTAAATATGAAGGAATACCTTTATTAAGTGTCTGTAACCTCTGACAACTTCATAATAGTTCATAAATACATGTGCTTCTGTGGTATACAAACCAGTCATCCCAAGAAATAACACACAGCCATCGAACTTACAAGATGGTCCAAACCCCAAAATCACTGTCTCGCTCGTCTCGTGCCTAAATCCAACTCACTTAACCCCCTTCTTTCAAACCATCACTTCCGTCCTAACTACTGGGCAATTCTACCCCAAGTTCGATGACGTCATTTCTTAACCTTTAATTAAATCACTCATAGGATTTGTGACTAGTGTTATTACGCTAACTAGACACGCTCAAATACTTAGTGTTAAAATCTTGCTTAAGTATTTTTACTCTAACTCTAATAAGTGGCAGCACCTTAGTGCTAATCCGACGTAGTAGTCCGTACTGTCACACATACATTAAATAACTGTCTACTGATGGCATATATTATTTACTTCTATCCATTTTATGTAATTTTTTTTAATGACTAGTGTTCATATCATGCATTAACAGAATGATAGGATAAGCTAGACACGTGTGTTTTAAATCTAATTTATAACAGAGTGGTGTAGAGGTCCTATTTTAACACGTGTTAGATATGATATTGATACTTTGGTTAAATGTTTATATGTTCTTTTCCTAAAATATAGGCTGATAAAACTTGAGTACTAGCAGCTTGTTTTCTTATGGCCATATGAACTTATGATCATACGAACTTATACTATTATAAGCATCCAAGAATATTTAATATTGATGAGCTTCTTGCTGTGACCTATGCGGTCCAATTTTCCTCATTTTCCTGAGAGAAACCAGAATAGAACCATTGAATTATAATATTAACTGGGCCGGCCAGAACTATTACCAGATTTACTTATATATATATATATATATATCTCATCAGCCAACTGTGGCAATATAATGTCAGCAACATTTGTGTAACTTAAACCTAGCGTTTCCGCCATCTGAGGCTAAACAACCTAGGAACTGTATATGTTCTATTTATTCTACATCGGCGATCACCACACATGAACCTTACTCCAACCAACTGAATGCATAGATAACTTATTGTATCCAGTACAAATTTAACACAGACTCTAGCGACTCCTGTGATATTTGCAGTCAGCAACTACGGAGAGTCTGGGGCTGGATTTGGCAAACTTAAATTTGACACTAAATATATATATTACTTATTAGTGTATTTCCTTGGAATGCCTGCGAAAACTACTGGGGTAAGTGCATCTGAAAATGGCTACTGCATGCATGTGAATTGAATGAACAGAGAAAGAAACTTATGTCTTTTGTTAACATCATATACTTATATGGTTTCTTCTTTCTTTTTTTTTATTATCTCAATAATCTGATTAGTCATGGGATAGTTTACATTAGGAACCTATTCTTTTCCCATACTATTTCATAACTTATTGTTAACCTTTGATCTTTTGGGTTAATTAACCTCTGTTGGGATCGTCCTTTCTTTTCCTTTACCATAGGGGAGAACCTATTTGATTAATTTTCATTTTGTCTGTAAACCATAATCTAGTGATGTGTATGCTTATTGTTGTGATCTTTTATTGATAATAAACTTTATTAAACCTTTAGTTACCGTGTTGGTCAACCCTTATCCACTATATGTTATACATAGTTTGTTTTCATGTTCGTGCGTATTTGTCACAGAACTGTGTGCATGTGAGTGCAGTGTAACTTGTATTTTCGTACAAGGAGAGAAAGTGCGTCTGATTTAAATATCGTCATCCAGATAGGCTGGATTAGATAAATTATTCTATCCAGAGACTGTCCTTTCTCTTACACGATCACCCTCGTGATAAAAACTATATCTTACCCCTTACTTTCACATTGTCATTACTATCATCTCTGCTCAGACAGGGCTATAAACATCTATTACCTATCTGATAAATCATACACGACAAACGCCTATATCATTGACACTAGTAATCTTTGTTTAAGAACGCCTATATTATTGGCACTAATAATCTTTGTTTAAGAATGCCTATATCATTGACACTAATAATCTTTGTTTAAGAACGCCTATATCATTGACACTAATAATCTTTGTTTAAGAACGCCTATATCATTGACACTAATAATCTTTGTTTAAGAACGCCTATATCATTGACACTAATAATCTTTGTTTACGAATGCCTATAATCGCCTATATCATTGACACTAATAATCTTTGTTTAAGAACGCCTATATCATTGACACTAATAATCTTTGTTTAAGAACGCCTATATCATTGACACTAATAATCTTTGTTTAAGAACGCCTATATCATTGACACTAATAATCTTTGTTTAAGAACGCCTATATCATTGACACTAATAATCTTTGTTTAAGAACGCCTATATCATTGACACTAGTAATCTTTGTTTACGAATGCCTATATCGTTGACACTAATAATCTTTGTTTAAGAACGCCTATTCATTGACACTAATAATCTTTGTTTAAGAACGCCTATATCATTGACACTAATAATCTTTGTTTAAGAACGCCTATATCATTGACACTAATAATCTTTGTTTAAGAATGCCTATATCATTGACACTAGTATTCTACAAACATTTATCAACATTTTCATATATATTGTTATTGTTGATCAGAATCGACTTCATTGCACTCCAGCAAACCCACAGGTGCTTAGTCTCCCTTAGTTAATGTCGAAGGGTATGAATGCTAATTGTTCCTGTTGGGCGATGGTTGTATACATGCCAGATGCATCTGCTCATATGTCCATTTCTGCTGGTCTTACATTTGATACCAAATTCCAGCAATCTTAGCCTTGATGATTTCATTGATTGCAATATCATTCTCTAATAGGATTCCATTACACACTCAATGAGGCATATTGGGAATATGGTGTTAGGCCCATATTTTCTTGACCATCGGCACACTAGGGGTCATATGGTCAACACCGCCTTTAACCTTCCCAGAGTTGCTCTGGTACCCAATTCATCAGCCTAGGTTGACCCCAGAGCCGTCTGCAGTCTAAAAAATCCCATCTCAACTGGGGATCGAACCATGGACCAACGAGCTAGGAAGCCAGTGCACTAACCATTGTATTACTGCAGCTCCCCATTCTCTAATAGGTGATCATTAATTGTCCGTAGTATCTCTCCCTTATCCATATCCAATGCACCTTTTATGGGTGCTCTTGAAGCTAGTCTGTCGGCTCTTTCATATATAACAACAAAGGTATTTCTGCACATCAACATCATACAAATTTATTTACTAAAGAACAATGTTAACACACACTAGGTTGGCCATTTTTGCTTGGGCAGACCTATTTTTTTGCTTGGGCAGACCTATATTTTTGCTTGGTACCTAAAGAGTTAACCACTCCACTAACATGAACTGTTCATTTTTTATTTCACCTTAGTTTAAAGACTACTATGTCCTGGAATAATTTACTTGCGTGTGCCAAAACTAACAACTGGCCTAAACCTCTTCAAGGGAAGCCATTACTCACATATTAAGTTCTTCTGTACTTTAATATTATAAATTGAATATGCTTTTCATTAATGGCTCTAGATTCTTTTGACAGTAATATTATACCGTTCTTCTGCTTTTGTTGTTTAAGATGTTTTATTTTCTGTCTTTTTTTTTTCTCTTTCATTTTTATATCTTCTTTGAAATTTCATCTTGAAAAATATATGTTTCACTAAACTGAATTTCTGCAGGACTGAAATGATAAAAGATGATAATGTCTATTTTTTACCATGAAAAAAATCATGTGTTCATTTATTTACCTGTGCTAACTTGCAGATAAATGAAATCTGGCCAAAATAAAAATTATTTTAGTGTGATCTTCTCTTCCAGAGGGTAAAAAATGTATGACTAAAAATATTTTTTGACTCTTTAAGTTTGGTGCAATGGTCAAAAAGAATATGATGAAAGATAAGATTATGTTCACTGTAAAACCTTTTTCTCCAGCAGAAACAAAGATGAGGTGAGCCATCTACAAAAAAAACTTCTGAATTTCGGCACGCATAAGACTTTAATTTTTTGGGGACAAAATATTAAGGAGAAATCATACATGTCCTAAAAAATGGCATACAGGTGTGTGATCCTCATCTCCTGACAGACCCCTGAGAACTACGCAGGCTTAAATATTATGAAATGACATTTAATTTACTTTTATAAATTATTCATGTCATTTATAATTTTGATGGGGCATATACATACGCTTACATACACATGCATACATATAAACACGTATACAAAACTACCAGCCTTTGTTTTGAGCTAACACCACCCCCCACACACAAAAAACAAACAAAAAAGAATGAAAACAGACATTTAAAATATTCTGATCAGACCAAGACTAAGACCAAGACCAAGACTAAGACTAAGTCAGCACTTTTTTGACAACAGTGGAGGAAAATGTTAAAGGTTAACACACAAGAGGATGACATTGTTATTTTGTTACTGTTATTGTTGAACAAAGGTGATCTATCAGACTGTAATAACTGGCGTGGTATATCTCTATTATCAGTACCTGGAAAATTATTATGTTGCATGATGTTAGAAAGACTTAAATTGCATGCTGACGAAAAGATCAGAGAAGAACAAGCAGGTTTCAGGCCGAAACGATCATGTATTGATCAAATATTCACACTAAGAACAATTATAGAAGAATCAGTGGAAAGGCAATCGCCACTTATTATCACCTTCGTCGATTTTCAAAAAGCCTTTGATAGTCTACACCGCCCATCATTGTGGAAGATACTTACAATCTATGGTTTTCCAACAAAATATGTGAATATAATCAAAGCGCTATATGACAATGCAAGATGTTGTGTTAGAACAAATAAAGGGAATACAGAATGGTTTACAGTAGAAACAGGGGTGAAACAAGGCTGTATTATGTCACCACTACTTTTTGGAATAGCTATTGATTGGGTTATGAGAAACTATACCCACAATGAACAATTGGGTATAAAATGGACAAATGGAAAATTCCTGGGGGACCTGGATTTCGCAGATGATGTAGCATTCTTAAGTTCAACACCAAGACAATCCCAAGAAGCAATAAATAATTTGTGTCATCTCTCGGTTAAAATTGGTCTCCAAATAAATGCCTCTAAAACTAAAGCTATGAACTTTTCTAACGAGACCTTTGATATCATCTTGAACGGGGAAAAACTACAGAAAGTTGAAAGTTTCAATTATTTAGGCAGTAAAATGACTCAGGATGGTGACACAACAAGAGAAATCCATACTAGAATTGCTTTGGCAGCTAGCGCCTTCAATAGATTATCTAACATTTGGAAATTACGATCATTGAATATACATACCAAGCTTCGTCTGTTTAATTCAAATGTTATCTCAGTGTTAACATACGGCTGTGAGAGTTGGAAAATAACAAAATCATTGGAGAACAAGCTGAATACATTCGAGAACAAATGTCTTAGAAAACTCATGAACATCAGTTGGAAAGAATTCAAGACTAATCGACAAATAAGAGAAGACTCTAGGCAGAAATATGTCTCCGACTATATAAGGAAAAGACGATGGTCATATATCGGTCATGTCCTACGAATGCAAAACAACAGAATACCACTACAGGCGCTCACTTGGGTTCCTGAGGGTAAGCGGAAAAAAGGAAGACCAAAAGAAACACTCAGAAGAACAATAATAAGAGAAGGAAGAACGTTGGGCCTAAATAATGTGCAAGAGCTAAGAGGAGTGGCGTCACAACGAACAACCTGGAGAGCACTGGTTTCTGCCTTATGCGCCGTGTTTGGCGCTTAAAGAATTTATTATTATTATTATTGTTGAACAGAATCGACATTATTGCACTCCAGGCAAATCCATAGGTGCTCAATCTTCCTCAGTATATGTCGAAGAGTGTGAATGCTAACTGTTCCTGTAGCTCGATGGTTGGATGCATCCTCTCATACGCCCATATCTGCTACTCTCACGTTTGATGCCATATTCTGCCTTAAGCTTCACGATTCATCTATTGCAGTGTCATTCTCTAACAGGCAATCATTAATTGTTCTCACTATCTCTCCCTTATCCATATCCAGTGTCCCCACTGTGGGTGCTCTCATTACCGCATACCCCTGTTGTTACGGTATATGTTATTAACGCCGTCTGCTAAAGGTTAGCAGACGTGCAATTGTAAAGGTTAAGACATTTAATATATTGCGATAGATGTTTCAATTATTGAACGCTCCATACACGATCGATTATGACGTGTCTAGCGTTGTTTGGGTCACAGTCGGTAACTAGGAGACGCTACCCTTTGTTACTTGACTGCCAAGCTGAATAGCTGCGTTTTTTTCTAACCTTCCAATTCAATGGCATGATATAGCCATTTATATGTGCATTTATGATGGACCAGGGTCAGTCCTAGAACTCTATAACCAGAGGAAACTTATGGAGGTTAGTGTTTAACTAGAATCCTCAGAAGGAGGAGAATAATCGTCCAATTCGTATGAAATATTCAGACTCGCAGTCTCACTGTCGGCAGGTAGCCATGTCTATCTGCGCGTGCATATAGCTGTGATGTTCTGACGACAATACTGCATTGTATCCTTAAACGGACATTGACACGTAAACCAGCAGTCTACGTTATTGATTAATTTATGCATGACTTATACGGACTTATGTGCTGCTCATATTTGAAATGACCGTCCTGTGTGTACATGTGATTAAATATTACGGACTCAACCTGAAGGCATTAATTACTTCATTAATGTTGCTGAGTTCAAGTATTACATGTTACTTCTTCATACCATGCTACTGAGTTGTATGAACGCTTCACCCTAATTCGCGTAATGATAAAACAAGCACGATGAACAAGAAATCACTAAAATTAATGATACTCAGTACATGATCTTCAACCGGCAAATAACTCAGCAACAAAGTGGCGGCCGATTGTTGGGAACGACAGAAAAAAAAGAAACAAACTTCTGTTCCTTACGCACATGTTAACCACAATATTTACGATCAAGTTTCGATCACATGATCCAGTCGAAGATGACGTTGTACTCATTATAATGCCTAACAGCGTGACGTCACCGAAGGTCGTGTAGGTGAACTGTCGGAGAAATCAAAGCCGTTTTCTAAGTCTAACCGGGGGAAACATGAGCCATTTGAAGCAAACACACGATACGGACTACAGGAGCAGACAGTCAGGGGCATTAGCCTAGCTGTTGACGACCTCTAGCACTGATCTAAGCAACGGAAAAGATAAGTCTAGTTGTTTAACTGTCGTCATTGCAAACAGTAATACTGAGTCCATGCCTTTTGCCTGCATAGGCATGTTTTTTCTGAATGTGTTTCATGTATTTTTTGGTTGTTTTAATGTGTTGTTAATTAGCGGGCCGGTTGGAGGGAACTGAAATCTCTGGGGAATGTCGCGAACAGCTGACCACCTAGATTTCAGTCGGTCATGGGCAGTTAAACGATTGCACTTTTGGAAGCCCCATTGAGGTTTGCCGGTGGACTGCCTGTCCAGATCTGCTATCGTTCGACGGTTTGTGTTAGCTGTGCCGTTCCGTAGATAACTGGCGTATTTTATTTGTACTAAGTTCACATTTTTATTCAGTTTTGTATCATGTTCGTTAACTATTTCGTCCAATCTACTCTTACTATCATTTTATTTTATAATTGTTAAATGGTTGTCCGTTATGAGTCCTGTGATGTCATCATTTTTGCATTCATTTTTTTTTGTGTACTTTGTATATTAAGTTGACCTCGGGTCAGTCCTTGACCCTTCATTTGGCTTGTGACACTTCCGCTTGTTTTATTTAGTTCATAAATTCATTTTTTAATTGTGAAAATGTCTTGTTTGCGTCTTGACATTGTTTGTACCCTTTAGTTGCATCATTGTTTTGTTTGTCCTCATGATATATATTAAATACTACATTAGTAATATGATATTATATTCAATAATACACTTGTAATTTAATTTAATTAATTTTTTCTGACATTTAAGGTTAATATGGGACATTGCATAATTATGCAGTGATAGTCCAAGAAATTAGCACTACAATTTATAAGAGATGCCTAGGGCATAATAATATAATATATATTGACCAAATAAAATAATCTTATAGTCTACCTTTGAGGTAACAGACCCATTGTATATTATTTAATATACTTTTCTGGTACTAAGAGAGTGACTTAGTACATTGAACAATATAATTACTAGGAATCATGCCCAACATTATTGGATATTAAGATTAATTGTGTGATGTAATTACATTATAGTTAACAGATATCATAACTATTTATGATATAGTTAGTACTTAGATACAATATTGTTACAAAATATTGTCTACTAGTTGAACTTAGACATAAGAGTTCAGTACTATTGTGATTATTTATATTGAATATTCCTAAGTTGAGTAAGTATAATAATTACTCTGAAGCTACTATTGACTATTTTAATCAGTATTTATCAATAATTACTTACCAGATAAAAGTCAAAATGCTTACTATAGACCATTTCGTTAAAATTGGTAAAGAATATGGTTATAAATCTCAAGAACTTCGTCAGTTTGCTGAGGCAGAACTGGAAAAACATAAAATAGAAATGGAGGAACGTGAAAGAAAAGAAGCAGAGAAAAAGGCTGCATTAAAGAAAGAGGAAGAGGAACAAAAGGCTGCATTAAGGAAAGAGGAGGAGGAACGTGAAAGAAAGGAAGCAGAACGTGAGATGAAGCAAATTGCCAAGGAAAATAGATTAAGAGAGATTGCTCAACGTGAAAGAGAAGAGCAAAGAGCAATTGACAGACAGGAAGAAGAGAATTAATTGAAACGAGAGGAAATTATTTTACAACAAGAAATGGAATTGGCGCGTATTAAATTGGAGACAGCAAGATTACAAGCACAAAGTGCTGATGCAAACCAGAATAATAACGCACAAAATGGATCGTCATCCAGCCAAACTAAACATTTCTACAACTTTAAATTACCCACTTTCAACTTAAACGTGGACGACCTTTCATCATTCCTGTCACGTTTTGAACAGACTTGCAAAACAAATCATTTGCCCGAAGAGTCATGGGTACTCAAGTTAAATGAATTCTTGGTTGGAGAACCATTGACGGCTTCTCAAAATGCTGACCCATCAATAGCAAATAACTACGGTGCTATTAAGTCCTTGCTTTTACGAAGGTTTCACCTGGACGAGGAACACTGTAGGTTGAAATTTAAGGGAATTTTACCTGAATCTCCAAAAGATTTTGCAGGATTCATTGCGAACATGCGCAATACATTTAATAGATGGGTTGAACTGGCAGAGGTCAACAAATCGTACGACAAATTAGTTGATTTGCTACTACGGGATAAGGTATTATCTTCGGTTAGCCAACCATTCTTTGCATATTTGCAGGAGCGTAAACCAGGTACTATTGACGAGTTGGAAAAAATTTCTTTAAACTACTGTTCGGCACATCCGAATGCGAACATTTCTAACTCTTCATTAAGAGAACCTCTACCTGTGGCTTCTAATATGGCCTACAATCATAATAACAAACAAAGACATCACAGTGTAGACAGAAGTAGGTTCCAAAGAAATCACAATGTTAACTTTCAGAAGGGACATAATAATGATTTCAACAATAAAAATGAGTTCAACAGAGGTAGATCACGAGATAGAAATTATTCACCTCAAACAAACTACCACAATAGTCAACATAACACTAATTATAATCGATCACATACCCCCAATAATAACAATAACTGGAATGGTAATAATCATGGCTCGAGACATCGAGATAATAGTTACTATAGAGGACGACGAGATAATTCTAACAATTATACTCGTAATCGATCTCATTCTCGGGGATCATCTCAGTACAACCATAATACAGGGGCGGCAGTTACAAATAATACTACCCCTATAGCTCAGGTCCCACTTAACGATAATACAACACAGTCTTCTGCTGCATGTTTTGCTATTAATTATAATGTGGCAAATAGTTGCCAAGATTGTAATACTATTTTTCAGAAGGCCAAGGAAACGGTGCTGAATTGTGGACACCTTCATACAGCAGTTGGTCTTTCAGCGAACGATGGCAAGGGTACCCTGATGTTCAATAGAGGATTAGTCAATGGTACGGTGGTCTCAGTTTTAAAAGACTCTGGATCAACAACCATTGGAGTTCGGCAGTCTTTGGTACATCCTAGCTATGCAACAGGGGACTATGTCCGTTGCATGACCTTCGGGGGTACTATTGAGTACTACCCCACTGCCATAGTACATGTTAATACACCATTTTTTTCAGGTAATGTCAAGGTGTGCATGCTACAGAATCCATCAGCTGATCTTACATTAGGACGCATACATGGGAGTAAAGATTGCACTCCTAAAGAAATTAATGATTGGGAGAAAAAAAATTTGCATTCTTTTAGCAACGCTAACGCTGTTGTTGCTATGGCTACACTTCGTGCCAACAACATGAATACATGTGGCACAGCAGTTTCCAACTTCACTCTGAGTACTATCCTGGAAATTGATGAAGATGATAGATCTATTGGACAACTTACTAAGGATATAACTGATCCTAATAAAACTGTTGACGTTGTCAACATTGACAAAAACATTGCTAAGAAGTATAATAGGGTGAAAAATAATGTTAGGTTTATGAGGAACTTAGATAGGAAGTTTAAGACAAATAAGTCTGACAGCAAAGTTTTGACTTTGCCCAGCAAGGACATGTCTACGACATGTAGTAAATTTAATACCTTTGGTGATGATAGGTATCATCCTCAGTCCAGTCAGGATGATACGACATCCAACAGAAAGACAATGTCGGTGTTGAAAGGGAAGGTTAATTCTTTGACAAAGAATACATATCATCATTGTCCACTAATTCGTGACAATGATACTACATATATTGGGAAAAGTGCGTATTCTCGCACAGTGTTAGTGCGAAATCTGCCGCAGGATACTACCTGGCAGGCACTTAGAAATTTTTTTGATTATACAGCAAACGTTAAGTTTGTTCGTCTTCTGCCATCATGCAATGGGCAGAATAGACAGGTGATGGTTACATTTCGTAACAATCGAGACGCTCGTTGGGTAATCGAGCGTGATAATGGTGTTTATTTTCATCACCGTTATCTAAAGTTACAATTAGTACCTGATTCTGCGCCACGCAGATAATGGTGTATGCTCACCCTTTTGTCTTATTTCTTGATGACTCAGCTCTAGTCAGTCATCATTTCTTTTCCTTATTGGTCATTTATTCTTATATGACTTAGATCTTGTAGGCTTGTCTATTAGGTGACATTTGTTTTGTCTTATCTACAATAACACTTCTTATTTTTGTCTTATTTGTGTTTTACCATGCCTACAAAAAACAGTAATATCGTTATTGGTATTAACTATGCTCAGCCCAATACAGCATAGGTTTACTTGTCATCTATCACGGCTGTCTTGTCTTCATTGTTAAAAAAAGACATGCCGGTGAAGGTGACATGGACTGGTATATGCAATGAAACTTTCAACAAAATTATAAATTTGTTTTCGCATGAACCAATTTTAAGACTTCCCGATGCTTCCAAAAGATTTTTCTTACGAACAGATGCTAGTAACTACGGCATCGGTGCATGCCTGCTCCAGAACCATGATGGCGTTCTACATCCTACCTTATATATTTCAAGAAAGCTAAAGCCGGCAGAAACAAAGTATTCCACAGTGGACAAGGAACTTTTATCAGTTATATGGGCAATCACGAAACTAGAAAAGTTCTTGCTTGGTGCTCCATTCACCATACAGACTGACCAGCGTGCTGTAGCATCTTTGCGTAGATCAAACCACAAAAGTCCAAAACTCGCCAGATACGCGATCATCCTGCAGCCATTTGAATTCTCCATTGAACATATTCCTGGCACTGAAAACATTGTGGCGGATGCTCTGTCACGTAATCCTATTGACGACGAATAATCAACATTGACATTCCTAAAATACGTCAATCATCACTACATTGGATAGAACGAAGTATCAACTATAAGGGAACTAACCTTGACTTCAATCTAATAATTATAAACACTATATGCATCACAGAATTGAACTAAAGACAATCAAGGTATGCATATTGACATTGAAACTTCATCTAACGTCCATACACGATATATGAGTATTCGTTGAACAATCATGGAACAATATCTGACGACAAGTCGAACTTATTATCCTATGTGCACTTAATTCTTGGATCCTAGGATAATTGACATTTCTGTCCGACGTAAATGCTTCAACACTTTGTCTAAAAGAATTCATCAGGATCAGGACTACGGATGGATCATCATATCCTATACTAATTAATTAATTAACTTAACTACTTAATTGAATTAATATCAATAAAATGAAATGTGAGAAAAATGAAATGAAAAACAAAAAAAAGAACGAAATATGAAAAGAAGAAATTATGAAAAGAGAAAATAAATCTCACACAAGTATTAGATTAATATTTTTTTTAATGTACCTATACGTTATTTAGTTAGTTAAATTAGATAGTTATTATTCACTAACACTTAACACACACAATTAAGTTAAACTTATATTCGAATTTCTTTCTATTTCTTCTCACTTATTTTGTCTTTTCTTCTCTCATAACATCGCGTTACATTAGAATCTTAATAATTTAACTCTTAGTTTAATTAATTAATTTAATTTTAATTAGTCAAATTAATTCCTATATGACATACTAATACGACAGACCTTACTTTAATTTAATTCTATCATTCACTATTGACATTAGACATTTTATTTAGTTGATATAATAATATGCATAATATTGATATATAATATGATTAATGTTAGATGACTATGACAAATAGTTAGTTGACATGACCGCGACACGGTTCTACTCAGAACATCGTCGGCCATATGTCACAATTGTGTTAAATTTTTTTTTTTTTTTTTTGAAAAATTGTTAAGTCGGATAGATCTTGAAAAAAAATCTATCGATTTTTTTTTTCCCGGTGTACAGGGAATTGTTACGGTATATGTTATTAACGCCGTCTGCTAAAGGTTAGCAGACGTGCAATTGTAAAGGTTAAGACATTTAATATATTGCGATAGATGTTTCAATTATTGAACGCTCCATACACGATCGATTATGACGTGTCTAGCGTTGTTTGGGTCACAGTCGGTAACTAGGAGACGCTACCCTTTGTTACTTGACTGCCAAGCTGAATAGCTGCGTTTTTTCTAACCTTCCAATTCAATGGCATGATATAGCCATTTATATGTGCATTTATGATGGACCAGGGTCAGTCCTAGAACTCTATAACCAGAGGAAACTTATGGAGGTTAGTGTTTAACTAGAATCCTCAGAAGGAGGAGAATAATCGTCCAATTCGTATGAAATATTCAGACTCGCAGTCTCACTGTCGGCAGGTAGCCATGTCTATCTGCGCGTGCATATAGCTGTGATGTTCTGACGACAATACTGCATTGTATCCTTAAACGGACATTGACACGTAAACCAGCAGTCTACGTTATTGATTAATTTATGCATGACTTATACGGACTTATGTGCTGCTCATATTTGAAATGACCGTCCTGTGTGTACATGTGATTAAATATTACGGACTCAACCTGAAGGCATTAATTACTTCATTAATGTTGCTGAGTTCAAGTATTACATGTTACTTCTTCATACCATGCTACTGAGTTGTATGAACGCTTCACCCTAATTCGCGTAATGATAAAACAAGCACGATGAACAAGAAATCACTAAAATTAACGATACTCAGTACATGATCTTCAACCGGCAAATAACTCAGCAACACCTGTATGACCAAGACAGTAGATCCACACCAGCTGCTGCAGATCCAAAGCTTCTTTATTGTTTTCCATTCATGCCGTAACCAACCATTTTGAACCTTTTGAAGCATGGACTGAGAGTCTGACACAATGACTGCCTTTGTTAATGAAGTTTCAGTTAGCCACCTTAACTTATTCATTCCAGAGTTATTTTGCACGCTGTGCCAGACTTTTTTTGTGGGCAGAATTTTATAGAGTGAAGTGTTCATCTTTCAGTCTAAATTTGTTTGTGAATTTTCCTTTGAACATGTACTTATTATATACCAAACTGTAGGGAAATGGATAGAGAATTCAAATATATAATGTCTGTGGTAGTATTAACACAAGTATGTTCGGTATAATTTAATCATTTTGCATGTAAAATTGAAAAACGCTAACACGTTGACTGTAGAATACGATCTTACCAAAGACAAATTACTGTCGTAGACAATAAAACTTTCTTTTTAGTCTTCAAACGTCAAGTTAATCCATATACAAAGTAAAAAAAAACATGCTTATGACCAAAATTAGTACATTTAGTGTTATTCGCACCAGTTTTTCCGTGGTTCTTTGTAAGAAAAGAATAAATTATGCAATCGTGCATTACGTAATTTTCAAACAAATAAATAAGAATAACGTCATATAAATACTTTTTTACTCTTGTTTAATGTTTTAATAGTATCCCTAGCTTTATCTTCTACCAAGAACTAGTGATTAGATGTTACGGTAGGTCTAGTTTTGTTGCTTTTTGATCGGCCAGAATATGACTACGCCCACTCATCAACTAAATCTAGTGTGTCTAGCTTTTCTGCATATATTCCGTATTTTGATAACAAACTGTGACTACCAAACAATCATCATCAATGTCAGCAATGTTTCAAAGTAGTTTGACACAATTATTTGCTTAGGAGACTTAGAAAATGTAAATATAAAGCGTGACATATTTCTCTAGCAAAAACAACGAAAAACGTAAACACGCGAATCTTCACAAAAATTGTGATAATAACATCAAAACACGCACATGTGCTGATTAACTAAAGTCAAATTAGTTGTTTAAATAGTAGCGGAAGTCATTCTACGAGTTTTAATATATGAACTGCATTAAGCGGACGATTTTTAGGGTTTATTCGTGATAAACTAAAAACCACGCTCTGAGCGTTGCTCTGGCACGGCGTGTTGAATTTTGCAACGCTCAGAGCGTTGGTCTGGAGTCAAAGAGTTAAGGCTGCAGAACAGCCTCAACCTCCATTCTCATGCTGGAAGTTGTTATCTTGTAAGCCCTGCAATATTCAGCGACAATTCTGCCCTTTACCCTAGCAGAGAAGTCCCAACCCAATTTCTCACCATGGATCACAGACCCATCTGTACACGCAATGGCATCATTATCCCCGGCATGATCATGCATCAGTTGATTAATTTCCAGTTCTGCTTTCCCATTGGTATTTGTCAAAAGGGAACAAAGATGACAGGTATAAAAAAAACCCAGCAAAACTAACCACACTTACTAGAAGCTTCTTCTTCCTCATTCATTCTCTTCTCATATAATCACATATACCTTGTACTTCTCATAAAAAGTTGGTGGCTTGTCTCAGGTTTCTCTCATCACTCTCATATAACCACATCTATTTCTCTCTTTATGCTGGTGGCCTGTCTCAGGCATCTCTCATAAAACCATTTCTATGCATGGAGGCATATCTGGAGTCATCCTTATATGACCACCAGCTATGCAGGCCTACACAGATGGTTCTGCTTTCAAGACCACCTCTTTTGCAGGATATGGCGTCTGCATATGGTACCTGGATGGATCCTCTTATGAGTTCTGTGACTCCTGTGGTGAGAAATGTTCAAATTATGAAGCGGAGGCTGAGGCCATCAAGACAGCCATTGAATTACTACACCAACAGTTTGACCTTATGGAACGAAAGCCATCAGATATAGTGATTTTCAGTGACTCCATGTCTGTTCTGGAAGCACTTAAACAGACTCCATATGAAAACAAAGACATTTTTCTTATAGGAAAAGCGGTTCATAACTTGATCACAGCTTACTCCATCAGTGTAACTCTACAGTGGATCCCTGGACACAGTGATCTAACTGGAAATGAGACAGCTGATAGACTTGCTAAAACAGGAGCCTCTAAACAACAAAAGGACAGACCCTGCAGCATGAGAACAGTCAAACAGATTCTCAGAAACAACACAAGAGAAATCTGGCTGAACAGATGGGCGAACGGGCCGACTGGCCGAAATGTCTTTAATGAAATGACCTGCCCAAAAGACAACGACAACATAAACAGACTCAGCAGGAGAAATCAAAGTCTTATCTTTCAGTTCTGAACAGGACACACCAGAGTCAATAGCCATCTAAACCGTATCAACCCTCAGCACCTACCCATGTGTAGACACTGCTCTCATCCCTATGAAACAACCAGACACCTCCTCATGGAGTGTCCATCACTCACAAACGCCAGGAAAAAACTTTTACAGACACCTCTGACAGTCACCAACTCACTATACGGAACGTTAAAACAACTGCAGAAAACCTGCACTTTTTTAAGAATAACATTGGTCTGCCAAGAGTAGATATGCTCAGCAGCTATGGGATATCGACAACAACAACAACAACCACCAGCTATGCACAATACTACAATATACATATGTGGAAGTGAACCTCTGTGAGGCTAATTACACCATCATTGACTCTTGAAATAATCAACACACTTCCAAGGATTCCCCCTGTGGTGAAACTTGTTGAGAACCCAGCATTGCACTCTAAGCTTGGAGAAGTCACTTGAGCCCCAGACATGATTCTTTGGCTTTGACCTGGTTGACTGCTTGCAGGAGGATCTCACTGTGGAACCAATGATAGGCAGAGGGAGCTGAGAAATGGCTCTGTGCAGGACGTGAAAATTCTTTCGGAGAGACCAGAACCAGAGCACAGTATTTTAGCTCTGCATAGTTGGAGAGCCCCCTTGGATGGCAGGGAATGCACAGTATGCCACTCGCTTCTTACTCCTAGCTTGGGAACAGATGTGACAATCCTTTAAATCCCAGCCAAGCTGGAGAAACTGGAGCTCACGACTTCAACTCAACACATTTCAGAATGACAGAAAGGCCACAGGAAAAGCCTAGATCTACAATGTAGATAATACCATGGACTCGTCAAACTGGTATTGGTTGCAAATAGAGCAAGAAGTTCAGTAGCCCTAGTTAAACAACAACAACAACAATAACATAACCATATCTATTTCTCTCATTATGTTCGTGGTCTGTCTCAGGCTTCTGTCATCACTCTCATATAACCACATCTATTTCTCTGTTTCAGGCTTCTGGCATTGCCATACAGTTTTTCCCTCAAAGGGACTACTGACCACATTTGCTCTAATGTTGGTAACCCCCACCCTGACCCCTAGATGCATAAACATGCACACCCATAAACACATGTACACATGCACGTGCACACACACACATATACTCACCCACAACAAAAGGCTCCTCTTTGTCTTCTTCAGATTTTCCTTTTTTCTTTGAATCTTTAGAGGGCTCGCCCTTTTGTGATATGCCAGTTTTACCGTGTTTGGTAATCTGGAATTGTTCAACATGACAAATTTTAATATGACATAAAAATCAGAGAAAAGCTGGCTACAAATAATTACAATGCATCTATAACAAGCACTATCTGGATCTGTGAAGTGCAAGAGGATAAAAACTAGTCTATCTGGAGAATTGACAGAAATTGGAGATGAATACACTCAAGAAACAACCAATGAGTATAATTAGACATGCCACTAACTCAAACCCACAGGCAAAGAGTACATTGAGGAAATCAAAGAGAACCTACAGAAGAACAGTACAAGATGAAACAAAAGAAAAGATGTATGGGTCAATTGTCATCATGTGACGTATTCTCTCCAGCACGTTGACTCCATTACAGCTGCTCTGAACGCATCACGAGTTTGGGTAAGTCGACCTGCATCAACCAAAGACAAGTTCAGACTCTCTGTGATGTCCTGGGTCCACCGTCGTCCCCTTCCCCTTCTTCCAGGGACCATACCTTCCATTACTAATTTTTGCAGACTATTAGACTATGTCTTTTTATATGACCGAAAAATTTCAGCTTCCTTATTGCGATGATATTTAGGAGCCAATTTTCTTCTACATTTAGTGAGTGCAGTACTTCTGTGTTGATCTTTTTTTCTGACCAGGGTATTCTCAACACCATTCTGTAGCATTTCATTTCGAATGATGTAGATGGTCAATTGTAGATGGCCTAAAATAGAAATCCTTTGTGTGCAGCCATATTTTCCATGAGGCAAAGATGATGAATAATGATAATGTTGATAAAGAACCTGCTTCATTAGAATAAAAAAAAAAGAAGTTATGTTATCATTCGTTCAGGTACATGATGAAATATGCAGCAGCTTGTAACAATATATCTTAATCTATGCATTGCAGAAACTTGTAACAATATATCTTAATCTATGCAATCCAGAAACTTGTAACAATATATCTTAATCTCTGCAATGCAGAAACTTGTAACAATATATCTTAATCTATGCAATGCAGAAACTTGTAACAATATAACTTAATCTATGCAATGCAGAAACTTGTAACAATATATCTTAATCTATGGAATGCAGAAACTTGTAACAATATATCTTAATCTATGGAATGCAGAAATTTGTAACAATATATCTTAATCTATGGAATGCAGAAACTTGTAACAATATATCTTAATCTATGCAATGCAGAAACTTGTAACAATATATCTTAATCTATAGAATGCAGAAACTTGTAACAATATATCTTAATCTATAGAATGCAGAAACTTGTAACAATATATCTATGGAATGAAGAAACTTATAACAATATATCTTAATCTATGCAATGCAGAAACTTGTAACAATATAACTTAATCTATGCATTGCAGAAACTTGTAACAATATATCTTAATCTATGTCTTGCACATGAAAAGAGTGTGTATACAACATAACCTTCTAAAATAGAAAGATTTCAGTTTAGATTTTCTTGTGTTCTCGTCTCTAATTTAGATTTACCAGCTTCTTTGTCGTTTGTCCTAGTCAGATGTACACCACTTGTTTCAGTTGACCTAATCATTTATCAGGTTTCACGGATGTTTGTACAGGTTTTTTCAGATTTTTTGGTGCAGCCTTACTGCAGCCCTTCAGATTTCCTTATTTTAAATGGAAGTAATCTTTTTCAAATCCATGATCACATAGATCAGTAGTGCCTACTCTAACTTGTTGTCCTCTCTCATTGCGTAGGACAATTAGTAAAGAGCCTTGTCAAATACTATTGAAACACTTTGAGATTAGATAAGTCCTAGTGGAACAGGAGATGAGAAGAAGATGCTGACACACACAGAGTAAATCTGTTGACAGTAAGGCAAGATTGTCCTTGTTCTGGAATTTCCAAGGTTAGAGAGATAGAGAAAGACCAAGACACACACACACACACACACAGACACACACAGAGACACACACACAGACATGGAGAAGAGAGCTGGAGATAAATGAAAGAGAGAAAGATGACAAGGAAGGACCTGGAGCAGACGGCAGTAAAAGTTTTAACCATGCATTCGGAAGTCTCTGTGTCAAATCTCTTGTTGATTGGTCAATAAATTTGCAAGCTATAAGAAAATTAGTAACATTAAATAATGACTGACAAATTCATAGTTCATAGCAATAGCACAATTTACAAAGTCAAAATTTGCTTAAATAGAATGTCAAACGTGTGATGTATAGTATGTCAACACAATACAAAAACACACACTACCACTGCACGTCTGAACTTAACGCAGGACAGGAACAATAAGACTTGTACACGCTAAGGGCTTTACAAACAGTGATGACACTTATAAAGGCATGCTCAAATAGCAATTATCCCTATATTCACTGAACAATAATTTGGCCAAACATTGCCAGAATGAGATACAAAATATACATGAGCTACTAATACAAAAGTACGGAAGATATGAACTATCTGATCAGCCTCGCAGTCAATGTCTGACCATCACTCAGCATAATGAGCGACGAGGCAAAATACAGTATAACATTCTCATATAAATATCAAACACAATGCGAGAATGAAAATAACAGTGAATACTGCGGACAACTCCATAGAGCAAAATAGTTCTGAACCAGAACAAATACACCAGAACTAAATTAACAATTGCAACTACTCACTGTCCCGCCATAGGCCGAAAAATACAGTATCAAACCAGCTTTCCTAAACACGTCTCTATGAGATGGCTACCAAGACTCTAATACCCTATCGCTTCTTTTGCGCCAAAATTCAACCTCATCCCGTAACATCACATGATGGGTCGTTTGCCCCAGAACTCAAACATCTCGAGTTTCGTTTACGGCCCAGGAAAACATAGCTTGGCTTACCACCAAGCATACAAGTCAAAACGGCAGTAAAACGTGCCTTGACATCCACCCCTCCTTAAAAAAGAAAACAGAGTTTTCTTCCATCCAGAGGATGCTGGGCCTTGGTTTCCTCCAAAAATGTGGGGAACCAGACTACCTCACAGAAGCGCTCTCTTTGCCCATATCTGGGACTCTATATCGCTAGTACATGAATATTCCAGTATGCTGAACAGTGTTTCCATAGTATATAAACAAGAAAAACGTGGGAAGTGCAGCGCAAAAATTGACACGTGCTGCTCTCCACTCTTTAATAAACTGTTGGGCTGACATATACATAGAATCTTCAGCCCCCATAAATACATTCATAGAGCAATTATATGATAGAATTATTGAATGCAACACATCTACATCATATGAATTCAAAAAGTATCTAAATTGCCTTTATGGCCAGACACACCATGAAAATATTACATAACAGGCAAAGAAAATTATATCACCCATAAAGAAGCGATACGGTATCAAACCGGCTTTCCAATACATGCCTCTACAAGACGGCTACCGAGACTCTAATACCCTATCGCTTCTTTTGCGCCAAAATTCAACCTCGTCATGTGACATCACATGATGGGTCGTTTGCCCCAGAACTCAAACATCTCAAGTTTCGTTTACGGCCCAGGAAAACATAGCTTGGCTTACCACCAAGCATACAAGTCAAAACGGCAGTAAAACGTGCCGTGACAAATCTATTCTGATTACTGATTTTGATATAATTAGACTGAGCACATTATAAACTATCAACAAAAAAAACTTATTCCAATTTTCATTTTTAAAAAAATATTATTTTAACTTAACATAAGCTATTTGCATTCATTCATAACCCTCCACTCCCAAATGAGCATAGGCCTTCATCAAACACATGCTAAGTCCTCCTGTCACGTGCCATCATCTCAAGTTCTTTCCATGTTCTCCTCATCATTTTCACCTCTGTTTTCAGTTCTCTTCTCCATGTGCTTCTTGGTCTACCTCTGCCTCTCTTGCCCTGGGGGTTCCAGAACAAGGACTGACTTGTAATGCTATCAACAGGTTTCCTCAGTGTGTGTCCTTATCCATCACCATCGTCTTCTTCTCATCTCTTGTTCCACTGGCACTTGTCTGGTTTTTGTCATTAGTTCCACGTTGGTAACCTTGAACATAAGTTATATAAAATACTAAAATTCATTTACCCTTGTATCAGCTGCTTTCTTTTCCCTGGGTACACGGCCCGGTAAACTGGGGGGTATTTTTTTACCTCTTCTCACTCTTGGAGGCACGACAGTCTGGTCTGCAGCACTAGGTGTTTCTTCCTCTAAAGCTGGACTAGCTCGATCAGATGCAGGTTTTGCCTTTACAACAAACATTGAGAAGTCAAATGTGTGTGCATATCTGGCTCACTATTTTTTAAATGTATTTCATATATTCATAGAGTAAAACATGCACTACTGGGCAAATAAATGTCCAGACATCTTGAAGCACATGTCTATATATAACTGGGCTAGCTGAAGCTTTAGCCAATTGTGGGTCAGTGTTTACCACAGACTTGGTGTAAAAATAGGTGATGTGCGTAGACAAAAAATGTTTGAAGACTGGATGTATCTACAGAAACTGCAATATAAAACTGGATGTTTGTAGACAAACAACGGATGTATGTGCGACAGAAACAGCATTACAAAACTGGCTGCAAAAGGGAGAAACAGAATTATAAAACTAGGTGAGTTTGAGAGAGAAACAGCATTATAAAACTGGGTTTATGTAAGAGAGAAACAGCATTATAAAACTGCGTTTGTGTAAGAGAAACAGCATTATGTAACTGGGTTTATGTAAAAGAAACAGCATTATAAAACTGGCTTTATTAAAGAAAGAAACAGCATTATATAACTGGGTTTATGTAAGAGAGAAACATCATTATAAAACTAGGTTGATGTAAGAGAGAAACAGCATTATAAAATTAGGTGAATGTGAGAGAAACAACAGCATTATAAAACTAGGTTTATGTAAGAGAGAAACATCAATATTAAATGGGTTTATGTAAGAGAGAAACAGCATTATAAAAATTGGGTTTATGTAAGAGAGAAACAGCATTATAAAACTGGGTTTATGTAAGAGAGAAACAGCATTATAAAATTGGGTTTATGTAAGAGAGAAACAGCATTATAAAACTGGGTTTATGTAAGAGAGAAACATCATTATAAAACTGGTTTTATGTAAGAGAGAAACAGCATTATAAAATAGGATTTATGTAAGAAAGAAGCAGCATCATAAAAGTGGGTGTGTGTAGACAAACTACATAAGAAGACTGGATATATATGTGAGACAAAATCATTATAAAACTGGACATGTGTGAGAGAGAAACAACATCATTATAAAACTAGGTTTATGTAAGAGAGAAACAGCATTATAATAAAAAATATTTTAATCATACGCTTTTAATGCAATAAAAACCCAAAAATAATTTTTCAAGGAGTGTATAGCTTGCAGTAAAAAAAATGTAACATCAAATTGACAAAAAGTGTGGGGTGCTGATTCTGCATGAAATTAACTTCTACTTTATACTTTATTAGACACTTATGGATAAAATATATGATAAGCGCTTAAACGCCCCACGCTTTTTGTCAATTTGATGTTACATTTTTTGACTGCAAGCTATAAACTCCTTGAAAAATTATTTTTGGGTTTTTAGTGCATTAAAAGCGTGTGTTTAAAATAGTTTTTTAAATATTTTTTATTTTCTTCTTTTTAGTGTTAGAAAAATTATGACATACTAAAACATAAACAATATTTTTACTTATTGTAAATCTGGTCTAAAATTTCTATTTCATAACTTGGATTGTTTCTCTTGATTTATGAGAAAAATCAATTAATTTGATTATGGCCCCTGATTTGTTTACATTTCTTAACGAAAAACTTTAATTACTCATTATGTCTTACTTACTTACTTAGTCGTTCCCCTTCTACCGTGAGGTGTAGAGGTTTGGAAGAGAGAGTGCCAGACTTTCCCATTGGCTGTCTTCCTCCCGGACTGGCTCCACTCTAGTCCCGGTCCCCCAAAGATTATCTAATGTTGTCCTCCCAGTGGACCCCGGGCCACCCTGGGGGTCTGGATCCTTGGCTCTTTGTTTCCCATGCCCGTCATGGTAGCCGATCTTCTCCCATTCTGCAGACATGGCCAAACCATCTTAGTTGGGACTGTTCTACCTGGGTCTGCAGGGGGTGGGATTTTAGGCCTTGACGTATTGTCTGGCCGCGGACCATGTCTCCCCCTGTCACCTCAACCACCCTCCCCAGATAGCTCATCTCTGAGGTTTGGACCTGGCTCTCGTGGGCTGTAGTCATTGCCCATGACTCGCATCCATATGTCAAGACTGGGACATAGGTGGAGCGGTATACAGTCATCCTCATCTTCTTACCAACCTCTCTCCCGCTGAGGAATCCTCGACCAATGGCCAGAAAAAGTCCCCCAGCCGCCGCCCCCCGAGTGGCCAACTCTTCCCCGATGCCTCCCCTCGGTCCACAATAGCTCCGAGGCATTCAAAGTGGTTGACCTGCCCCAGCCCAATCTGATGTCCTCTTTCCTCTCGTGATATCACCATGGACTTTGCCCTAGAGCCGCCCATGACCATCCCCCTCCTCTCCAGCACCCCCCACCTCCAGACTTGCAGGTTGGACCGGAGATGTGCCTCTGATCCAGCAATCAGGGCAACATCACCAGCAAACGCCAGCTCTGAAATACACACCTGTCCCATCCCCCAGCACCCCACTGAATACCCTCTTGCCCTCTCCCTACATGCCCCGATAACATCGCCCATGAGGAGCACGAAAAGACAAGGTGACAGGACACCACCCCGTCCCACACCAGCGGCAGCCCCGAACTCCTCTGACCCACGGCCCGCTGTCCACACACAATCTCCGCAAGATCTACAGAAGCTCTGTATAGCATGAATCAGAGGTGCTGGAATGCTCATAATGTCATAATTACAATATTAAATTATTAATAATTGACTGATTATTGCATTGTTATCAGGAATACACAACTACGCCAAGTTTCAGAGCTATTGCTCATCTGGAAGTGATTGAAAAATTGATTGCAAGATTTGAAAGTGACACAAAAGTGACTTACAAGTGAAGTTAAATAAAGTGGGTAAAAATGGGTTTATGCATGAATTAAATAGCATTATAAAACTGGGTTTATGTAAGAGAGAAACAACAGCATTATAAAACTGGACATGCGTGAGACAGAAATAGCACCTGGAAAGATATGCAAGTAAAGAAACAGAACAGAAAACTGGAGTGTGAAGGCAAAGAAAACTTGAAGAACATGACAAAAGAGGAAGCAGAAACAACAAGAACCTTGCAGGTGGAGCAAGTAGACAGCCTAAAGTATAAATCAGTAGCGAGTGACAGTTGAAACTCAGTGTTCAACAGGAAATATATGCAAGGATAATAATGGATTATATTACATTTTTTAAAATCATGCAGCTGGGACATTTGTTCATCAGCCTTCAGCTCACCATGTAACACAAGCCTTCAATAAACTTATACCAAGTCTTCCTGTCGGGCGCCATCACCTCCAGGACTGTGACACTATAGACACTTAAATCAGTGACAATACTGTAAAGGTAAAACTAACCTTTTTTCTTTCTTGTGACACATCATCAGTTTCTTGAACTTGATCAACCCCGACATCCTCATTAAGTAATACATTGTCACCTGGGATGGAGATCTGATGTCTGCTGATTCCATCATCATCTGTAACAACAACATTTGTTGGACGATAACACTATTGTTGTCTACTAAACCTTGCTCTCCCATAATCTTTCCTATCATTCCTCCAGTCACCTTATCACAGTCTCTCTTCATTTTTGATATAAGTCTTTGTGTCATGTTATCTCAGTCTCACATGTTTTCTGTCAACTTTCAGTCCCTTCATCCCAAGCTTTTGACACCTTTTCTGTTATTCTTTATTTGTTATTCTTTTTATGTATTTTTTTGTGTGTGTTATTCTTTTTCTGTTATCCTTTTATTGTTATTCTTTTATTCTTCATTGTTATTCTTCATTATTATTCTTTATTCATCATCATATCGCTCATTGTATTGCATTTCTCATCATTTTTTTTTCAGACTATTTTTCCAGTCATCTC
This sequence comes from Oreohelix idahoensis, assembly GCA_024509875.1. NCBI lineage: Eukaryota > Metazoa > Mollusca > Gastropoda > Stylommatophora > Oreohelicidae > Oreohelix > Oreohelix idahoensis. Next base: position 85,807 of record JAMPIV010016532.1, on the reverse strand, counting down.
TCCTTCACTTCTTTACTTATTCTTAATTCTTACTTCATTACTCCTGTGAAAGGGCGGGCGAGATGATGATGATGACGTTGTGATATTTGATCACTCTCTTTTCACACTCGCACCGACCCGAACAACAATAAAAACTCTTGATTCTGAGGCAGGGGCTGTATTTATTTCTACAACCCTGTCAGTGACTACAAGTACACAAAGCAAACATTAAACAAATAAACCAGCAAACAAAACACTAAACAAACAAACACCCAGCTAGTGCTCAGTTCCTAATCCTGAAACGCAAACAAAGCACGGGCTAGTTAAAATCATAGTTGAATAACGATACTCTCACCTGCCAAACAGTCCTTCCACGCCACCTGACACCCTCAACTATCACACACGCACACACTCATGCGTGTCGTCCAATGCGACTAGTAAGGTGTTGTGCATGAGGCTGGCAATCTCACCATGTAACACAGATTGCTACCGAAACCACTACTGCACGAGCATATGAATACTTCATGTGGAGGCAAACCACACTGGTGGCCCTATGCTCCCTCAGGAGTGGAGAAGAGAAATATATATCTCCAAGTGAGCCCACGTGCTCTCACAAACCATTCTACACATAACCATAATTAAATAATAATAAAATGGACATAAAATAATATTCAACTATCTGTAAAACAAATACTCTCAATAATGAGAATAAACCACCACCCCACAACTGATCCATCTCAATACTTGTTCCTGCACTCTGAACATGTCGTAAGTGATGACTGGTGCGCCTGGCCACAAGCGTATCGTATATGACCCCTGATGAGATTGGGAACTCATCACATGAAACACATTGTTACAGAAACAACCCTCGTAATAGCATAGAAATGCTTCTTGTGGGCCTGTAATGGACACCAGCTGCATTGGTGTTTCCATGCTCTGCCGGGAGCAACCAGAGAAACACATGTCTCAACAAAGGAGTGGCCTCGCGCTCTCCAGAAATCTAAATACATATCCTCACCTCACTCAAAGTAACCCACTAAAGATATACAGTAGAAATATCAATAATCGTGAAATACACTCAATTACTCTTACATTAAAGAACAAAATAAAATTATTCTTAACTTTAACAACTAGAACTAAAGTCATCACCACGTGGCCGCCATCTTGCTATTTTGCTAACAAGTCAATATTATCTAAATTCAAGGGAAATAGTTTCACACTATATTTGCCTTTCTGATGAATGGAATAATCACTCTTAAACTTTCACATCTATCTATCAATTTATTTCATTAACCATTAAAACAGACACGCTCAATATAATTTCAGAATTATAGAACACTAATGCTATTCTAAATTAACTCACGTGCTCAAGGCATTTACAGATTGAGTCTGGTGTCTAACTTCGTTTCTCTCTCGTCTGGGCGGCTTTAGTAAAATAGGCCCGCTCGCCGGCTAGGCATTTCTTATATAGACCCTATGGCTGATCACTTGACTTTAGTGCGCTGCGCGTATTAATTGCGCCACTAAATAACACTCGCCTTTATTGCTCTATTAGGCACGAAAACACAGATATGGCCCACAATTATCAAATATAACACATCACAACTAATTCTTAGGCTTTATTATGGCCTAAACTAATATATCTTCATGACGACTTTTCACATCCCAGAGTGCTGCGCACACATCAAAAATATATGGGCAATAAATATGCCTTGAACCTGAAGGGGGAAGCCGGGGTGTCTTTATGTGAAGGGGGAAGCCGGGTGTCTTTCCGTGAAGGGGGAAGCCAGGTGTCTTTCCGTGAAGGGGGAAGCCGGGTGTCTTTCTGGCCCCATCACACTCCTCCAATCTTATTGTTAATTATTACTCCTCCAATCTTATTGTTAATTACATGACCTGATGTTTACCACGTTACTTTTGATTTTCTCTTCCTTACTTTTTCTATCTCATAATCATTTTCACATTTACTCTCTTTGTCTCTCACCTTTCCAAGAAGCAGCATGCAGATATCCATCACGTGCTGTTTCCATGACTCCAGACAGTTCAACTTTAGACTGTATCCTGGTGTGACCATCACTGCCAGTGACAATTTCAATCTGGTCAGGAGCCATCCTGTGATTGACCAAGGCTTCCAGCAACTCTGGACTGATCTCAGCATCACTGGATATCAAATCTGGGTCAAGGCCAGCTGCTTTGGTCACTTGAAAATGAAAAGAAAGTTAACCCACCTGAGTCATTGAAGTTTTCATGGAATATGAAAAAATCATATTTTAGCCACATGGTGACCTAATTTAGGAGATGAAAAGGAGAGACTGGCAGTGGATTGGACAAACGTTGAGGAAACCTACTGATAGCATTACAAGGCAGTCCTTGTTTTGGAATCTAGGGTAAAAAGATAAGAGACCAAAAAATACATGAAGAAGAGAAATGGAGACAGACATGAAAAGTATAAGGAAGATATGGAAAGATCTTGAGCAGACGGCACAGGACAGGCAGACGTGACATAAATTTGTTGATGGTCAAGTTTCCTTGGGGAGCTAAGTAAATGATGATGACCTCATTTATGACACTAATAAACTGCTGACATGAAACAAAACTCTTATCAGTGGACACTGTCTGATCCAACAAAGATCTTGCCACCAAAGATAAAAAACAGCACTAGAAACATGCTGTGGGCATTAGCCAGCATGTCAACCATTTAACATCAGTTACAAAGAGAAATCTCTTGATAATAAATGACACAGGAAAACCTGAGGCTTGTGAATTATGGCAGATATATAGAAAAGCATGGACAGTCAAGAGGACAACCATTCACACAATGGTGCAAACGTAACTCTAATTCTGCATACATTATGACCTTTCAACTTTGAACAGGCCTTCTAAAACACATACCAAGCCTTTCTCTCTTGTGCTTTCTATTCAAGGTCTGTCCATGTCTTCATCCCCTTCATGTCTATGTCTTCATCCCCTTCATGTCCATGTCTTCATCTCCTTCATGTCCATGTCTATTTTAATTTACCTTGACCTTGTGTTGTTTGGTGTCCCTCTATGTCTTTTACACCCGAGGATACCAGAGAAAGTACCATCTTGTGATACTAGCAACTGGTTTCCTCAGAGTGTTCCCTCTTGATTGCCAGCATCTTCTCCTCACATCTTGGTTTACTGTTCTTTATCTGGTTCTTTCCATCAGTTCCACTTTGATGATCTTACTAACTAACCCTCATTGGTCATCTTTTTTTCTGAGTAGACTTTTTCTGAGTAAACTTTTCTGAACATTTTGAGGTAATTTTGTTTATAAATGAATAATAAACACGTAAAAAAAGTTGTTTTCTGCAAAAAATTATTGCTAATGTTGGTGTTTTTTGGTAATCTTACCACAAGGATAAATATCTTTTGGTATTACACATAAAGATTAACTCTCCTCCTCCTGCTGCCTGGTGGTGAGAGATATCCAAATATACTTGCTTTAGTCAAAGAGATCCAAACTGACCTGCAGTGGTCACAGATATCCAAATCTACCTGCTAAGGTCACTTATATCAAAACTTACCCGCTGTAGTCAAAGATATCCTAAATGATGTGCAGTGGTCACAGATATCCAAACTGACCTGCAGTGGTCACAGATATCAAAATAAATTACCTGCTCCACTCACAGATATCCAATCCTACCTGCTGTGGTCACAGATATCCAAACCTACCTGCTGTGGTAACAGATACCCAAACCTATGATCTGTGGTCACAGATATCCAAACCTGCTGGCTGTGGCCAGATACCTAAACATACCTGTTGTGGTCAAAGATACACAAACTTACCTGCTTCAGTTAGATATCCAAACATACCTGCTGTGGTCACAGATATCCAAACCTACCTGGTGTGGTCACAGATACACAAACTTTCCTGCTGTGGTCACAGATACACAAACCTACCTGCTGCAATCACAGATATACAAACCTACCTGTTGCTGTCACAGATACACAAACCTATGTGTTATAGTCACAGATATCCAAACCTACCTGCTGTGGTCACAGATACCCAAACCTATGATCTGTGGTCACAGATATCCAAACCTGCTGGCTGTGGCCAGATACCTAAACATACCTGTTGTGGTCAAAGATACAATGGGTGGGTTTGAAAAAAAAAATCGAAAAAAGGTGATTCGTCTTACGAGGACAAAAGACAAAGATACACAAACTTACCTGCTTTAGTTAGATATCCAAACATACCTGCTGTGGTCACAGATATCCAAACCTACCTGGTGTGATCACAGATACACAAACTTTCCTGCTGTGGTCACAGATACACAAACCTACCTGCTGCAATCATAGATATACAAACCTACCTGCTGCTGTCACAGATACACAAACCTATGTGTTATAGTCACAGATACACAGACCTACCTGCTGTAATCACAGATACACAAACCTACCTGCTGTGGTCAAAGATTTCCTAATCAGAGACTTGTACTCATCAGCAGAAGAAACCTCACTACTAGTAGGTCTACTATGCATGATCTCATCAATCACTTCCTGAAATAAAACAGGTCAAGATTGCTCTCAATGTTCAATGAAGTAAAATACTTTCACCTTTTAAGAGTTTGCATCATGATATATTTCTACCATCAAACATAATCAGGCCTGTACATCTATTTTATAATCTTGATGCAGACTTATTTCTTCCCTTTATTAGATATAAAGATATTAGATATATATTATCACCCTGATTTATAATTATTTCTCACCTTTATATCTAGTTTATTTCATTGATTCAGAATTGCTTCTTGTTTTATAAACTGCCAATAAGGCAGCAGTAAAACTGATGCAAGTTAATATATAAATATTTAATAAAAGAAAAATATCATTGCTTGCAAATCCGAAAATAATACAACATACTGTCTTGTTATTACATGTACTGTGGATACATTCATGGAAATCCAGTTATTTTGATGCTATTACTGTTCAATATTATTAAAAAGTATGCAACTTCTGGGGTTTAACAGAAGAATATTAAAAGACTTCTTGGTGTTTATGAGTATGTCTTGTTAGATAAAGGCTAACAGAGCAAACAATAAATAAATACAACAGAAAACAAACTGAAAAAAGATGTTCTAATATTCTTGGTCATACTGAACAACACATTTACAAAAAACAGGCAAAGGTTATTGGATGGCTACATTTGCTGCCATTTACAAAAATTTACAAGCTTCAATGATAACTTCTCATGGATTAATGGAACGTCAGATTTACCACAATTTCTAAAATTCACAACACACTAATTTGACAAACAAGCATGAAGTATCAGCCATTAATCATGCCCCACCGTGGAGCATACATCCACCACTACAGCTGGCCAACCTGGCAACAAACCTGTACCAAAACTTTCATGTGTTCTTGCAGCAGTGGTTTCTGTTTGACATGATGATGTTGACAGCCCAATACATGATGATGTTGACAGCCCAATACATGATGATGTTGACAGCCCAATACACAACTTCATAAAAGTACATTTACTTCATGCTTGAAGGAGCAGAAGTCTGTTCTTTCTTTGCCTGTTTAGAGACCCTTGAGAGCCACTAGGGACATGCATGGAGCATGGAGCAGTTAACAAACTGTACAACACAATGATTAGCACGATACACCTGCATGAATTGTTGATGGATTAGTGCAATATACCATTTAAAAAAACAAAGTGAAATGACAAACAAGCATAGGCTGTTGGACAAAGACAAAATTGAAAACTAGGATGAAAACATCAGAGCAGAACAGATGAAAAATGTTATGTCATTTAATTTTGAAAAGTTGAATTTTTTTTTATATTAATATTTTCTGGCTAATTACAAACTCATTAGCTAGTGTTCTCATAAGGTTCAAACTAGAACTGGTACTATTTTGGTTACATTTGTTTCAGTGAGGCAACTGGCTGATGAAACACAACGCTTCATGTGCACCATTGTCTATGTAAAAAATTAGATGTGATTCAAGTGGTTTGCTTAAAAAATAGAAAGAAGCAAAGCAAAGAAATCTTTAGATTTTAGGAACACAAAATTTGTCCTCTATTACAAAACAAAATATTTATTTTAAATCATGCAAGATATGAATGGCTGTCCTTATGATGTTTCTTGTCTTCTACAGCATCAAGATAACAGCACAAAATATTGGACATACACAAAAACTCTATAATTGTTTTATAAATTTAAAATGCATTAAAATCAAATGTCTCACATGAAAAAGTGTTATATGAAAGAACAGAACATAAGGATGAGAAGATGGGACTGAAAATACATGATGAATAAGATGAGGATGAGGAGCAGTGAGAAGAACATGGAAGATGAAGCGTACGACAAAGAGGATCCAGAAGAACAGATAGAAGGAAGAAGTAGAGGATGAAGATGATAATAACTTAATGAAAGCTGTGACTGTAAGTAAAGAAAAAAAAATTAAAACACTGTAAGAAACAAGGTGAAATTTAGGAAACATGTAAGATATGCTTACTAACCTACATGTACAAAAAACACAATCACTAATCTATACATACAAATCTGAAGGGTGAGAAAAAAAGCCTTGTAAATTTAATTACGCTTGTAACAGTACACGTGTACACAACAAACACAAGGAAAAGTGTTCCCATAATACCTGCATTACCACAACAGCTCTCTGTGCATTGCAATGACCAAGAAGTAAAAAAAAAATATAAAGACATGAACAATGTTAAATTATTATTTTTAGGTCACGCTAAAAACTAATCTAAGAGAAATTATGATTGTAAAAATTTGAATACAAATATTTATCAAAAAAAAACAAAAACAAGCCTATAATTAAAATGGCTAGAAAACAGAATTTGTAAATGTACAGCAAGTGCCCAGCTAGTCTCTACTACAAGTGAATCGTATGAAACATCATATTAGAAACTAGAATATATTTGCATACAGAAATCATAACATGTGGCTAAAGTTCAAAGTAGTGATTATAACAAAATCTATCATTCAAAAATGTGTAATGAATACGTACATTTTAGTGCATAAGCAAAGTTTAATGTCTTTAAAACAGTGCTGAAAAAAGTTTAGGTTTGTAAAGGAGTCAACTACTAACAAAGTCAAGTGTGTTGAACAAAAAAAAAAACACTATCAAAGTATAGCACAGACAGACACGTAGGAAAACCTAGTGTGAACAAAGGATGTTTGCAATGAAAGTCTACAATGCTGGATAGTCTAGAATGTAAATAGTGTAGCAGGGAAGACAAATCTATTTGCAGTGGTCAGCAACCCAGGAGTTGTCGGGATCTACTATAGACTACTAAGCTCTCTAAAGATCTACAATGATAAAATGACATCTGTTGTCAGGTTTTAGAGTATTTAGAATTTGGAATAAGTGCAGTTGATATTGTAACTGTTATCTCTGCCAGTTGATCTGCTTCCCACAAGTCCATTGACAGAGCAGTAGAAAACTCAAACTAAATGTGTTTTACCAAATGTTAACTTCACTTTAGACAAAAGATCACTTCCTGTCCTATACAGTTCATGAATAAAGTCAATTTTAGTAAGCTGGGAATGTTATGAAAGTAGCTTTAATCATGGGACACAGCACTTATGGTGCCGGAATGACAGGGCTAGTCTGTAATTTACCTTGGTGAGATTCCCCCCCCCCCCCACCACCACCACCACCACCACTTAGAGATCTACTGAATGGTACTCTTGGATATACAGGTAGATCAAGATCAACCAGATAGCAACCCTTCATCTAATATATGAGAACTAAATTATGAAAGAAAAATCTAATGTGTAAGAAAGTTTAAATAAATAATGAAGGAAATCCAAGGCCAGTGGCTGACAAATAAACGAATATAGGTAAATAACAGGCACTGTTAAGACAGAAAGAAGGTATAACATGCCAAAAAGAAAAGATGCGGCCAACAGCCAATACAAACAGAAATTAAGGTAAGAAAGTGGGGATGGATAGGACATACACTCAGAAGAGAAAAAAATCAAGCATAGCCAGAGGTGCCTTTGACTGGAACCCACAGGGAAAAAGAAGAGTGGGGAGGCCAAAGAGAACTTAGAGAAGAACTGTTGAAGAGGAGGCTAGGGAAATTGGAATGCCTTAGGCACAGCTGAAAAAGACAGCCCAAAATAGAAATTGATGGAGAGCAACTGTTTCTGCCCTATGCTCCACAGGGAACAAAAAAGAATGATGATAATGATGCCAGAAAGTGTAGTTTAAAAAAAAAAAACAAAAAAAAACTCTAATTTGTAAGTAAGATAGAGTAAGATAGCATGTAAAATAAAAGTGACTGTATTTTTAAAAAAAGCCTAATATGTAAGGAAAGCTAACATGTAAGGAAAGTGTTAATTTAAAAAACAAAAGTCTCATGTAGGGAGAGTGTCAATTTAAAAAACAACGGTCTAATGTAAGAACATCAAATACATAAGGAATTGTAATTGGTTGCAAGCATGTAAGGAAAGTGTCAATTTTGAAAACAAAAAGTCTCATTTGTGAAAATATTAAGTATGTAAGGAATTAAAATTTGTTTTTATAAAAAAAAGAAAGAGAAAGGTCAAATGTGTAGGAATGTCAAGCATGTAAGAAAAGTGTAATTTGTAAAATTTAAAAAAGTCAAATGTGTAGGAGTGTCAAGCATGTAAGGAAAGTGTAATTTGTAAAATTAAAAAAAGTCAAATGTGCAGGAATGTCAAGCATGTAAGGAAAGTATAATTTGTAAAATTTAAAAAAGTCAAATGTGTAGGAATGTCAAGCATGTAAGGAACGTGTAATTTGTAAAACAGAAAAAGTCAAATGTGTAGGAATGTCAAGCATGTATGGAACGTATAATTTGTAAATCAGAAAAGGCCTAATGTGTAAAATGACACGCATGTAAGGAAAGTGTAAATTTGTTTCCCTATAATCCGTAGGAAAGCCCAGTGTTCTTTGTTTTTAATCTCCCTGTGGGGCATTGGCCTTCAACTAGCTCATGCAGCCTGGTCCAAGCTGTTCAGGTTCTTTCCATATTTTCTTAATCCTATTTATGTCTGACTTCAGGTCTTGCTATCTTGTGTTTTTGAGTCACCCTCTATTTAATTTACCCTACAGATTCCAGAAGTAATTCTACACAATGTTATTAACTAGCTCCAACTACATCATGTGTCCCACCAACAGTCAGCCATCTTTTCCTCATCATTTCATTTTTCACTGGTGTTTGTCTGGTTCTTTCTAATTATTGTTGTTCAGAATTGACATCATCACACTCCAGGGAAACCCACAGGTGCTCAGTCTCCATCAGCAAATGTCAGGGGTATGAACACTGCTTGTTCCTGTAGCAAACGTCAGCCTTAGTGATCCTGTTAAACTTTTGTAATCCTTGTAGTCAGCCTGAGCATCCATTTGTGAAGATCTGTATTACTGTTAGTTGTTGTTTGTATTGTTCTCCGTGTTTCTGGACCACCCGAATGGACTGCCTTAATGTGTTGAGTATTCTTATTTTTATGTTTGACTTGATTTTGTTTAATTTCAGTATATTTCCCAATGCATTGAATTTGTGTGTGTGTGTGTGCATCACTATTGATTCCTCCAACTCTGTCCATGTTTCCACTTCTTCTCTTCTTCTTCTGCATTCAGTTTGTAGTCACGCTAAATCTGCAGGGCCTGTCGCATACACAAAATGCATTAGAGTGTTCTTAAATGAAGTAAAAACCCGCAAAAATTCATTAAAACAAAGCTATGAAACCAGAGAGAAGCTGGAGTGATAGTTTTCCCATGTTCTCATGCAATATACAAACCTCTCACAGAATTGATTTTAACACAATAAATAATTTAAAATTCATTACTTGCTATTGCCATCTCCTTACTACGTAAGAAAAGATGGCTGTTCTATATCAAATAATGTTAAAGTATATCCTCTACCATTTTATTTCTTTAAAAAAATACTGTACGAAGGAGAAATAAAAAAAAACAAAAAAAAAAACAAAGCTGAGATAATTCAGACACCCCACCCCTACCCCACCCACCTCAACCATATGCTATGGGCCTACCTTTACTTTTTATAAATGACAAATGTCAGAAACTGATTACAAAAGACAACCAATATTTGATTGTGAAAGGAATGGAGATTTGATTATGAAAGGAATGGAGATTTGATTGTGAAAGGAATGGAGATTTGATTGTGAAAGGAATGGAGATTTGATTGTGAAAGGAATGGAGATTTGATTGTGAAAGGAATGGAGATTTGATTATGAAAGGAATGGAGATTTGATTGTGAAAGGAATGGAGATTTGATTGTGAAAGGAATGGAGATTTGATTGTGAAAGGAATGGAGATTTGATTGTGAAAGGAATGGAGATTTGATTATGAAAGGAATGGAGATTTGATTGTGAAAGGAATGGAGATTTGATTGTGAAAGGAATGGAGATCTGATTGTGAAAGGAATGGAGATTTGATTGTGAAAGGAATGGAGATTTGATTGTGAAAGGAATGGAGATTTACACTTCAAATCTAGCAGTTGTCTGTTTTCAAACGGTCTAAAACTGTCTTCAAGGTGAATTCACTTAAAATTGTTTCTTGTTTTAGAAAAAAGGAAATGTTACTTCTAAATACCTAAGAAAAATTAGAAAGCATGTGCTAACAAAACTATGCATCTCAAACAGAAAGAAACCATAAGATCAAAGTTGATCCATGCTGTGCAGATTTTAAAATGGCCTCTAAAGATTTATGTGAGAAAAAGTGAATCTAAAAATCTGTAGAAAGCTGGCCACAACAAGGTGGCAGTTGTTATCTTACAGCACTATCTCCTCCATAATTACTGAATCGAGAGAGTGGCTTTGAAGGGTACATCTTTGACCACAGCTCAGCAGCTAGCTACAAGAATCAACATTAGTCAACATTGAGTCATAATCAGAATTTTTTAGTATTAACATTTGTGTTGCGTGGTGATTTGGTCTGAACAATGTTCCATGTGTTATGAATAAAACAATTATAAAATTCTGGCCATTGTTTTCTTCCTTGATATGTTAGTTTTAGTGCATCGTGCCTTTGATGGAAGATTAAGCGAATGCTGGGGTGGAAGATTCCAAACAATACTTGAACTTTGGAATACGATTGATTTGATAAGTCATTTCATTGAGTCCGTACATTTAATTCACATGTACACATTTCAAATAGGGACAGAACATGAGTCATGCATAAATTAATCAATGGCGTAGACTGCTGTTTTACGTGTCAATGTCCGTTTAAGGATACAGAGCAGTAATTGTCGTCAGAACATCACAGCTATATGCACGCGCAGCTAGACATGGCTACCTGCCGACAGTGAGACTGCGAGTCTGAATATTTCATATGAATTTGACGATTATTCTTCTCCTTCTGAGAATTCTAGTTAAATACTAACCTCCATAAATTTCCCTCTCATATAGAGTTCTAGGACTGACTCTGGTCCATCAAAAAATACACATATAAATGGCTATATCATGCCATTGCATTGGAAGGTTAGAACAACGCAGCTATTCAGCTTGGCGGTCAAGTAACAAAGGGGTAGCGTTTCTTAGTTACCGACTGTGTCCTAAACAACGCTATACACGTCATAATCGATCGTGTGTGGAGCGTTCAAAATTGAAACCTCTATCGCAATATATTAAATGCCTTAACCTCTTACAATTGCACGTCTGATAACCTTTAGCAGACGGCGTTAATATCATATACCGTAACAATTTGTCACAATCAATATTAATTAGCATTCACATCAGCCATATTCACTTAGTCAGTACACACATCTCTTGTTGTTACTGTTGATCAAAATCGACCTCACTGTAACCCACATGTGCTCACTCTCCCTCAGCAAATGTTGAAGGGTATGAATGCTAACTGTTCCTGTAGAACACTGGTTGTATACATGACAGATGCATCCTCTCATATGTCCATGCTAACTGTTCCTGTAGAACACTGGTTGTATACATGACAGATGCATCCTCTCATATGTCCATGCTAACTGTTCCTGTAGAACACTGGTTGTATACATGAACACTTGCATCCTCTCATATGTCCATGCTAACTGTTCCTGTAGAACACTGGTTGTATACATGACAGATGCATCCTCTCATATGTCCATGCTAACTTTTCCTGTAGAACACTGGTTGTATACATGACAGATGCATCCTCTCATATGTCCATCTCTGCTAGATTTACGTTTGATGCTAAATTTCAGCAGTCTTAACCTTGTAGATTGATTTATTGCAGTGTCTTTTTCTAGCAGAAGATCAATAATTGTCTTTAGTATTTCTCCCTTATCCATACCCAATGTGCCCACTATGGACACTCTAGAAGCTAGTCTATCTGCTGTCTATATTTTTCTGACCTCTCTACCTAACATGTGGTGCCAATAAAACTTGATCCAAAACATGTCTGCCACAAAATAACATTTTTATACATAAATTTACTGAGACATTCAACAAAATTAAACATGTTGAAAATATGCATGAGGCTTACAACCTCAATAAATATGCATGAGGCTTATAACCTCTGAAAATATGTCTGATATGGGGCTTACAGCCTCCAAAGACATGTATGAGGTTTACAGCCTCTGAAAACATGTGTAAGTCTTACAACCTCTAAAAATGTACATGAGGATTACAATCTCATCCGGTAGAACACATTTTTACCGTTACTGCAAGAGCACATATAATGCTCTGGTGCAAACTTGTTTTGAGGGAGACAACTGCACTTGTCACATGTGGCCTTACGATTCTTAAGAAGTAATAAAATTAAGTCATGAAAATGGAGTTATATTTATAAAGTATATAAACATTACAGTAATATTTTAGCAACTACATGTGAGGTCAAGGTTTAAGGGCAATTCATTACCTTGACATCTGTCTCAAGGTCAGTGCCAGCCAATGGATGACTAAGTACATTCTCAGCTACATGTCTGGCATGATTGGTCAGCATGTCCATGATTTCATTTCCTGTAATGTTTGACCTCTGTGACCCTGATTCTGAAACAGTTAACATCAGCGAGTATGATCTACACACAACATGTCCAATACAACAGAAATTTTGAAACATAAAACAACTCATATTCATTATCAACATAATTTTAACATAACACTGTTCTGTTTTATTTTTTGTTTAACTGTGTGTTCATTAAACAAAGTCTGAACAACTTACTTTTACTTTTAAAAAAATAGGAATGAAAGTAGTTTATCAGTAGTTTATCAGTAGTTTATCAGTAGTTTATCATTAACATTAGGATGTCACTTGTATGTTACTGGGGCTTTGATAAAAAGAGGTCAAACTTGTAGAAAATTTATACCTTTCTTATGGGATTTCTTGCTTCCCTCAGATTTGTTTGATATTTTTGCTCTCTTCCTGTCTCCCAAGTCATTATCTGACCCACTAGACTTATCACTGCTCACATCTACAACAAGAAAACCAAAACAGAAACATTTTAAATTTCATTTCTTCATTTCAGTATACTGAGCTTCTAATTTTCATAGATACACTATATTCTGTTCTCTCTGCCCTTGACCCCTTCTTTCACTTCTGAGATTAGTCAGGTCCATTTCTATCATTCTTCACCAACTCCCCAATGGCCTGATACTTTTGTTATGGTCCACATCTTCTACTGTCTCAACTCTTTAAACTCTCAGCAATAAATATCCATCCTGATAGTCCCCAGGTATCTGTGAGGAGGCATAGACCTACTTCTAATTCGGGTATGTTGTAAGAAGTGACTAATAAAAGATTGTACATTGAGCTGGCAACCTTATATACAAGATTATACATTGAGCTGGCAACCTTATATACAAGATTGTACATTGAGGGTATGTTGTAAGAAGTGACTAATACAAGATTGTACATTGAGCTGGCAACCTTATATACAAGATTATACATTGAGCTGGCAACCTTATATACAAGATTGTACATTGAGCTGGCAACCTTATCAGGTTAAACAAACGGCTACATAAACCACCAATGTTTCTTCTTCTTTCACCTGTCAGCTCCCAAAGGAGCATAGGCTTTCAACAAACTTATGCCAAATCTTTCTGTCACGTGCCGTCTGCTCAGGGTCTTTCCATGTTTTCCTCATCCCCTTCATGTCTGTCTCCAGGTCTTTCTCTACTTCTCTTACACTGGGTGTTCCAGAAAGGGATTGTCTTGTAATGCTATCAACAGGTTTTTCTCAATGTGTATTTTATCCATCTCCAGCATCTTTTTCTCATCTCTTGTTCTACTGGCACTTGTCTGGTTCATTTTATCTCTTGTTCCACTGGCACATGTCTGGTTCATGTTATCCCTTGTTCCACTGGCACTTGTCTGGTTCATGTTATTTCTTGTTCCACTGGCACTTCTCTGGTTCATGTTATCTCTTGCTCCACTGGCACTTGTCTGGTTCATGTTATCTCTTGTTCCACTGGCACTTGTCTGGTTCATGTTATCTCTTGTTCCACTGGCACTTGTCTGGTTCATGTTATCTCTTGTTCCACTGGCACTTGTCTGGTTCATGTTATCTCTTATTCCACTGGCACTTGTCTGGTTCATGTTATCTCTTGTTCCACTGGCACTTGTCTGGTTCATGTTATCTCTTGTTCCACTGGCACTTGTCTGGTTCATGTTATCTCTTGTTCCACTGGCACTTGTCTGGTTCATGTTATCTCTTGTTCCACTGGCACTTGTCTGGTTCATGTTATCTCTTGTTCCACTGGCACTTGTCTGGTTCATGTTATCTCTTATTCCACTGGCACTTGTCTGGTTCATGTTATCTCTTGTTCCACTGGCACTTGTCTGGTTCATGTCATCAGATCCACGTTAGTGATCTGGTCATACCACTTCAATCCTTCTATTCTACACAAGCATCCATTTATGAATGTCTGTAGCTTTTTAGTTTGTTGTTTTTCTTGCTCTCCATGTTTCAGAGCCATACAATATGACTGACTTGACATATGAATTGAAAGCTGATTTTTGTATTGGACCTGATTTCTTTTGATCTCCATGTATCTCCCAATGCAATGAAAACTCCTCTAGCCTTCAGTATTCTTATTTTGATATCATTGTCTGTCTCTCCAACTGTCTATATTGCTGCTAAGGTATATGTATGTTTCTACATCTTGTAGAGTTGTTTCTTCCAGTACAATTTTGTTAATCTTTCCTGCATTTATTCTCATTATCTTAGTTTTCTCCCTGTCTATTTTCAGACCCCCTTTCTGTCATCAAGTATTTTCATTTTGTCTTGCATCAGATTATGGTTTGGAATTTTTGTTGTTGAGAATTGAGAACTTCCACTTCACAAGAGCAGACGTTTGGTTGGATACAGACGGCCTGCATGGGGTCCAGCTACAGTGGTGGTTCTATGCTGCATTAAGAGAGAAAAAAGATTAATTAATTAATATCAACAACAACAGTTTTTATTGGTCGATTTAACTAGCTCACTTTTTGATGTGGGAGATACATGTTTGTACCCTGCAATGAGCTCAGCTCCAACAAATCTGACCTGTCAGCAGTTTAATATGACTAATATAAAAAAAAGGAGTGTATCTCACCATAGCGATAAACAGCAAAATGTGCAAGATACTTTATATTTTATTTAATTAGCATTCAAAGACAAACAGCACACAGATAAGAAAAAGAAAAAAAATTGGAAATAATGTCACTGAGATATTTCAATAAACTCAGAAGACATGAATACTAGCCATCTATTGAATTAAAATATCAGATGATCTGACACCATTTCTTAATATGATCCTACTCCATTGCTGAAAAAGCAAATAATATTAAGAAAAATACATCTTCTCTAAAATATCTTCTCCCCACACCCTCCAAAATGAGTTATCACTAGCCTCTCTCCCACATTAACCTAACTGGCATACATAATTTATGGCAACACCTTTGCTTTCTTGGTGTCCTGATGCATCTTTTAAGCTGCTAGCATCAAAGTCATGCCCATTGCTTCGAAGAACAGAGCCTCCCAAGCTGATAATTTCTCCATCAGGGGCCATGATTCTGCTGCCTTTCATGGGTCCAGCATGATTGTCAGCTGAAGATCAAATAACAAATACTATTTACATAGTCATTGAAAACAACAAGAATTAATACAACAGTGTGCAACATATCTGCTGGCTTATAGTAGAGCAATGAGAAACACAATTTGAAACATGACTTTTGGCTGATGGTGATACAGCAAAACAAAAATACAAATTACAAAACGACTTTTGATTGAAGGCAGAACAGCAATACCAAAACAACAAAAATTAAATGACATTTGGCTGCAGACAGAACAACTAATAACAATTTACAACATTACATTTGACTGAAGGCAGAAGAAATAAAAAAGTTCAAAATATGACTTCTAGCTGAAGGTAGAGCAACAAAAAAACACAATTTACAACAAGGCTTACTGAGGATAAAGCAACAAAAGAAACAAAAAACATTTACAACATGATTTTTCACTGATTACAGGACAGAAGAACAACAAAAACACTATTAACAACATGATTTTTTGGCTAAGGATAAAGCCAAATAAAAATAAAAAAACACAATTTACAACCTGACATTTGGCTGAGGACAGAGACAAAAAAGCACAATCTACAACATTATTTTCAACATGTACGCCTTGACAGAATATGTGCATAATTGACATGCATATGATTTTCAATGTCCAGTTTGCACATATTCTGTCACGTACATGCATACAGTCTATGCCTCTTGAGTTGCCAGGTGTCTCTGAGGAGATACTGAACGAATCTGACTGCAGCAGGAGCCGCTGTAGCGCAGTAGTTAGTGCACTGGCTTCCCAGCTCGGTGGTCCAGGGTTCGATCCCCAGTTGAGGTGGGATTTTTTAGACCGCAAACGGCTCCGGGGTCGACCCAGCCTCATCAATTGGGTACCAGAACAAATCTGGGAAGGTTAAGGCGGCCGGCGTGATGCTGACCACATCACCCCTAGTGTGGTGATGGTCAAGAAAATATGGGCCTAACACCCTTTTCCCAATATGCCTCAACGGGATCCTTGACCTACCCCTTGACTGCTGCTCCCTCAGGCACATCATTAAAGATAACTAATATCAGGTTGTACACGGGGTTGGCAACTTCCTCACAAGAAACAAGTTCCAACAGAAACCACTGCTACAAGCGCATATGAATGATTTAGTGCAGGATTTTTGTAGCCAGCTGCAGATGTGGCTCCATGCTTCGTTGGGAGCAAATAATGAAATGATGATAAATAATGTGATTGATACGGTACTAGTGTTTATGTTACACACTTTGGGTAGTAAATACAAATGTTGGACGGCAATTCTGGCAGTGAATCAACCCATGTAAATACTGTAATATCCAAAACAGACATCAGCTGGGCTATAACAGCCAGTTATCTAAATACATAAACACACAAAATATAAGCAGAGATGTCAACATAAAACTTTGCTTAGTAAGCTGGCACAAGTTTCATGTGGCATACAGGTTAGATTTATTGCTTCTGGAGGCAAATCAACCAGATCTGAAATCTGGTACAGGTCTATAACCTTAATTCCAAAAACCTGAATACCAGAATATTCTGAACATTGAAAGTTTCTTTGGGCCACTTTTCTATCATAATCTGAGCCCTTTTTGACAATTTTGAGCTATTTTTATATGCAGATTTGGTGACTTGAGCTATTATGGGCAAATTTGGGCTACTTTTCAAATTATTTTCCCAACATTTGAAAACTGTAAAACTCTGGTTTCCGAAACAAAGCTGTAACATTTGGAACAACATAATTCTCATTCTGAGTTGAACTTTTGGCAAGATCTTAAACACCTTATTACTTACATCCCTTTTGCCAGTCATAAGACTTCCACTTTTTATGTGCCTTTCTGGTGTCTGTGGCAGCATTCCCTGTTGTGATACTTGTTGAGCGTTGTGAACTAACGTTACCAGCAGCAGCTTCCCCATCTGTGGGTGGATCCATAAAAACAGAAGACAAATAAAGAAACAACTATGGAAATTAATCAACAATGTTCTCTCAAGTTCTACAACTGGTTTAGCTGAAGAAATCTGGACAACTACTTTTTTAGGGAGAAAATATTAAACAATTTGTATAACTCTTTACGTCCCATGCAATTTTTAGGGTTTATCCAGATGCCAAAATGGATGCCAGTGTTTTTGCATAAATGATCTTATAAACCAAGCAGTAAACAAACCTATTTATGAGAAAATATCTCGTAATGTAAATTTGCTGACAAAAAATGATATATATATATATATATATATATATATATATATATATATATATATATATATATATATATATATATATATATATATATATATATATATATATATATATATATATATATATATATATACATATATATATATATACATATATATATACATATATATATATATATATACATATATATATATATATATATATATATATATATATATATATATATATATATATATATATATATATATATATATATCCTAAATACCATCGCACTAAGGAAGCTGAAATTTTTCGGTCATATAAAAAGACATAATAGTCTGGAAAAAACAGTGATGGAAGGCATGGTCCCTGGAAAAAGGGGAAGGGGTCGACCTAGACGACGGTGGACCCAGGACATCACAGAGAGTCTGAACTTGTCTTTGGCTGATGCAGGTCGACTTGCCCAGAATCGTGATGCGTTCAGAGCAGCTGTAATGGAGGCAACGTTCTGGAAAGAATACGTCACATGATGATGATGATATATATATATATATATATATATATATATATATATATATATATATATATATATATATATATATATATAAATAGAGAGAGAGAGAGAGAGAGAGAGAGAGAGAAAGAGAGAGAGAGAGAGAGAGAAATGGTGCATTTTTGTTAAGTTCCTATGCTCAGTAGGGAACAGGTTTCGACTAATTGATAGACATGAGTTCATCAACTGTAAGGCCACAAAAATGAGAAAATGTATCATAATGCCAAATATTTTGTATTAATATATGAGCTTTTAGTTTAGAAATAAAACTAAATAATTAACATATACTTCAAACTGTAAATATGATCTAAGCAATAAAGTCTAGTATAATAACAAATACAGAGTTTAATCATTTATCTGAAATTTATTTCTATGACATGCAGTACTGGTTACTTACCCTAAGTTTTGGGTCATGAAGTTTTGCCACTGGCATTAAGTATGTCACCATTACAAAAAGGTTGGGCCCTAAATTATTCTGGTTCAAAAATTCATTAAATTAATTTTCTTCAAAATAGCACAACCTTTAACATCAGGCCTTACATTATCATCTATCTCTTCTTTGAACACCTCTGCTAAGGCTAGTTTCCGCACCTTCACATAACACAGACAAAAAATCTGCAGGAAAAGTTTTCTATAAGTCTTCTATTACCATTGTCTTTGTTTGAGCTCTGAGTGACGGAGCTTGTGATATTGTCTTTGTTTGAGCTCTGAGTGACGGAGCTTGTGATATCCCGTCTTGTCTTGGATACGCTGTCTCCTTCACTTTCTGTGTCATTCTCTTCCAGCTCTGAGAGGGCTGTAATGGGAGGAAGGAACGATTACTGATGTGTAAATAGTAGTAAAGTCTCATACGATATGTTATTGTTGATGATAGTAGTAGTTATGATGTTACTGTTGGTGGTTGTAGTTATGATGTTAGTGTTGGTGGCTGTAGTTAGGATGTTTCTGTTGGTGGTTGTAGTTTTGATGTTACTGTTGGTGTTTGTAGTTATGATGCTACTGTTGGTGGTTGTAGTTATGTTACTGTTGGTGGTTGTAGTTATGATGTTGGGGGTGTTGGGAAGTCAGGTATTGGTAGTACCTCTGGTGAAGGAGCTGTCATGCCCTTTTTAGGGCAGCTCAGCCACCTTTGGTCCAAACCTGGCATCCAGCTCTCACCTGTGGCTCCTCGTAGCTGTCAGCATGCGACAGCGGCCACCCCCGGACAATGGCTTTGACAGGCCGGCTAAACTAGGTGAGGGTAGCCGAATGGTTATAAACCTTCGGTGAGTTAGGGTCTGCCTACCCATGCATGCGAAGACTGGATTCGATAGACTGCGCGGAAGAAACCACCTGTTGGTTCAACGGGCATGACGGCGATTACCAGCAACGCGCTGTGGAGCGTAAGGAGCACGGCGAGGCACGTAGAAAGCCCTGGTCATCCACTGCACCTGACTTCATCTCCAGTCGTCTTGACTTGTCTTGCCACTGGATTGAGATGGACCCAGGCGAGAGAGTGAGGTCGACGAATTGCGCAACTCTTCCTCACTTTAATCCAAATCACCGCGCAAGTCACTCTTTCATCCATTCATCCATCCACTCACAACAAGTCCTGTGGCGATGGGCAAGCGGCGAAGCGGCAGGCGTGGGTACGCTGGCAGTCGTAGTCGCAGACCTACACACAGGCGGCTCAGGCCATATGGTCGTCTTCCACTGATCGGAGCAGCAGTGGGATTCGGCAGCCCCCTGAGTGTCTGAGCAGCCCTCTTTAGGAAAGCACTGCTCACCTTCATGGCATGAGGAAGGGGCTAGAAAAGATGCCCTAAACATTGCCTGCTTCACCATTACCTAACCAGCTTACCGCGGTTGGTGGGTACCCTACTTCGGCGGTCGACATATAAGAAAAAGAAAGGACAGATTTTTCCCCCTCATTCTAGGCGCATGGAATGTGCGCACTTTACTTGACAAAGACTTTAACGCAAACAGACCTGAGAGACGAACTGCCCTGATTGGGAGAGAACTGGCCAGGTACAACATTGACATAGCAGCACTGAGTGAAACTCGACTTGCAGGCGAGGGCCAACTTTGCGAAAAGGGTGCAGGTTATACATTCTTTTGGAGCGGAAGAGGAACTGAAGAAAGACGAGAAGCAGGGGTTGGATTTGCAATCAAAACAGCAATTGTCAGCAAGTTAGCGGGGCCCCCAAAGGGAATAAATGACCGACTCATGACGGTCAAGATCCCTCTGTTCTATGGAAGAAAACATGCTACCATCATTAGCGCATATGCACCAACTATGACAAACCAGGATGATGTCAAGGATAAGTTTTACGAAGAACTACATGCAGTCATTGCATCAGTTCCTAAAGCAGATAAGCTCATCATTCTTGGTGACTTTAATGCAAGAGTAGGCTCAGATAACATCTCCTGGAATAGCACTATTGGTAGGTACGGCGTGGGTCGCTGTAACAGTAATGGACTTCGTCTCCTCCAGACTTGCGCAGAACATGACCTCCTTGTCACCAACACCATTTTTCGACTTCCTACCCGCAACAGGACCTCCTGGATGCACCCTCGCTCAAAGCATTGGCACCTAATTGACTATGTAATTGTTAGGAAGAAGGACAGGCAAGATGTCCGGGTGACCAAGTCCATGTGTGGTGCCGAATGCTGGACTGATCATCGCCTCATTGAATCTAAATTTAAAATTCGTATCCAACCAGCCAGGCGCCCTCAGGGGAAGAAAACTCAAAAGAGGCTGGATGTCACCAAACTAAAGAAGACAAAAATCAAACAGTCATTTACTGACACCTTAGAAGACCGTCTCAAATCTATCTCGCTAGACGGCCAAAGTGTGGAAACAAATTGGGCAGCCCTAAGTGAGCAGATCTACAACACTGCTACAGAGGTCCTGGGTCCTTCCATCAAGAAACAAAATGACTGGTTTGATGAGAACTCAGATGATATAAAGCAGATGTTGGCTGAGAAACACCATCTCCATAAAGCATATTTAAATGATCCAAAATCTACATCCAAGAAAGACGCTTTCAACAACATGCGTAGAATCGTCCAACATAAACTACGCCAGATGCGGGATTCATGGCTGAGTAATAAAGCAGATGAGATCCAAGGCTTTGCTGACAGCCATGACTTGAAAAACTTTTACCTTGCACTCAAAGCGGTCTATGGTCCAACATCATCAGGATCATTTCCCCTCCTTAATGCAGATGGAAAAACACTAATTACAGACAAGGAAAAAATTCTCCAACGCTGGGCTGAACATTTTAATAATATCTTGAACCAGCCATCATCTATTAACGACGAAGCCATCATCCGCCTGCCCCAAATTCCTATAAATGAAGCATTAGATGATGTACCAACTCTGGAGGAAACTAAAAAAGCGATTCGTCAACTGTCTAGTGGAAAGGCCCCTGGCTCCGATTCAATTCCTGTTGAGGTTTATAAAGATGGCGGTGCAGTTCTGATAGAGAAACTTCATATGATCTTCCAGCAAATGTGGCAGAGTGAAACCATCCCACACGATCTCAAAGATGCCTCAATTATACATCTATATAAACGTAAAGGTAATCGCCAAGACTGCAACAATCATCGAGGCATCTCTCTTTTATCAATCGCTGGGAAGATATTCGCCAGAATCCTTTTGAATCGCCTTACGGCTCATCTTGACAAAGGTCTTTTACCTGAAAGTCAGTGTGGATTCCGGAAAGAACGTGGAACCACAGATATGGTGTTCGCTGCAAGACAGCTACAAGAAAAATGCCAAGAACAGCACTGTGACCTGTACACAGCTTTCATCGACTTGACAAAGGCGTTCGACACGGTCAGTAGAGAGGGTCTATGGAAGATCATGGCAAAATACGGCTGCCCAAAGAAATTTATCACAATAGTGCAGCAACTGCATGATGGAATGCAGGCTAGAGTTCAGGAAAACGGTGAGCTATCAGAGCCTTTCCCCGTCTCAAATGGAGTTAAACAAGGGTGCGTACTTGCACCGACTCTGTTCAGTATCATGTTTTCTGCTATGCTGACTGATGCTTTTAGAGACGGGGACACAGGAATCGACATTAGTTATCGTATTGATGGAAAATTGTTTAACCTTAGGAGGCTTCAAGCAAAAACCAAGGTCAAATCACACACCATCAGAGATCTTCTGTTTGCTGATGATTGTGCCCTCAATGCTGGCTCAGAGGCTGATCTGCAGCATAGTGTGGATAGATTCTCCGAAGCCTGCGCCAACTTTGGGCTTACCATCAACACGAAGAAAACAGAAATCATGTACCAACCAGCTCCTGGCACAGTTTATACTGAGCCAGTCATCAAGGTTA
This sequence comes from Oreohelix idahoensis, assembly GCA_024509875.1. NCBI lineage: Eukaryota > Metazoa > Mollusca > Gastropoda > Stylommatophora > Oreohelicidae > Oreohelix > Oreohelix idahoensis. The sequence continues at coordinate 62,792 of JAMPIV010016532.1, read as the reverse complement.
ATGGTGAGAAACTGAATGTTGTGAACAGATTCACATACCTTGGTAGCACACTATCCCAGAACATTGTCATTGATGATGAGGTGAACACCAGGATCTCCAAAGCCAGCAGCACATTTGGCAGACTATACACCAACGTTTGGCATCGAAGTGGCATTAGTCTACAGACAAAGCTGAAGGTGTACAGAGCTGCGGTGCTTCCAGTGCTGCTATATGCATGTGAAACATGGACTGTATACAGGCGCCACGTAAAGAAGCTAAACCACTTCCATACAGTCTGTCTCAGGAAGATAATGAACATCAAATGGCAAGACAAGATCCCGGATACCGCCGTTCTTGACAGAGCTGGTATCCCTAGTATTGATACTATTCTGATGCAGTCACAAATTCGCTGGGCAGGTCATGTAGTCCGCATGCCAGACCATCGACTGCCAAAGATACTCTTTTATGGTGAGATGCAGAAGGGTAAACGCTCCCATGGTGGCCAAAAGAAGCGCTTCAAAGACACGTTAAAGACGTCATTGAAAACCTTTGACATAAACCCAGACACATGGGAAGCTGCTGCGCAAGACCGAACTGCTTGGCGCACATCTCTTCGTAAAGGTGCAGCAGCATGCGAATCATCCAGAAGAGCAGCAGCAGAACAGCGGAGACAAGCTAGAAAGGACCGTGAAATAAAACCTTCACATGAAGCAAACATTCCCTGCCCACACTGTCCAAGATCTTTCCAGGCCCGCATCGGGCTCTTCAGTCACCTTCGTACCCATTGACTAACCTAACATATTCTTAAATAATTGGATGAACAGAGTGGTCTTCATCACCCGTGATGGACGAACAACCAATAACCAGTTATGATGTTACTGTTGGTGGTTGTTACTATGATACTGTTATTGTAGTGGTAGTAGTTACAATGATATTATCATTGGAGGAACAGTTATGATGATAATGTTGCTGTAGGTGCTATTAGTTATGATGATGGCTTTTTTTATTAATTCATTTTTTCGATCCACTGTTGTTGTGAAATGTAGTGGGGAGATGAAGTTTGTATTCTTGTGCCAAGTGCCATGTTTGCTGCTGTGAGCCCATGTTGTTGTATGATGTCTGTGATGCTGTCTATTTTTCTGCTTTTTGGTCTTCCCATGCCTTGAAACCAGATTTTATACTGTAGTACGTAAGTAGTGGTAAATTATCAGGTTCCATTCTCATGAGATGGCCAAACCACATAATTTTCTTTCTCTCTGTATACTTGATGCAGTAGGTACTTCCTACAAATCTTCTAATGTCATTGTTATGGTAGTTTTGTTGATGGCGTCTGCTAGAATTGGCAGTGCGCATGTTTAGGGTCAATAGAATTAATATAAATTGATCTTTATACTTTACGGAGTTATGAACGCGAAATGCACAGTCAAGTCATGACGTGTTAGCATCGATATGGTCACGCTTGGTGACTAGGTTACCGTACCCCTTTTGTATTGACCGTCAAGCAGTGAAGACGGATTTTGTTACCCTTCCAGGGTTGTGCATGATGCTACTGCACATATATATATTTTAGTCAAGTACGGACACGGGTCAGTCCATTGTAATTGATGAAGAGATAAATGATTAAGTAGTTGATTCATTCTCGTCAAGACACATGCGCTCACTACCGGTTGTCTGAAACCCAGCAGCGCGAGTATATAGCCATGATGTTCGTTTGACAGTTTTTCAAGTACGACATGGACCCATAATAGGATGTTTGCAAGTATTCAATTTGTCATATATGCTTACCATGAACTATATTAATGATGTCGTCAAATATGTGTGTTCTTCCGTAATAAACTGTTTTCTCGTGGACTCTAACAAGGCGGACTTATTAAGTTGATCATTGAGCGATTCACTTGTTAGTTATCCTTTTCACACATTCGCGTTTCAAATAATTACAGCACGATAATAATCAATGAATGAGAACCAGAACAATCCAGTCATGGACAGCGATTTTGAACATTATTTATTCATTCGATATTCCACTGTCTAAAGCAGCTTCCATGATACTTTGATCACAGACATGCTATGCTAACCGGATCGTCTGTATCAAAGAACTGGTAGGCCAGTTCGGGGATACGAAAATCTTCTCCTTCATCAGGTTAGATCTAGCGACAAATTTCTTCGCAACACGATTGTTTACGTTTACAATACATTCACATGACTTTATGACACACTGCGCATGACTAGAGGTCAAATATACGTCATCACCCTTTTCGATCGAGTCAATGACAACCGTTGGCAGCTTTACGAAAGTCAAATCTAATGTCCTGCTACAAGTATCGATGCAAGGAGAATATCAAGAGGAAACCCCGTCAAAACGATGAAGTTCAGCTCACTGTACCTGGTTGGCCATTGATGCATACTGGCATTAACTGAAGAAGATCACTGGGCGCAAAAAGATAAGTGAATGTTGAAACCTTTGTCGGTTCATCAAAACTAGGTGTAGTCCACTTCATTTTATTCGGGCATGTTATCTGCAATTAATTGTTTTATGTTTCGTTTGTCATTGATTGTCTATTTGTTATTTATATAAGCGGGCGGTTGGATTGGGAGTTTTTAGATTGACTAATACCTCTTTTCAGATGGTCAGTAGATCTAAAAACCGTTCTAATAGGGATTCGTTGAGTAATTCCATTAGCGAAACATCTGCTGAGATCTACCAGCAGCATACTGTATTTGCTTCTGAAGTTATTCGACCTTAGATGTTTTAGTTGTAAAGTAACGTTATATTTGTAGTAATTTTGCTGTATTGAGTTTCATTTTATTCATTTCGTAACTTGTTCGTAAACTATCCCGTTCATTCTAATCTGCCTGTCATTTATTTTATAATTGTAAAATATTTGTCAGTTATGAGTCCTGTGACGTCATCATTTAATGTGTATGTGTTGTAACCTAGATTTAGTTTTTCTTCTTAACATTTACTTCCGATTTCTGCTTGTTTCAATATAATCATTTTTTCGTTTGCATTTGTCAATTGTGATGTGCTAATGTCTTGTAACATTTTAGTTGACTAATTGTCTTGTATTTATTAACTTATAAATTGAGTATGTAATAATAATAGTGTAAATTAATTAGGTAATAATAGAATATAAATATTTTGATTAATTTTCAAAAAAAAGAAAATGGACTTGATAAATTAATTGCAACAATTTGCAGTATTAGTCCAATTCACGATTGCTTATGCATTTTATGCATCATGACTAGGGCATGATAGCATTATATATGGATAAATACTTATAAAGTGAGGGTTTGCCTTGAATATAATAGGCATAGTGGATAATACTTGGTACATTAATCTATTCATAATACTACGTTGGCCACTGGGCACACATAGGTAATTGATGGTAATATATATTGTTGATTAATACAGATAGTTGATTAAATAAATAGATTATTAAATTACAAAATGCTTACGTTAGACCATTTTGTTAAAATTGGTAAAGATTTTGGAAAAAGAGGAGAAGCTCTAGAAGCATACGCAGTGGTGGAACTTGCGAAATATAAGGCAGAGGAACTTGAAAGGAAAGCTGAATTAGAAAAACAAAAGGCTGAATTGAAGCGTCAAGAAGAAGAACGTGAGGCCAAAGAAGCAAGAAGGATAGCAAAACAGGAAAGGGAAGAGATTGAAAAAGAAAACAGAATAAGAGAAATAGAGGAAAATAAAAGGAAGCAAGATGAAATTATAAGACAACAAGAAAAAGAGTTGGCACTTATCAGGTTGGAAACAGCGAAATTACAGGCACAAAATGCTACTGTTAGCCATAGTGATAATTCCCAAAATATGTCTGCACCTAACCAAACTAGAAGCAATTATCACTTCAAATTACCGACATTCAGATTGAATGTTGATGATTTATCGGCCTGGCTTTTACGTTTTGAGAAGATTTGTGAGGTTAATAAATTAGATAAAACTGCATGGGCACTAAAACTTAGTGAATTTTTAGATGGTGCACCTGCAAGCGCAGCTCAGAATGTTGATCCAACAATAGCTGGTGATTATGATGCCATTAAGGCTTTATTACTACGTCGATTTCATTTGGACGAGGAGGGATGTAGGATTAAATTTAAAACTCTCCTGCCAGAATCAAATAAAGACTTTACAGGGTTCGTTGCGAATATACGCAATACATTCAACAGATGGGTCGAACTTGCTGGTGTGGAAAAATCTTATGACAAGTTGGTTGATTTAATCCTTAGGGATAAGGTCCTATCTTCTGTAAGTTCACCATTCTTTTCTTTCTTACAGGAACGTAAACCTCCGACTTTAGAGGAACTAGAAAAAATGGCAATAAATTACTGCACTGCTCATCCCAATAGTAGCATATCCAATACACAAGTAAGGGAACCACTTCCAGTTGCCTCCAATATGGCATATCATGGTTTTGAAAGATCAAGAGCTCAGAGCCTTGACAGAAATTTTTCAAATAGAAGAAATAATTACAATGATTATCAAGGACTAAATAATTCTTACAATAATGGGAATTTTAACCGGGGTAGACAACAGTTTAGAAACCAGTCACCTCAATTTAGATATAACAATAGTTATCAAAACAAATCAAATTGGAATAAATCATTTAATGGTAATGCCAATAATAGTAATAACAAGTGGCATAATAATAGTAATAACAATTACAGACTAAGAAATAAGAGTTTTAATGGCAGAGGTAATAATAATAATAATGATCATTCAGGTAGTCATAACAGACAACGTCCTACCTCCAGAAATCAAAATAAATTTGATCATACTGCAGGGGCAGCATTGACTAACAATGCAACCCCAATTGTTCATAATAGTGATATTCCAACGCATTCATCTTCGTCATGTTGTGTTGTTGATAATAATGTGGCAAATGTTTGTCCACAATGCCATGCTATTTTTCAGAAGTCCAGCCAATTGCCTATGAGAATTACACAGACTATTCCTGCAATTAGTCTCACTGCAAATGATGGAACTGGGACACTGATTTTTAATAAAGGACTGTTCAATGGAAACATAATTTCAGTGTTAAGAGATTCCGGATCAACCACGATCGGCATCCGGCAATCACTAGTACATCCTCGCTATGCTACTAATGAGTTTGTACGTTGTATAACTTTTGGTGGGACCATTGAATATTATCCCACGGCAATTATAGATATTAACACCCCATTTTTTTCAGGTCAAGTTAAAGTATGTTTACTTCAGAGTCCTATTGCTGATCTCACAATCGGACGTATCCACGGCAGCAAGGACTGCACACCTGAGGAAATCTCAGAATGGGAAAGAGTAAACTTGGCTACGGCCAATGCGGTAACAACACGAGCTCAGGCTCAGGAATTAATAAAAGAGAATACTCCAAGTATCAAAGTGGATGATTGTACTGACAATGAACCTAAATCGGTAATTGACAGAGACTCGTTTGCTCTCAAACAAAGGGAAGATAATTCTTTAAAGAAATTTTTTACATTGGTAAACAAGTATGATGACATTGCTGTCAACAATAAGATTAAGCATTGGTTCACTATTAAAAACGGTATCTTACTTAGAAATTGTATGGACCAGGATAAATTGAAACAACAGGTCATGGTACCATCTCCTTTACGAACATACATATTACGGCATGCACATGACTCCCAATGCGCGGGTCATATGGGCTACACTCGCACACGGTCTCGAGTGTTGTCGTCTTTTTTCTGGCCGGGAATATCACGAGACGTATCATCGTATGTACGTTCCTGTGTAATTTGCCAGGAAGTCAAGTCTCGTGGAGCGTTCCATAATGCTCCCATTCAGGCATGTGATATATCGGTGCGGCCTTTTGATAAAATGGCAATGGACATTATTGGTCCACTTCTACCAACTGCAAGAGGTCACAGATATATATTAACGTGTATCGACTTATGTACACGATGGCCAGAGGCCATACCTCTTAAAAATATAACCACATCGGACATAGCTGATGCTTTGTTCCTAATATTTTCTAGAATTGGGTTCCCAAGTAAATTACTTTCGGATCATGGGCCCCAATTTGTGTCTGACGCAATGAAAGAGGTTATGAGAACTCTTAATATAGAGAGAAACTTCAGTAGTGTGTACCATCCCATGAGTAATGGCGCAGTTGAGAGACTCAACCGCACCATTAAACAGTTATTGCATAAAGTTACAGTTGATAACCCTCAAGACTGGGACAGGGCTATCCCAGCAGTTTTGTTTGCGTACAGAGAGGTTCCGAATGAACAAACCGGTTTCTCTCCGTTCGAGTTAGTGTTTGGTGCTCCACCAAGAGGTCCTATGGGACTGATCAAAGACTTACTACTCGACTCTAAGATGACTCAGGAAACCCAGTCATCTTATGAATACGTTATTAATTTACGTAGACAAATCATAGATGCTTGTCAAAGAGCAACAGCTTCCTCAGAAGCAGCAAAAGATAAATCTAGACAGTTCCAAAATAAAAATAGACGATTACGCCAGTTATTTCCTGGTGACGAAGCTTTCGTATTACTCCCAAAAAAGGACAATAGACTGTTAATCACTTGGAACGGTCCATATAAGGTTGTAGACAGAATTTCTGACGTCGACTACATACTGGACATTAAAGGTCAGAAAAAAATTTACCACATAAACATGCTGAAAGAGTTCTTCACTCGTCCTCAACATCTACAATCTATTTTTCAGGATTTAGACAATCAAGCTACTGGTTCTTGCCAATATTCTAATCTTTCGGTGATTCAGGAAGAGGAATCATCATTTCCTGAAATCCAAATGTCATTTCCTATACCTGAATTACAATCTTCTGAATCATGGAGAGATGTCACTATTTCTTCTTCATTAACATCTCAAGAACATACTACAGTTTGTAAAATCTTAGAGACATATTCTGATGTCTTGACTGATATACCGGGTCGTACATCAGTCATTTCTCATGACATTATACTGAAGGACGACACACCTATAAAACTCCGTCCTTATTCAGTTCCTATTCACTATCAAGATAAAACTTCACAGGAACTTAATCAGATGTTAGCATTACGAATAATAGAAAACAGTAACTCACCGTTTTCATCACCGTTAGTTATCGTTAGAAAAAAAGACAATAATATACGTCTTTGCGTTGACTACAGAAAACTTAATGCACAGACTGTCGCAGACAGTGAACCTCACCCTCTTATTGACGATCTACTTACTCGTCTTTCTACAGCAACATATTTTACAAAAATCGATTTAACCAAGGGATATTGGCAGATTCCCTTAACAGAACAAGCCAAATACTATACAGCATTCTCGACTCCACAAGGTCTTTACCAGTGGAATGTGATGCCTTTTGGGCTAATGAATGCACCAGCCACGTTCATTCGCATGATGCGAAAAATTTTGGCGGATAGATCTGACATTATCACATATATTGATGATATTTGTCTATTTAGTCCTTCATTTGATGAACACATGTTAGGATTAACTTCAGTATTAGACATTTTAAGATCTAACAACTTAACAGCTAGACCATGTAAAATGCAAATAGCTTTACACGAAATAACTTTTCTTGGACATATTATAGGGTCTGGATGTATCAAAACCATTCCCCACAATGTATCAAAAATTTTAAAGTTAACAGTCCCACAAAATAAAAAACAAGTTCGAAGTCTACTGGGTCTTGTCCAGTATTATAGCAGATTTGTTCCCAATTTGTCTTCAATCACTGCTGTCTTGTCTTCACTATTGCAAAAAGACAAACCAAATAAAATTACGTGGACAACAGACTGTGACAGAACATTTAATAACATTTTGACAATCTTCTCTAGGCCACCAATTTTACGGTTGCCAGATGTTCACAAAAAGTTTTTTCTTCGAACAGATGCCAGTAATTACGGTATCGGAGCTTGCCTACTTCAATATCACAACGATATACTTCATCCGACTATGTATATTTCAAGAAAACTGAAATCGCCTGAAACGAAATACTCCACTGTTGACAAGGAGTTGCTGGCAGTTGTTTGGGCAATCACAAGGTTGGAAAAATTCTTGCTGGGAGCGCCTTTTACCATTCAAACCGACCAGAAGGCGGTTGCTTCATTACGACGCTCTAACCACAAAAGCCCCAAACTTGCCAGGTTTTCGATTCTACTTCAGCCATATGACTTTGTCATCGAAGCTATACCCGGAAAAGAAAACATTCTGGTGGATGCACTTTCAAGACACCCAACGGAAGTCGAATAATTATTGTCTACAAGTTAAAAGATTAACGGCTAAACAAGAGCGACTTTGGAACTCTAACTGATTCCTGCGACAAAATTGATATGAACCACTTCTATATGGAAAAACATTTCAAATAATTCGAATTCAATCATTCAAGATATTCTGTTTCCAAAAGAAAATTCGTGATAGCAAGAAACAAATTTCGATGGTCTTTTCTAACGTTTGGACTTTGGTTAGTGTCCAATCGTTCTCTAACTCATTACGATATGGTCTTGAATACGATATGAATCCAAGCTGGACATATAACATTAGGTTACAGAAATTGACTAACTCAAAACGATCAAGTTTATATTCAATCAGGAACGAAGTTTAGTTGAACAGTATTAAATTTCTAAGGAACTTTCCATAGATTCGCAAGGGACATAATGACGGATGGATCATCACATCCGACATTAAGTTTAATAGTTATTAAATTAATGAAGAGTATAATAAAATTGAAGTGTGATTAAAAATAATGAGAAAAAAAAGAGAAGAAAATATGTCAAAGAAAGAAATGATGAAAAAGAAAAAAGAAAAATCACACAAGCAAATACTCTAAATATTTTATGTATAAATGAGATAGCTTTTATAGGCATTTAGTTAAGATGTTCACATGAAATGTATTATTATGTTAATTTTCTCTCATTATATCATTAAGTTAATTATGTTGTAATTACACGACACTAATAATTAATTGTAAACACACATAACTAAACTAATTTATATTTTATTTTTTTTCTCTTTCTTTACTTTATTTGTCCTTACTTCTCATGTCTTTTATTATGACACTATCTATCAAGTTCTTTAATTAGATGTTAATTAATTAATACATTACATACTTACTATCACTGATTAGTTTAATTTTAATTAGTTAGAATAATTTTCTTTACATAACACTTCATTACTCACTCACAACAGTCTTCAATAGCTCAATAGCTAATTATTAGCGACAGTTGACACCCCTTTGTTTAATAATGTTATATGACTTATGTATTATCGACATGACCACGACACTGTTCTAGACAGAACATCGTAGGCCATATGTCGGGTTTTTATTAAATTTTTCATATAATTGAGTAAGGTAGTAAAAAAATCTATCTATTAGATTTTTTTTCCCACGGCGGGCAGGGAATTGTTACGGTAGTTTTATTGATGGCAACTGCTAGAATTGGCAGTGCACATAAGGAAATTCACAAGTTAACATGGGAATCACCAAATGGTCGGGACAGAAACCAGATAGACCACATCATGGTTGACGGCAGATGGAGACATGCATTACAAGATGTGAAGGTAAGAAGAGGTGCAGATGTGGGAAGTGATCACCATTTAGTAGTGGCAAAACTGAAAGTGAAACTAAGAAGGGCTGGACCAACTGTAACTACACAGAAAAGGTTTGACATCAGCAAATTGAAGGACCCCCTTACCAGAAAAGCTTTTGCGGCCGACATTAAGAAACGATATCAATTTGCCAAAAGCCAGGAAAAGACATTGACTGATGATATAGACCAGAATTTCAACACCATTTCAACAATATATAAGGAAAGTAGCAAATCATGCTTAGGATTCCAGGAAAGGAAGAAGCAAGACTGGATAACACCAGAAACACTAAACACCATAAAGATGAGAAAGGAAATGAAAAGAAAGAAAACAGAAGCGAAGTCCCCCAGGTTAAAGCAACTATATAGCGAACAGTACAGCCAGCTGGACAGGGAAGTTAAACGCCAAACCCGAGCCAACAAAAGGAATTTCCTAGACGATCTTGCAAAACAGGCAGAAGAGGCAGCACTGAGAAATGAACAAAGCACAGTATACAAAATAACTAAATTCATCAGCGGAAAATAAGGTGCAAACAATATTACATTAGTAAGAGATAAGCAAGGAAATCTCATCAAGACAGCAGAGGGACAGGAAACAAGATGGGCAGAGCACTTCAGAGAAACTCTGAACAAGGAAATACCAGAGACACAATTGAATGTTCCTGAGGCTGAAAACGATCTAGATGTAAATACAGACATTCCACGAAAAGAAGAAATCATCACAGCAATCAAAGGGTTAAAGAACGGTAAAGCTCCGGGCCATGATAACTTAAATGCAGAGCTATTTAAGACAGACCCTGAGCTAGCAGCAGAACTATTAGAACCACTATTTGCACAAGTGTGGAAAACGGGGACAACACCATCAGAGTGGAACAAAGGAATAATTGTCAAATTGCCCAAGAAGGGAGATCTTGCAGACTGCAATAATTGGAGAGGAATCACTCTTCTCTCAGTTCCCAGCAAAATACTAGGCAGGATAATTATACAGAGAATTTCAAAAGCAGTAGACCACAAACTGAGGAAAGAACAAGCAGGATTTAGAAAGAACAGAAGATGTGTAGACCATATATTCACTCTCAGGAACATTATAGAGCAGTGCTCAGAATGGCAAAGACAGCTTTACATAAATTTTGTTGATTTTGAAAAGGCTTTTGACAGCATACATAGGGACAGTTTATGGAAAATACTGAGGGCTTATGGAATTCCAAGCTGCATAGTGTCAATCATAAAAAGCCTCTATGCCAACTTTACGTGTAGTGTTGGGCAGAGCAACCTAACCTTCGAGGTGAAGACAGGAGTACGACAGGGATGCCCCTTATCAACCACTCTATTTTTAACAGTCATAGACTGGGTGATGCGCCAGACAACAGAGGGCAGTCCAAGAGGAATAAGATGGACTACATTTTCTACATTGGAAGATCTGGAATATGCAGATGACATTGCACTGCTGGCACATTCACATCAACACATCCAGGAAAAAACGGATAGACTTAATAAAATTAGCCAGCAGGTGGGCTTGAACATCAATTTAAAGAAGTCTGAGGTCATGACGCTCAATGTGAGCAACCCTGAGCCCATATCAGTAAGGAATCAGCAACTGGTACAGACAGATACCTTCACATACCTAGGAAGCATAGTAACACCAGACGGTGGGGCAGGCAAAGACATCAACATCAGAATGAATAAGGCAAGAACAGCCTTCTTTAGCCTAAATAACATCTGGAAGTCCTCCCAATACAGCACATGCACAAAATTAAGATTATACCAGAGTTGCGTGCTTTCTGTGCTTCTCTATGGTGCGGAATGCTGGAGAGTCACAGAGAAGGAAATGTCAAAATTGTCCTCTTTTCACACAACATGCCTAAGAAAAATTCACCGCATCTTTTGGCCGAATACCATCACCAACCAAGATCTGCTTACTCGTAGCAAGCAAGAGGACATGCACACCATCATAGCTGGCAGACGCTGGAGCTGGGTTGGTCATGTCCTCAGAAGAGACCCCGATGCCATCACAAGAACAGCTATGTTTTGGACCCCTGAAGGAAAGCGAAAGAGAGGCCGACCAAAAACAACTTGGCGGAGGACTGTGGAGGCTGAGATGCAAAGAATGAACCAGAGTTGGGGCACTGTACGAAGGATGGCCACCGACCGTGCAAAGTGGAATCAATTTGTTGTTGCCCTACGGGACGCCACTGGGCGTGATGGCCACTGACTGCTTTGGCGGTCGGTGGTTAAGGATCGAAGAAGAAGAAGAATTAATATAAATTGATCTTTATACTTTACGGAGTTATGAACGCGAAATGCACGGTCAAGTCATGACGTGTTAGCGTCGATATGGTCACGCTTGGTGACTAGGTTACCGTACCCCTTTTGTATTGACCGTCAAGCAGTGAAGACGGATTTTGTTACCCTTCCAGGGTTGTGCATGATGCTACTGCACATATATATATTTTAGTCAAGTACGGACACGGGTCAGTCCATTGTAATTGATGAAGAGATAAATGATTAAGTAGTTGATTCATTCTCGTCAAGACACATGCGCTCACTACCGGTTGTCTGAAACCCAGCAGCGCGAGTATATAGCCATGATGTTCGTTTGACAGTTTTTCAAGTATGACATGGACCCATAATAGGATGTTTGCAAGTATTCAATTTGTCATATATGCTTACCATGAACTATATTAATGATGTCGTCAAATATGTGTGTTCTTCCGTAACAAACTGTTTTCTCGTGGACTCTAACAAGGCGGACTTATTAAGTTGATCATTGAGCGATTCACTTGCTAGTTATCCTTTTCACACATTCGCGTTTCAAATAATTACAGCACGATAATAATCAATGAATGAGAACCAGAACAATCCAGTCATGGACAGCGATTTTGAACATTATTTATTCATTCGATATTCCACTGTCTAAAGCAGCTTCCATGATACTTTGATCACAGACACGCTATGCTAACCGGATCGTTTGTATCAGTCATCATTTCCCATTCTGCCTCTGCCCAAACAAAGCTGATTGCTTCCTTCCAACATAACTATGCCCAAACAAAGCTGATTGCTTCCTTCCAACATAACTATGTCCAAACAAAGCTGATTGCTTCCTTCCAACATAACTATGCCCAAACAAAGCTGATTGCTTCCTTCCAACATAACTATGCCCAAACAAAGCTGATTGCTTCCTTCCAACATAACTATGTCCAAACAAAGCTGATTGCTTCCTTCCAACATAACTATGCCCAAACAAAGCTGATTGCTTCCTTCCAACATAACTATGCCCAAACAAAGCTGATTGCTTCCTTCCAACATAACTATGCCCAAACAAAGCTGATTGCTTCCTTCCAGCATAACTATGCCCAAACAAAGCTGATTGCTTCCTTCCAACAAGGAATAATCATCTTTTGCTCACTGGCCTCTTTCAGGACATCCTCATTACTCTTGTTAGCTGTGCATGGTATTTGTAACATTTTAAAAACAAATCATACTTACTGCAGAATAAAATGATAAAGTGGCAAATGCCAATCTGAAATTGATAATAATAATAATAATAGCCCCTTCAGTCATAACTGACTATGGGAAAGTGCCACTGAGGTGACAGCTCTCAGCTGCTTATTTTTCCTGGTGTTCCTTTTGACGTTTTCTCCTCTTTTCTGCATGTTCTCTGAGCTTCTTTTCGTCCAATCTGAGGTAGCGCTATAGATAGCATCACCACTTGGTGCGATCTGCAGCTTCATCCTCCCAGGCTGCTGGATTTATGTCCAGTGCTCTCATGTCTCTTTTGCACACATCTTTGAATCTAAGCTGCGGTCACCCAACTGTTCTTTTGCCATCTGCCAGTTGTTTGTAGAAGATATCTTTTGGCATGCGACCATCTTCCAAATATCAGACATGGCCAAGCCAGCGTAGTCTGCACTGTATACATGCTTTGAAGGTCAGCACATGACAACACCTCAACATTTGTCACTTTATCTTTCCACGAAATGCCAAGGATGTGGCGGAGACACCATAGATGAAAGGCATTGAGCCTTCTTTCTTGCTTAGCATAGGTTGTCCATGTCTCACTGCCATATAGAAGTTGATTAAGACAGTGTATAACACACACTGGGCAAAAAGAAGCTCTCACAGAGAGCACAAGAGAGGAGAACATGTCAAAAGGAGCACCAGGAAAATAAGCAGCTGAGGGCTGTCACCTCAGGGGTGTATTCACATAGCCAGTTATAACTGAAGAGGCTATTATTATTATTATAGCACACATACACATACATGCCCACACAATTAAGGAATGACATGTACCATCAATATCAGGTGATGTCAAGCCTCTGGTAGCCTTAGCATCGCTTGTTCCTGGGCCTGATGTTGAGGTGGTGTTGCCAGTCTGTGGTGTGGCAGGTTGAATGTTGACCTGGGGCAAGGCACCTGTGACATATCAGAAACTAGTCAGTCCACACTGATACATTTTATGTTTAGAAACATTAGTAATCTTTTGACAAACTGGGCAAAACATGTTGTGATAACAGACACCTCATAAAACGTGAAGTACATGTGTGTGACATCAAAAACCTCTCATACTGGACAATGCAAGTGTCATACATTAGAAGTTTTCCACACTAGACAAAGCATGTGTCACAGTATCAGAAACATTCTCCAAACTGGACAAAACACACTGTAACATCAGAAGCATTCTTCAAACAGGACAAAACTCAGTGTAACATAAGAAACATCTCCCAAACTGGACAAAACGAATTGTAACATCAGAAACATTCTCCAAACTGGACAAAACACATTGCAACATCAGAAACATTCCCCAAACTGAACAAAATACATTGTAACATCAGAAAAACTCCCCAAACTGGAGGAAATACATTGTAACATCAGAAACATCTCCTAAACTAGACAAAACACATTGTAACATCAGAAACATTCCCCAAACTGGACAAAACACATTATAACATCAGAAACATCTCCAAAACTGGAAAAAAAAACATTGTAACATCAGAAACATTCCCCAAATTGGAAAAAACACACTGTAACATCAGAAACATTCACCAAACTGGACAAAACACATTGTAACATCAGAAACATCTACCAAACTGGGCAAATCTTATTGTAACATCAGAAACATTCCTCAAACTGGATAAAATAAATTGTAACATCAGAAACATTCCCCAAACTGGACAAAACACGTTGTAACATCAGAAACATATCCCAAACTAGACAAAACTCATTGTAACATTAGAAACATTCCCCAACCTGGAAATAACACATTGTAACATCAGAAACATTACCTAAACTGGACAAAACACATTATAACATCAGAAATATCTCCCAAACTGGACAAAACACACTGTAACATCAGAAACATTCCCCAAACTGGACAAAACACATTGTGACATCAGAAACATCTCCCAAACTGGACAAAACACATTGTAACATCAGAAACATCTCTAAAACTGGACAATACACACTGTAACATCAGAAACATTCCCCAAACTGGACGAAACACATTGTAACATCAGAAAAGTTCTACAAACTGGACAAAACACATAACATCAGAAACATTCCTCACTGGAAAAAAACATTGTAACATCAGAAACATTCCCCAAACTGAACAAAACACATTATAACATCAGAAACATCTCCCAAACTGGACAAAACACATTGTAACATCAGAAACATCTCCTAAACTGAACAAAACACATTGAAACATCAGAAACATCTCCCAAACTGGACAAAACACACTGTAACATCAGAAACATCTCCCAAACTGGACAAAAACATTATAACATCAGAAACATTTCCCAAACTGGATAAAACACATTGTAACATCGGAAACATCTCTCAAACTGGACAAAATACATTGTAACATCAGAAACATCTCCTAAACTGGACAAACACATTGTAACATCAGAAACATTCCCCAAACTGAACAAAATACATTGTAACATCAGAAAAGCTCCCCAAACTGGAGAAAATACATTGTAACATCAGAAACATCTCCTAAACTAGACAAAACACATTGTAACATCAGAAACATTCCCCAAAATGGACAAAACACATTATAACATCAGAAACATCTCCAAAACTGGAAAAAAAACATTGTAACATCAGAAACATTCCCCAAATTGGAAAAAACACACTGTAACATAAGAAACATTCACCAAACTGGACAAAACATGTTGTAACATCAGAAACATCTACCAAACTGGGCAAATCTCATTGTAATATCAGAAACATTCCCCAAACTGGACAAAACACATTGTAACATCAGAAACATCTCCCAAACTGAACAAAACACATTGTAACATCAGAAATATCTCTCAAACTGGACAAAACACACTGTAACATCAGAAACATTTCCCAAACTGGACAAAACATATTGTAACATCAGAAACATTCTACAAACTGGACAAAACACATTATAACATTAGAAACATTCGTCAAATTGGAAAAAAACACATTGTAACATCAGAAACATTCCCCAAACTGGACAAAACACATTGTAACATCAGAAAAATCTCCCAAACTAGACAAAACACACTGTAACATCAGAAACATTCCCCAAACCGGACAAAACACATTGTAACATCAGAAACATCTCCCAAACTGAACAAAACACATTGTAACATCAGAAATATCTCTCAAACTGGATAAAACACACTGTAACATCAGAAACATTTCCCAAACTGGACAAAACATATTGTAACATCAGAAACATTCTACAAACTGGACAAAACACATTATAACATTAGAAACATTCCTCAAACCGGAAAAAAACACATTGTAACATCAGAAACATTCCCCAAACTGGACAAAACACATTATAACATCAGAAACATCTTCCAAACTAGACAAATTACATTGTAAATCAGAAACATCTCCCAAACTAGACAAAACACATTGTAACATCAGAAACATCTCCCGAACTGGACAAAACACATTGAAACATCAGAAACATCTCTCAAACTGGACAAAACACATTGTAACATCAGAAGCATCTCCCAAACTGAACAAAACACATTGTAACATCAGAAACATCTCCCAAACTGGACAAAACACATTGTAACATCAGAAACATCTCCCAAACTGGACAAAACACATTGTAACATCAGAAACATCTCCCAAACTGAACAAAACACAGTGGAACATCAGAATCGTTTATCATAACTGGACAAAGCAAGTGCCATTACATTAAGTCTGCAGTAACTGGTTTTCTGAAAATTATCACTAGATCTCTTCTTGGTAAGGAGTAGATGTTTATGTTATATCTGGCCATGTTCCATATGACATTTTTCTTTGAAGCTATTTTTTATTATTGCTTATATCTCTTTTTTTTACACCTCACTTCCTCCTCCTTTGGCAAGCCTTCTCATTTCCATATATTTTGCAGTGAACATGAAATGAACTGTGCTTTTAAAGCGGTTTTCATTAGTGCTGAGAGTCTGTCTAACTCACAGTTACAAAACTTATATACTGTTCACCTAAGGGTCTTTTGTATTTGGACATGCGCCCTAATATAACCAACTAGGTTGAACAGGACGCGCCTCGCCAAAACGAGGCAAAACTTTAAAAAAAAACAAAAAAAAAAAACGATGTACTGAAAGTTAAAAATCATTCCAGTAAAGTAAAATTTTTCCATAACTTACCTTCACCTAAGGGAGGTAATGAGAAGTTCTGTTCAGACGTCTCCCTGCTGCTGTCCTTGATAGGAGAAAGGGTAGTATGGATCGGAGGAAGCACTGGTACACTGGAGAAATTTTTGGTAAATTCAGAGCTGTCCTTTCCTGCAAAATCTCGTACCCTGCCCATAAATTCTCGGTCAATTTCTGATTCGTCACCAGAAGAACTACCTCTGTGTGATGCTAAAGTGTAGGGAGGAAAGAGGAGACAACTATAATAGCAATGGTAGTCAGAAGCAGCAGTAGATGTATAGTAGTTGATGTGGTAGTAAGAGCAGTAGTGGTATTAGCAGTAGCAGAAGCAGCAGTGTCATAGTGGTAGCACTAGTAGTAGTAATTGTGGCGGTAGCAGAAAAAGTAATAGCAGTAGCTAGGGTTTCTGATTTGTCCAAGACTTTAAATTTCCCAGATATCAGGAAGAGCTTTTGAGTATTTCCTGGTACCCTGGAATTTTTGGAAAAGAAATAATAATTAAAAAAAAACATGTTTTATCATCATCATATGGTATAAGTTGAAGAAAACTATAACTTTTAAGATGAAAAAAAATTTATTTGATTATAAACATGTCATAGTAGAATTTTATTTTTTTAATACTAGCATTTTTGTTAAACTTTTGGAGAACTTTGTATTCTTGAAAATCTATTTTATCTGAATCAGAATTGTTTATTTTTGTTAAAATAACTTTCCAGGAAAAGTAATGAACAGACAGATGTATCTGAAAGTCTGTTACTAATTTTTGTTAAAGGAATTCCCATTTAATGAAAAAATCCTTTCATTTCCCATTAAAGTAGGTTTTATTGTTTATACTGCTTCAAAAAAGAGATCCAAATTAGCAGTTCACTTCTCGGTTGCTTCATTAATTTGAAATTCTTTTTTCACATTTTTTTCATTTTGTTTTTGGTAATCTACTTGTGTGTGTTTAAACAAAAATAATTTGATTTATTTTACACGGTTGCTGGTTAGTTAATTTTCTTTGGCTATTTCCATTGGCAAATTTTCATCACTTTCTATTATTTCTTTCTCTTCTTTGTCTTCATTTGTTATCGTTGTGGATGACAACGTGTCGCGGAAGAGTCTGTTCATGAATTCTTCTGCGAAAGAATTTAACGTTTTTTTTAAACAAAAGAGAAAATGTTCTTCTCTTTTTATGCTCTCTAAATCTTGGATGTACATAAGTGGTGTAGTGATTTCTTTCTTTTGTTGTTCTACTTTAAGTAAAATAGTGTTTAATTAATCAGGCTTTTACAAAGATCTTCTTTTTCATCTGCTGCATCCCAGCAAGATACAGGACCTAACCTTTGCTGTACCCAACTAAATGTATTTGCATCCACCCCCACACATAAACAATTGTAAATGTTCACACCAGTTGGTTAAACATGCTAAACATTTGTATCTTTCATCTCACTAGCCTGTTGTCGGAACGGTGATAACTTGTTACTATTTTTTTTTTTAAATACTAATTTTTGCTCCAAACAGACTTCTAGATTAATGACTGTAATAAAGGCAGTAGTCGGCTCAAGGTTTCTGACATCTTGTTCGCCCTCAGACTTCTATATTAATGACTCTAAAAAATGTAATAGTCAGCTCAAGGTTCCTGACATCTCCAAACTGCTTTTCGTTGACAGAAGTGGGTTATTGCCATATGCCGTTCATTGCTGTAAGTTGGGCAGGACTGGAGCAGATGTTCGGCTGTCATGGGGTTGGTGCCACAGGAGCAGAGATTTGTTTGACCAATCCTGTACTTGTGATATAGATGGTATCTCAACCTATAGTGACCAGTACGTAAGCACAAAATGATTACCTGGTCTTGTCTAGATAGCTGGTGATAGGCATAATCTTTTATGTGATCTTTGTGTTCTCTGTCCCATTTGGAGTTGGATTTGGCTTTTATAGTTGTTTTAGCCATTTCATAAGTTGTCTTTATATCATTTTGTTGCAGGGCTCCCTCTTCTTTAGCAAGTTTATCTGCCTCTTCGTTGCCTGGAATGTTGCAATGGGCTAGTATCCACTGGACTTTGCACTTGTTGAAGCATTTGGCCAGGCTTTCAAGTGAGTTTATCAGATCTTTCAATCCTTTAGCATGGTGGCTCTTCAGGGCTATTATTACCGAGAGGGCATCCGTAAAGATCACTATCTGTTTTTTCTGCATGTGCATTCGAGTCTCTTAAATTTTTCAGCTTGTTGTAAGATTCTGTTGTCTAGTCTATACTCCACTGACTGTAGCCCTGTCATGTTTTCCATATGGTTGATTTTCGTGTTTTTATTTAAGACCAAAACAATTCATTCTGTCATTTCCTTTTTAGCTCTTGCATGAGGAAACAGTAGCCCTATTATTCATGGGCCTGTTAAGAGACACTGGGAAGTACACAGGGTAGCCTACAGAACAATTACTACAATTTAAATACTGTAAGATACTGCTTCAATCGGGCGTTGGACAATTCAAATCTCGCAATGCTGTAATTTTGATAAGGCGTCATGTTATTATTTCATTTTCCTTTCAAAACCTGAGACAGAATTTGTCTTTTTAAAAATTAAATATAAGGGAAGGACTCCAAACATATAAATCAACTTTGATGTTTAGAGTTTAAACTTTAAACCAAAAATAAAAAATATATATTTTAAACACAGGCTTTTAATGCACTAAAAAGCCACAAATAATTTTTCACGGAGTTTATAGCTTGCAGTAAAAAAATATAACATCAAATTGACAAAAAGCATGGGACGCTTAAGCGCTTATCATATATTTTATCCATAAGTGTCTAATGAAGTATAAAGCAGAAGTTAATTTCATGTAGAATCAGTGCCCCAGGCTTTTTGTCAATTTGATGTTACATTTTTTTACTGCAAGCTATAAACTCCGTGAAAAATTATTTGTGGCTTTTTATTGCATTAAAAGCCTGTGTTTAATCTTTTTTTTTAAATTTTCTTCTTTTTAGTGTTATTTTATTGTTGTTTGTACATTTAAGTCAAATGTAATCGATCCGCTAATGACATTATCAGTTTGCGATAAACGAGTCCAGAGCACGGAGGCGCATTTCATTATTCAGTAGGCCCTATATTACACAGAAAGTTAATATTTTTTTTAAAATTTTGATAAGAGTTGTAAATTACATTTTTTTTTAAAATGTAGTCAGTTGCGTGTATGTCTGTGCACGCACGTGCGATGGTGTGTGTGTGTGTGTGGAGGGGTAGGGAGGAGAAGTTTCAATATTTCTCTCAAGAAAGACAATCTTGTTGGAAAGAATACACCTAGATTATTTGCAGTTATCATCCATTTCACTGATGAAACAATACCAAAAAAAAAAAAAATTTATATTAATTTTAATGTTATTCATTTTATTATTTTTACGACTGATTATTGTATTGTCATCGGGAATACACAACCATGCCAAGTTTCAGAGCTATTGCTCATCTGGAAGTGATCGAAAAATCGATTGCAAGATTTGAAGGTGACATACATTGCAAGTTAAAGAAAAGCTTGTAAAAAGAAAATGGCCCCACCTTTGAAAGATCCGCTCCCGTCCGAACCGTGACTCCGGTCATCAATCTCAGAAAGGTCAGCGCCGATTGAGAACCGACCATGTTGAGAATCCAGCAAAGACTGAAAGATTATATAAAAAGTGTGAATACAATTATTCGTTGGTGGCTCTCTGTCATGTTGACTCAAAAACTTAGCAGACAAGTACGGCGAGAGCTCAAATGAAAGCAAACGTGATGTGTAACTGCCAGTAACTGACAACAGTGAGGCCTGGCCCTTGTCGATATTACAACATGTAAGGCACAAGAACTGTTAAAACTGTAATGTACTAAATTGTACACTTTGTTTATGGGAAGACATAATACATGATGTAACTTGTTTCATAAACGAAATGAGGGCATTCACAGATTTATGAAGTGACCCCTATCTGACACAATGGACAATTGTACCTGCATTGTAATAAATTTGAACGCTATAGATGTTGGGTCATTTAGGGGTCTCGAGGAGTTTAGCAACACACACACACAAGTTTTTATATTTCAAGTATGATTCCAACTGGCGCAAGTGAACATGCCTCCCCACAACTCCATACCTCCACTGTTGTTTATCGATTCTGTTGATGACTTATTTTCAAGCTACGTTGTCAAACTGTCCAATATATGTTGTCCTCTGTCTTTTATTTCGTCATTCCTTCCTGCTTTCACAGTACATCCCAGTTTTTCTTCGCTCATAACGTGCCCAGAGAAAGTGGCTCTCTAATGTGTGCGGTAATTAATTTCATTTGCCCACCACTTTGATTCAGGACATTCTCATTACTCGTTTTAACTGTCCACGACATTCTGAACATACTTCTGTGAAAACTGCTCTAGGAACAAGAAGAAGAATGTAAACAATCAGCAAAAGCAAACCAAAAAACAAACAAAAAGAGGAAAAAGAACGTACGGAATGAACGACGGTATAAATTAATAGAAGAATCGTACAAAACAAGCAAGCACGAGACGAAAAGACCGAATGAAGGACAAAGAAAGTATAAGTACAGCAAAATGAGAACCTCGACAAACATAGAGAAGAAATATAGAGAAGTAAGAAATAACACGACCAAACGTGTCTGGCTCGCACAATGCGGGTTTAAATGAAACACACTAATAAGAATAACTTGGCGCCCTATATTTTTTTTAATATGAAAAAAAGGTGATGCTGATATCGGCGATAACTGAGACGACAATGTTTGTTCCGTTGACGGCAGTAATAAAAACAAATGCGCAACACCTTTAACAAACATAAGTGTTAATTTTCTTTTCCATCTCTCTTTTACTTTTAAAACCTTTAAAAACCACATTAAAAAAAAAAAAAAACTGGTCTAATAGGATCAACGAAGCGGAAATGATTATAACTAAATGTACCAGGCAAAAGTCGGGACAAGGACAGGTCAGGACAGGACGTTGCCGGTGTGTATGTAACCCATTGAAGAAACCAGCTAATAGTATCGCAAGTTAGTTCTTGTTCTGGGACCCTCGAGGTAAAAGAAACAGAGACAGACTGACACCCCCCCCCCTCCCCACCTGATAAAAACATATAGAGTTGAGAACTGGAGAAAGACACAATTAGGAAGTATGGAAAGAAAACAAAGCGTAATGTAACGCCTATGCTCTACATGAAGCCTAAATGTAAAGAAGAAAATCCACACAAAACTCCAACAACAAATGTCTGTAACTTTTGCTAGATTCGATCAACCATCGCACGTACACATTAACTCGGACTTCTGTTTCTACTGGAGCCGAGCAACCACTTTAAATACATTGGAGCTACTACAGACTAGAAAGGAGGCATCAAAGAAGAGTTGGCTACCCGAAGAGCAGCAGCTAGGAGACTTTTTCAGACCATAAATCGAGGATTCCTCAGCAAAAGAGAGATTGGCAAGAGTACGAAGCTGACTGTATACCGCTCCACCTATGTCCCAGTCTTTACACATGGATGCGAATCATGGGCAATGACTACAACCCACACAAGCCAGCTCCACATCTCAGAAATGAGGTATCTGAGGAAGGTGGTTGAAGTAACAAGAAGAAACATGGTAGGCAACCAGACGATACGGCAAGGCATCAAAACCCAGCCACTAACGACCCAAAGTAGAACAGTCCCAACTACAATGGTTTGGTCATGTCTGCAGAATGGGAGAAGATCGGCTACCACGACAAGTGTGAGAAACCAAGAGCCAGGAATCCAGACCTCCAGGACAACCCAGAGTCCACTGGGAGGACAACATTAGACAATCTCTGAAGGACCGAGGACTAGATTGGATCCAGGCCAGGAGGAAGACAGCCGATACGACAGTATGGCACTCTCTCTGGCAAACCTCTTCACCCTAGGGTAGAAGAGGAACGACTAAGCAAGTCAGAAAGTAAGTAAATATGTTGACAATATAAAAAGAAATAACACCTTGCTGAAGACCAAACAAAAAGGAAGAGATAAAGGCAAATGTGCAAGAGGAAGACAGCGCTACAAGTGGTAAGATAACGTCATGTGATCGACAGGAAAGAGTTTATCAGTGTCCATCTTCAAGACAAGAGACAGGAAAGAGTTTATCAGTGTCCATCATCAAGACAAGATTCAGGAAAGAGTTTATCAGTGTCCATCATCAAGACAAGAGACAGGAAAGAGTCTATCAGTGTCCATCATCAAGACAAGAGACAGGAAAGAGTCTATCAGTGTCCATCATCAAGACAAGAGACAGGAAAGAGTCTATCAGTGTCCATCATCAAGACAAGAGACAGGAAAGAGTCTATCAGTGTCCATCATCAAGACAAGAGACAGGAAAGAGTCTATCAGTGTCCATCATCAAGACAAGAGACAGGAAAGAGTCTATCAGTGTCCATCATCAAGACAAGAGACAGGAAAGAGTATATCAGTGTCCATCATCAAGACAAGAAACAGGAAAAAGTCTATCAGTGTACACCCTCAGGACAAGAGACAGGAAAAAGTCTATCAGTGTCCATCATCAAGACAAGAGACATAAGACGTTGGATATCTATGGCAGCCGACCTTCGATGTGAAGATGGCACCTGATGACGATGATGAAGAACTAGCATCCGGTCTACACGGCTATTAATATTCTCAAATTTAAAAGAAAGATTAGGGGAGAAACAGCAGCGCCTAGCCTTCCTCACTACACGATCTTTTCGTGTGATAGCTGTGACGAAAGTTGTTGTACATCACACAGACATAGAGACCACGTTCAATCCATTTACACTGCACTTTTGGTCCGAGAACTGCAAGCCAGAAATACTGCTTAGATTTGTCATTTATTTTGTTCGTCAAATGACATTCACACATGAGAGAAAATTAAGGGGGAAATAGCTCATGCACTGTTATCTGCCATATGACGTATTGCTATCTGTCAATCCACATATTGTTACTTGTCATTTGACGTATTGCTATCTGTCAATCCACATAGTTACTTGTCATTTGACGCTAACAGAATCTATTGTGAGAAATTCAGCTGTTTCATACTTTTCGATGTTACAAGAAGAATTATGGAAAGAAGATGAGGAGAGAAGACGAAGAGAAGAAGAACAAGAAGAAGGTGAAGTAAAAGAAAAAGAAGAGGTGGAAGAAGAAGAAAAAGTAATGGGAAGATGAAGCAGAAGAGAACAGGATGAATGAGGAAAGACAGAAGCAGACGGTGTAAACTGGAAAGTAATGTTAAGGAAGCACAAAGTAAATTGGAAACAAAAAGTTAAGAAGCCGAAGTCTATCAGGGATATAGCGAGATAGAAAACAGCATAGTGTCGTATATGGAGGGCAGTTAAGATTAAAAACAGCAGACTGACGTCTGTGGAGGACATCTGAGCTTGAAAACAGCAGAATGACGTCTATGGAGGACTGTTCAGGATTAAAAAAGCAGAATGACGTCTATGGAGGATCGCTCAGAATTAAAACAGCAGAATGACATCTATGGAGGACCGTTCAGAATTAAAACAGCAGAATGACGTCAATGGAGAACCGCTCTGAATTAAAACAGCAGAATAACGTCTATGGAGGGCATCTGAGCTTGAAAACAGCAGAATGACGTATGTGGAGGACCGTTCAGAATTAAAACAGCTGAATGACGTCTATGGAGGACATCTGATCTTGAAAGCAGCAGAGTGACGTCTGTGGAGGACAGCTGACCTTGAGAACAACAGAATGACGTCTATGGAGAACTGTTCAGGATTAAAATAATAGAATGGCGTCTATGGAAGACCGCTCATAAGTAAAACAGAAGAATGACGTCAATGGAGAACCGCTCAGAATTAAAACAGCAGAATAACGTCTATGGAGGACATCTGAGCTTGAAAACAGCAGAATGACGTATGTGGAGGACCATAATAATAATAATAGCCCCTTCAGTCATAACTGACTATGGGAATGCGCCCCTGAGGTGACAGCCCTCAGCTGCTTATTTTCCTGGTGCTCCTTTCGACGTTTTCTCCTCACCTCTGCTTCTTGTGTGAGCCTCTCTTCACCCAATCTGAGGTGGCGCCGTAAATAGCATCGCCACTTAGTGCGATCGGCAGCTTCATCCTCCCATGTTGCTGGATCCATATCCAGTGCCCTCATATCTCTCTTGCACACATCTTTGAACCTCAGCTGTGGTCGCCCAACTGTTCTCTTGCCATCTGCTAATTGTCCGTAGAAGATATCTTTTGGGATGCGATCATCTTCCATGCGGCGAACATGGCCAAGCCAGCGAAGTCTGCGCTGTCTAAGAAGCGTATACATACTTTGAAGGCCAGCACGTGACAACATCTCGACATTTGTCACTTTATCTTTCCACGAGATGCCGAGGATGCGGCGTAGACACCGCAAATGGAAGGTATTGAGCCTTCTTTCTTGCTTAGCATAGGTCGTCCAGGTCTCGCTGCCATATAGGAGTGTGCTGGTGACGCAGGCATTATATACCGCAGCTTTGGTCTTCATTGTGAGTTTAGAGTTTCCCCAAACACGCGATGTGAGGCGGGCAAAGGTAGCTGCAGCTTTGCCAATGCGGCTGTCGATTTCTGTATCCAGTGAGAGTTTGTCATTGATGGTAGACCCTAGGTATGTGAAGTGGTGCACCACTGCCAATTCATAGTTATCGATAGTGATAACTGCTGCAGCACCCACATCCTGACTTAGCACATTCGTTTTCTTTAGACTTATTGTGAGGCCAAAGTCCTTGCATGCTTTAGTGAAGCGATTCATCAAGCTCTGAAGCTCGTGGAGGACCGTTCAGAATTAAAACAGCTGAATGCCGTCTATGGAGGACAGCTTAGCTTGAAAACAGCAGAATGACGTCTGTGGAGGACAGCTGAGCTTGAAAACAACAGAATGACGTCTATGGAGAACTGTTCAGGATTAAAATAATAGAATGGCGTCTATGGAAGATCGCTCATAAGTAAAACAGAAGAATGACGTCAATGGAGAACCGCTCAGAATTAAAACAGCAGAATAACGTCTATGGAGGACATCTGAGCTTGAAAACAGCAGAATGACGTATGTGGAGGACCGTTCAGAATTAAAACAGCTGAATGACGTCTATGGAGGACAGCTGATCTTGAAAGCAGCAGAGTGACCTCTATGGAGGACCGTTCAGAATTAAAACAGCAGAATGACTTCTATGGAGGACCGTTCGTAATTAAAACAGCTGAATGACATCTATGGAGAACAGCTGATCTTGAAAACAGCAGAATGACGTCTATGGAGGACCGTTTAGAATTAAAAACAGCTGAATGACGTCTATGGAGAACAGCTGATCTTGAAAGCAGCAGAATGGCGTCTATGGAGGACTGTTCAGAATTTAAACAGCAGAATGACGTCTATGGAGGACCGTTCAGAATTAAAACAACAGAATGACGTCACGGAGAACCGTTCAGGATTAAAAGACCAGAATGACGTCTATGGAGGATAGGTCAGAATTAAAACAGCAGAATGGCGTCATGGAGAACCGTCCAGAATTAAAACAGCAGAATGACGTCTGTGGAGGGCCGTTCAGAATTAAAACAGCAGAATGACGTCTGTGGGGGACAGTTGAGATTGAAAACATCAGAATGACATCTATGGAGGACCGTTCAGAATTAAAACATCAGAATGACGTCTAAGGAAGATAGTTGAGCTTGAAAACATCAGAATGACGTATATGGAGGACCATTCAGAATAATGTCTAAGAAGGACCGCTAAGATTGAAAACTGCAGACAGACGTCTAAGGAGGACCGTTAAGATTGAAAACTGCAGACAGACGTCTAAGGACGACAGTTGAGGACATCCATATGCTGTGAGCAAGTAAAGTTCTAAAACAGAGATTGGGTTATTATTAAACAGCAAACGTACATACCGACACAAGCAACCAGAACTATTACAAACTCTCAACTAAAGATAACAGAAACATCAGTATGACACTGGCATCTACTAACACGCCAATATTTCCACCACCACAATAGTAACAACAGCATAACAGTAACCACAACTGCCATCACAAATCTTTATAAGTACACTTATATCATCCCATAACAACAAAACGAAGATCAATAGAATCAATATCACTGCTTGCATTAACAACAGAAAACAAACAAACAAAAAACAAATCGTTTATGATTATCTATACCACATAGCTAGTCAAGATGGCGCTGTCTAGTGAAACACTAGCACCAGTGGGGGAGAAGAATCCAGATCCAAGTCTGCGAAGGTGAAAGATGTCCTTTTTCCTTCTCGATCTCTGACGACAGTAACGAAGTTTACGAAGACTGGTCTTAGAGACCGAAACACTTTTAGGAATGTTCAGTTCCGGAATCTGTAGTGTAGCTGTAGGTGAACTTTCCGACCATTTGTTAACACGTGATTTCAGATTTGAAGGTAGTAAAGTCAGTGTCATTCTAATGATGGGCTTTCTAACTACGGTTAACACATTGCACAATCATCAATTAGTCCTAGTAATAACACGATATTATAACGCGGCATTCAACCTGTTTTAATAAAAACAGCATATATCTAATCAACAAAGGTAATGTCTTCAACTCTAGTATGCTTTCTTCTGTCCCCACGATATTAAATTGATACCAGCTAGCGCGTTAAAATCGCCTTTGCTAGGAAAGAGCATTAAAAAAAACTACACCGCCTGTACAGGAAACAGGTAGAATTCGACAGAGTAATAGGAAACCTGTCGGATATAAACAATGGTTATTGAGAAAATGGAAGAATTAATAACAAACATGATGAGAACGGAAATTCTGAAAGCGAAATTAAAGAAACAGAGAAATGTTGTGCGATTACCAGTGGCGGCGCATGTGTACTGCTAACTAGGCAAATGTTTACGTGTGCCCACTCTGCAAACCTGACGAAGTAATTTAAACTAGGTCAAGTTTTTCTCATTCTCTGTTGACACATAACAAGAATAAGCTCAGTTATAAACAGATCGAATACAAGGGGAAACTTTTGATATATAAAAACAAAGTTATATTCTCACATGTATCAATGCGTGCACGCCGTACAAACGACAACACAATTATATTCTCACATGTATCAATGCGTGCACGCTGTACAAACGACAACACAATTATATTCTCACATGTATCAATGCGTGCACGCCGTACAAAAGACAACACAATCAAACGTAAAGTAGCTTCCACACTTTGTTGTGAGGCGTCGTGAGGAGATATACTCTATTTTATCATCGTAATATCATTACATGCTTCAATAAACACGTGCCAAGTCTTACTGTCCTGTACTCTACTGTCCTGTCTTGTACTGTCCTGTACTGTCCTGCACTGTCTTGTACTGTCCTGAATTGTCCTGTACTGTCCCGTACTGTCCATTTAAAGTTGTCCCATGTCTTCATCGCTCCCCTCATGTCTATGTCTAGTTCATGTCTATGTCTAGTTCATGTCTATGTCTAGTTCATGTCTATGTCTAGTTCATGTCTCCATATTGTAGTCTTCTTATACGTCTCTTACGCCGTGGATTCTAGAACAAGGACTGCCTTGTAATGCTATCAACATGTTTTCACAGAGTGTGGCCTATTCAACGTCAGCATCTCCGTACATCTTGTTCCACGTATATATGGTTATTTCCATCAGTTCCATTTTGGTGATCTTGTGAGACCACTTAAATGAGTGTTTTCTTCGCAATTATGCATTTATGAAATGCTGTATCTTTGTGCTTGTCATTTTTTGTTGGTGTTAGAGCTATACAATAGGACTACCTTGACATCTGAGCGGAAGATTCTTATTTTTGTTTTGGACTTGATTTCTGATAAATTCCATATATTTTCCTACGCTTTGAAAGGTTTTTTTCCCCCCATTCTGTATTACTGTTTGGATATCAGTCTATGCGCCTCAAACTTTATCTATATTGCTCAATTTTACTTACACCATATTATACTGCTGACCAGGCAGTCTCTCGAAACAGGATTTCCCCGAGGTGCGATCCCTGATCAATCAATACCCTTTAGCTCCCCAAGGAGCATAGGCCTTCAACAAACACATGTCAAGTCTTCCTGTCCTGTGTCATCCGCTCAAGTTCTTTCCATGTTTTCCTCATCATTTTCACCTCTGTTTCCAGTTCTCTTCTCCATGTGTTTTTTGGTCTACCTCTGCCTTTCTTTCCCTGTGGATTCCAGAACAAGGACTGCCTTGTAATGCTATCAATAGGTTTCCTCAATGTGTGTCCTATCCATCGAGAGCGTCTTCTTCTCAATTCTTGTTCCACTGGCACTTGTCAGGTTCTTGTCATCAATTCCACATTTGTGACTTTGTCACACCATTTCAGTCCTTCTATTCTACGCAAGCACCCGTTTATAAAAGTCTGTAGCTTTTTTCGATCCCCGATCACAAGTTTATAATTAAAATAACCTTTAGGTCATATTTACCTGCTTCCATTATTTACGAACGATTTCTGCCAAAACAACCATTTTATTTTCCTAGTATTTTCAATTCATTTACCTACACACAGAATCTTCATTGATCGCGGCATGCTATACTGTTTACAGCTTGTCTGGGGGGTTTTGTTTTTTGATGAGTAAAAGTTAACAATTTTAAACAGTAAAATGGTAATTAAGAATATATTTATGAAAAATCAGCAAGTAATGAATGCCCATCGGTGGACAACAAATCTTTAACAGCGGGAACACTGTCGCAATCAATGAAGCCAAGACAACAAAAGAAGAACAACCTGCGACTTAGAATTTAAAAAAAAAAAAACTGTTTAGAGGAAATGAAGTGTTGCATAGACTGTAAGTATCAATACATGTCTTCTCTTACATTGTTTTCTACTTTTAAGGTCGTTTATGTCCGCGTCATTCATGCCATGTCTATGTCTGTCTTCGTTTTATGGTCTCCTATTTCTCTGACGCTGGGGATTCTACAACACGGACTGCATTATAATGCTATCAAACTATTTTGATAATCTGTGTCCTGGTCAATGTCAGCATCTTAATTAAAACAGCGCCACATGCCCCGCAACCTCTATCGAACAGCCGCCACTGATAATAACAAGACACGCGTAGAAAATAGTAGCGGTAAAAAAAATTCCCTTAAGTCGCGTGAGTGATGAATATTGCTCCTGCTGGTTTATTGAAAAGCTGCCAAAGTTAGAGTTCAGGATTAACATCTGCTGAGCGTGATTTGGACGACGATAGAGAGTGATCACTCTTGTTTATTGCCTGCCCCCCTACAGAATTTCCCGTGAGTCTCCCGGAACAAAAAATACAGCTTCTCTAAACCAGTGCATCTGAACCTTTTAGTGGCCTCGCACAACTTTACAGCATCTTAAAAAGCCTCGCAACCCAGCATCTTAAAAAGCCACGCACCCCTTTACAGCATCTTAAGAAGCCTCGCAACCCTTTATGATGGTTCGCCTTGTAAAATATCCAGCATGTCTCTTGTCGCTTATTTAGCTTACACCTGTGAATAGATGGGTTAACTGGCCTACACTTGTGAACAGTGGGTTATTTGGCCCAAATTTGTGAATAAATGAGTTATTTTGCCTACACTTGTGAAAAGGTTGGTCATTTCGACTACACTTGTGAATCGGTGGGTTATTTGGCCTTACACTGTGACATAGTGGGTTATTTGACCCACACTTGCGAATAGACATGGGTTATTTGGCCGACACTTGTGAATAGGCGGGTTATTTGGCCTTTACTTTAGAATAGGTGGGTTATTTGATCGACACTCGTCAATAGGTGGATTATTTGGCCTACACTTGTCAATATGACAGGTGGGACTTTTTTAGGCCGCAAACGGCTCATGGGTCGACCCAGCCCCAAATGGGTACCAGAGCAACTCTGGGAAGGTTAAGGCGGCCGACGTGATGCTGACCACATCACACTTAGTGTGCCGACGGTCAAGAAAATATGGACCTAACATCCTATTCCCAATATGCCTCAATGGGCGTGTAACGGGATCCCCTTGTCAATAAGTAAGTTATTGGCCTACAATTGTAAATAGGTGGGTTATTTGGCCTACAATTGTCAATAGGTGGGTTACTCGACCCATACATCTGAATAGACGGCGGTTATTTGGCTTATACTTTTGAATAGGTGGGTTATTTGGCCTACAATTGTCAATAGTTTGGTTATTTGGCCTACACTTGTAAAAAGGTGGGTTACTTGACTCACACTTCTGAATAGACGTAGGTTTATTGGCCGACACTTGTGAATAGACGGGGTTATTTATTTGGCCGACACATGTCATTAGGTCGGTTATTTGATTTACACTTGTCAATAGATGAGTTATTTGGCTCACACTTGTGAATATGTGGGTTATTTGGCCCACATTTGTGAATAAGTGGGTTATTTGACTTACACATGTGAATAGACAGGGGTTATTTGGCCGACACTTGTGAATAGGTGGGTTATTTGGCCTAACATTGTCAATTAGTGGGTTATTTGGCGTAACATTGTGAATTAGTGGGTTATTTGACCCACACTTGTGAACAGACGGGGTTTATTTGACCAACACTTGTGAATGGGTAGTCTATTTGGCCAATACTTGTCAATAGGAAAGTCATGGAAGTGAAGAAATATAGAACTATCTGGGTCGCTCCGGACCTTACATTACATAGTCGCATGTAGTGTGAGAGTGATTACACCTGGTGATGCCCCACTTTTGGAGGATGTTTAGCTGGCCGCCCGTTCCAGTTACGGATCACTCTTGCAGCGAGGCGATATCGTCATTCAATTAGTCCCTGGTTCCAATCCCAGGAGTATCTATCACTTCTGTTAATTCTCTGGTGTCTAGTGCCCTCCTTCTGTCTTTCTTTCTTGCAAGTGCCAGCCACTTACCTTCGTTTATATCACATCCCAAATAGAAAAGTACTGAGCAAGATTTCTCTTACAACGGTTTCAGCGAGTTTCTGTGAAAACTGGAATGATCTGTCTGGGGTCGGCAACCGGTCGATCACGTCTACCGGTAGATCTCACGGGAAGATCTAAGCCAGGTGTTGGCAACCTGTCGATATCAGGGGATGATTTAGTAGAGCTCTAGGCGACAGAGAGAGACACAAGGAAAAAATGTTTAAGCTGGGGAAATTTCGAAGTAGTCCTCTCCCGCAGGCATTTAAAAGTACTATGTTCCCAGGATTAAAGGACCTCTTTCCGCGTTCCCGGGATTTGGTTTTAAGGACTATATTAACTGCACACGGACAACTCCATCAGTGCTCCGATGATATTGTTAACCCTTACACAACCCTCCTTAGTTCTTTGTTTTACGTGTCAACCCTTATACAACCCTCCTTAGTTCTTTGTTTTACGCGATGATCTTGTCAATGCTTACACAACCCTCCTTAGTTCTTTGTTTTACGCGATGATCTTGTCACTCCTTACACAACCCTCCTCAGTTATTTGCTTTACACGATGAGTTTGCCATCAAGTGCACAACCATCATTGTCACTTTATGCAACATGGTTGACACGGAGCAGCGGACCAGTTCGTTGCATATTAATATCATTAACCGAGATCCCCAAAGGCAATGAGAGCACACTATTACAAAGAACTTTACAAAGAAGTTTTACACTTCTTACAGGCAACTAACTTTAAACGCTATAAACTACACAGTTTGATCCAGTATGAGACTATAAATTA
Organism: Oreohelix idahoensis; assembly: GCA_024509875.1. Classification (NCBI taxonomy): domain Eukaryota; kingdom Metazoa; phylum Mollusca; class Gastropoda; order Stylommatophora; family Oreohelicidae; genus Oreohelix; species Oreohelix idahoensis. Next base: position 29,994 of record JAMPIV010016532.1, on the reverse strand, counting down.
CTAATCAGGATCTAGTAATCTAATGAACAATTTTCAAGGCGTAGAAGATACACGAGATGTTCCTGAAACATTCCAGTTACTGTAAATGAACTCGGCGTCGTTAGCTCCACATTTTCTCTATCATATAATGCCCACAATGAAAAGACCCTACGAATGTTTTGTACTGGTAAACTAAATAACAAACCACCGTGGCTTGTGGTGCGAGCCGAAAGCGCCACCCGCTACAAATGGAGCTCCAATGAAAAAATTGTAGTCCTGTTGTCACACGGTGATAATCAAATAAAGCTGGCACGATATTATATCTCAGACTAAGGTTTATGAACAATAATAAAGATTCTAGATAATAACAGTTCACCAGGACCTCCCACTAGTCTCTTTGTAATTGGTTGTAGCGAGATCACGATCATGGCAGGATAACAATATGTCGTTATACTGTTATTATTGTCCGTGTTTACAGTCTAAATAACACGAGGTGAATAAACTTGTGTCTCGTGTAGTTGCCGGGGAGGGGGTAACTCTGAGAAGACAAAGATGGAACAAGGCTACAGCTATTTCAGACGATTAATACCAGGTTGTGCATGAAGCTAGCAAACTTCACAAGGTCAAATAAATTGTTACAGAAACTATCTCTACAGAGTCCATGAATACTTGTATGTAAGCTGGCAAATTTCACATGGTCAAATAATATAGCATCTCAGACCTAAGAGTCTTTTATATTTGGACATGCGCCCTAATATAACCGACTAGGTTGAACGGGACGCGCCTCGCCAAAACGAGGCAAAAGTTTTACATTAAAAAAAAAACATGGTCAAATAAATTGTTACAGAAACTATCTCTACAGAGTCCATGAATACTTGTATGTAAGCTGGCAAACTTCACATGGTCAAATAAATTGTTACAGAAACTATCTCTACAGAGTCCATGAATACTTTTATGTAAGCTGGCAAACTTCACATGGTCAAATAAATTGTTACAGAAACTATCTCTACAGAGTCCATGAATACTTGTATGTAAGCTGGCAAACTTCACATGGTCAAATAAATTGTTACAGAAACTATCTCTACAGAGTCCATGAATACTTTTATGTAAGCTGGCAAACTTCACATGGTCAAATAAATTGTTACAGAAACTATCTCTACAGAGTCCATGAATACTTGTATGTAAGCTGGCAAACTTCACATGGTCAAATAAATTGTTACAGAAACTATCTCTACAGAGTCCATGAATACTTGTATGTAAGCTGGCAAATTTCACATGGTCAAATAAATTGTTACAGAAACTATCTCTACAGAGTCCATGAATACTTGTATGTAAGCTGGCAAACTTCACATGGTCAAATAAATTGTTACAGAAACTATCTCTACAGAGTCCATAATACTTGTATGTCAGCTGGCAAACTTCACAAGGTCAAATAAATTGTTACAGAAACTATCTCTACAGAGTCCATGAATACTTGTATGTCAGCTGGCAAACTTCACAAGGTCAAATAAATTGTTACAGAAACTATCTCTACAGAGTCCATGAATAATTGTATGTCAGCTGGCAAACTTCACAAGGTCAAATAAATTGTTACAGAAACTATCTCTACAGAGTCCATGAATACTTGTATGTCAGCTGCTCGAGAACCTACTGTACTGTTGGTTCTATGCTTCATAGTAAGCGAAAATTTAAATTATGAAGATGATATTTATAAAACCGAAAGTATAAGTGAGAGAGATGGGAGAAGGGAGGTTGGTGGAGGAACGAATGAGCAACGGAGAAGTAAATGGTGATTGGTGAGGCATGCAAAAAGGTTATATAGAGAGGGTGACAGACATTGGAGGAGAGGCCGGCAAGAAAACAAGGCGGGTAGACAATGAAAGAAATGGCAATAGAAGACGAGAAAAGACGCAGAGATCGATAGAGAAAGTGTAAAGATTAGGGGGGGGGGGGGGGGGGGGAAGTTACTACACCAGGTATCAAGTTGTCATATATAACTGAAAGACATTACTGTTGTAGTAGTAAAAGTACTAATATCAACAGCAGTAGTATCTTGTTGGCGTTGTAATGAATCAAAGTAGTAGTGAATTAGTACTCGTAGCGCTAGAAAACAGAAAATGTTGTATAGTCGTGGCTGTGGTGGTAATAGTATCAGTGGTGGTGATGGTTGAAGTTAAGGTGAAGAAGAAGATGACTGTGAGGTGTATCTAGTTATCTGCATTTACAGGGAGTAAAGTTTCTCATTGTCGAGTGTGAATATACATTAAAAATATTGAGATTAAAAGGACAACGTTCCTGACATGAGCTGACTGCCTAAAGTTATATCGACGACTGCATATTATCTGCCATTGTATGTTGGCCTGAACTGTATTGAATGTGGAGCGGCGTTGCCGTCTTAATAAAAATGTATATCGTCCACGTCGTCCGTTGTGGCTCAAATAATTCAGATTGATGTTGGCTTGTTTCGGTGTCTGATACGTCTACTACCCTAGAAGTGAATTTGGCCACAGGAACCATCCTGTCTCTACAAATTAACATTCTCATATAAAAGACACGTAACAATGATGATGAAAATTAAGATAAAGAAGAAGAAGAAGAAGATACTTAGACAGAATAGGAGGAATAAGACAATTAAGAAGAAGAGGAAAAAAATGAAGAAGACGAGAAGGACATGTTAGAAGAAAAGAAGACGATACATCAAGAAATCACTTTAAGTATATCTACAGTCTGAGCATAGTTTTAAAAAGAAATAAAGAAAACATTTGCCCGCCTTTAAAGAACCGCCAACAAAAGAACACTACAAAAGTGCAAACAATAAGAAGAAATTTAAGAGGAAAAAAAGAGGAAATCAAGAAACTACTTAAAAAATGTCTACGGTCATATCTCAATTTAAAATAAATAAAAATAATAATAACTATAAGGAAAACGTTAGTCGATCTCTGTAGCACCGTAAACACAAGAACATTTAACAATGTAACGGCCAGAAATGACCAGCAAGTACTTGATCTGTCGATGTGTGTCCAACATCAAATACAACAAATATATTTGTCGATGGTTGTCCAACTTCAAATACAATAATCTAATCTGTCGACACGTGTCCACCTTTAAATATAACAATCAAATATGTCGATGCTTGTCTTACTTAGTTACTTAGTTTTGTGTGGTGGATAATCTAGTGTACCATGTTTTCTTCAGTTACTTAGTTTTGTGTGGTGGATAATCTAGTTCAGTGTACCATGTTTTTTTCAGTTACTTAGTTTTGTGTGGTAGATAATTTAGTGTATCATGTTTTGTTCAGCAGCTTAGTTTTACAGGTTCTTCGATGCAGATTCTTGCAAGTTCTTATTTTCTTTACTGTCATATGTATGTGACCTTGTCTTTTTCATAATTTCTTTTTAGTATTTTCAGATTCATTTAATGTTTTGATCATTCAACCACTACGTAGAGACAAGCAAGATTTCACTCATTCAACCACTATGTAGAGACAGTCAAGATTGTGTTCATTCAACCACTATGTAGAGACAGTCAAGACTTCGTTCATTCAACCACTATGTACAGACAGTCAAGATTTCGTTCATTCAACCACTATATAGAGACAGTCAAGATTTCGTTCATTCAACCACTATGTGCAGACAGTCAAGATTTCGTTAATTCAACCACTATGTACAGACAGCCAAGATTTCGTTCATTCAACTACTATGTACAGACAGTCAAGATTTCGTTCATTTAACTACTATGTACAGACAGTCAAAATTTCATTCATTCAACCACTATGTACAGACAGTCAAGATTTCATTTATTCAACTACTATGTACAGACAGTCAAGATTTCATTCATTCAAAATTATGTGCAGACAGTCAAGATTTAGTTCTTTCAACCACTATGTACAGACAGTCAAGATTTCATTCATTAAACCACTATGTACAGACAGTAAAGATTTCATTCATTCAACTACTATGTACAGACAGTCAAGATTTCGTCCATTCAACCACTATGTAGATACACGAAGATTGTATTCGTTAATTTGTTTTTCTTTACTGAACTAATACATGCGAATGCTATCATATAATCCACCCTCTGCTACCAAAGAAGGTGCTGATGATTATGTATCACACAAAGACATACTTCAGAAAAGATAAAATACATTTATAAAACGGGAAAAGAATGTAGGATTTGTTTAATGCTTTACTGAAAATATTATGATCTGTTGTATTAATATAAAAAGATTACATCATTCGAAATGAAATGCTACAGAAGGATGTTGAGAATACCCTGGACAGAAAAAAAGACCAACAGAGAAATACTGCACTCACTAAACGTACAGGAACATTGGCTCCTAAATACCATCGCAATAAGGAAGCTGAAATTTTTCGGTCATATAAAAAGACATAATAGTCTGGAAAAAACAGTGATGGAAGGCATGGTCCCTGGAAAAAGGGGAAGAGGTCGACCTAGACGACGGTGGACCCAGGACATCACAGAGAGTCTGAACTTGTCTTTGGCTGATGCAGGTCGACTTGCCCAGAATCGTGATGCGTTCAGAGCAGCTGTAATGGAGACAACGTTCTGGAAAGAATACGTCACATGATGATGTATTAATATATTCTCTGAAATCAACAAAAACTGCTAATAACTTTACCACCGACATGCAACAACATATTTTCCACTACCTTTGCCAGGGTTCTGTAGCAGTCATTCTTCCAGGTTTCTACGTCAATACCAAACAATCGATAATCAATATGAAATCAATCAACAGAAGAGCTCTCTTGACACCTGCGAGCCTTAGTTCTTTGCCATGCTATGTGAGCAGTGTTGCGTGCATATTTTGACGCACATATTACAAAAATCGATATGGCTATTTAATATGGAAAAGATATAGACATTCATTCATTTGTGTATGAAAATGCTGTCTATGGGAAAGCTAGATAATCCATGATTGTTTTACCCTTTTGATTATAGGAGTAATCGTTCTTGATATTGATTCGGCGCATGGATATGACACCCATGTCCGTACTTATTTGTTAGGGCCAGAAAATATATTAATTTGCTTATTATGTTTATGGCCTGAATTCATATGTATTACATATTATGAGCACAAGTAGAATCAGTCCTATATTGTATATTTTGGATGGGCAGGCATACATAGTAGATCCCAAGTCATGACACATTCATAAATAATGGGTAGTACATCAATAGCTTCCAATGTCATGATACATAATGGCCGCATCCCCTATCTGACTAAGCGCGTCAGTGAAGGCGGATCGGTAAGTAACTAAAGTTGCTTTATGTTCATAGTTTATATCATATTATGAAACCACGAAAAGGGGTTTCTATCAACCGAATGACCACTTTACACAGCACTTTACAGTGGTGAGCCAGATTCCTGGGTCCAGCCTACGCAGTTTTGTTGTGTTGAGAATCACATTTTACAGTTGCAAGAACATTTGTTTGACCACATCAACACCAGTAGGACAGCTATACAATCAATGTCAGCTTGACCTGTTCTGACAAGTGTAGCAATATCTGGGTCAGCACTTGTTGACATTTGGCACAGTACAGTCAGGGTTTTAAACTAGTGATTGTTTATCCTGCTGAAATAGAAGAGCAATGTTGAACATAAAGTGCAAAAATCATCGTTGGATCTTCTTATGTGCTCAAAAAAATTGAACAGTGTAACAATTAGAAAGCAAATCTATTACTCAATAAAGTGGTAGTCTAATTTGTTAAAGCTGAGCATACAGTACAATACATTACAACTGCAACACATTTCATTATATGATAAACAACATTGATGATTTATATGTATTTATGTTTATATATTATTTGTTTATATGTGTGACTGTTATGTGTTTGCGGGCCTGGATGGGAGGTGACTAGAACAGGAAATACCAAGTGATATTGGTCTTGTTCTGGCGTTCTTTAGGGAGCAATTTCTTAATTGAAATTTGCATGCAACATAGTTTGCAAATATTTGGTTAGTTGTGACGACTGTTTCATATTTGTATTTGTAACATTTTTCTGTTCTTTATTTTTGTTTGATTTGTTTGTATAATTGTAGGTCTCATCTTTCCTTTCATTTCAGTTCTTTACACCCTTATGTTTATACACTGTGGCGTTATTTGTCTTGTTATCTTATTGCAGTTATCATCACGGTTTCTGTGATCATTTTTTTCATTTCTCCTATTTAATTTAATTTGATCTCTGCAAATGTTTTCAGATTGTCTTTTCTTGTTTGTCCTTTGTAATGTCTTTAGTTGACATATGACATAGGAGGTATAGTTGAATACACTTATATTATAGTACAGATCAGTACTTTATGATTACTATTGTTATAAAACAAAGTGTACAAGACCTTTATAAGGCTTGTCTCCCAAAGTGATTGGTATAGGAAATATTATTTTCCACAGGTACTCAAGTGATCATTGATTACATTAAGGTATACAAGACCTTTATAAGGCTTGTCTCCCACAGTATTTGAGATATACAGTTATTGTTTCCCACAGGTACTCAAGTTATCATTGGTTATATGATAAACAAAATAACCATACAAGTTTTTCACTAAGACTAAGTCTATGGTATAGACTTGTCTCCCATTAAAGTGAAATAAGGTAATTTATTTAATTTTTTCAGGTGATTATACAAGCTCTTTGTGAAAGACTTGTCTCATACATTGATTGGGTTAAAGCTAATTGACTATACAAGCTCTTTATTAGAGACTTGTTTCACACAGTGTTTGTGATAAAGTGAACTGTTACAAATTTTGATCGGGGTAATCAAGGACTCAGAAAGGTTCTGTGTCAACAGGAGAAAGTGACTGAGGAAAAACAAAAAAATATTGAAAGATTACTCATTGAGAAAAAGGAGCTGGAAGATGAAATGACCTCATTAAAAGAGATGTTGGGTAATCAGGTAGATAAGGTGAGCTCTTCCACGCTTGATTTAAAACTACTTTGGAAGATTATAGAAACATTAGCTTTTCCTAGTGAGAATAAATTGAGACAATCTGAACTGGAAAAGGAGAAAAAAAAGTTAGAAGTTGAAGTGAGCTTAATGAAGAACAATCATCTTGATAAAGAACAGTCTCTTAATAGTGAGCTAAAGCAAGTCAAAATGGACTGTGAGATGTTAAAAATTAATGCCCAGGAACGGGAAAAGTCCTATAATAAAACACTTCTTGGTCTCTTGCATGATAATAGTAATCTCGAGAGCCAACTTAAAGAAAAAAATGCAATATTCCCTGAGAAGGATATGTTTGTTCCTGGAGAGACTGAAGCTAGAAGACATAAAGATGACTTACATAAAGCAAACTTAGAACTTGCTAGTGCGCAAGAAATGTGTCGCAAAGTACAACTTCAGGCCGGACAAGACAAGAAGTCTTATGAAGAAACAATTCGGGAGTTGACACAGTTAAGAGCGATGAAGGAAAACGATAAGAAGGTTGATGAACTTAGTCATCATAGTGCTATGGAAGCACTGAAACTTGAACTTGTTCAAGAAAAGGCTAAGGTTTTAGAGACTACATTTCAGATGACAATATTGAAAAAGGATCTTAAAGATAGTATTGCTAGAGAGAAAACTCTTGTATCTCAGTTACGTGTTACAAAGTTAGATTATAACTGGGAAGTGAGAACTAATGAGAAAACTCAGAAAGCTTTTTCTAGAGAGAAAGCTTTGGCAGAAGTGGAAGTTACAAAACTTCGTAAGAGGGTCGACGGTTTGTTAGATATTGTTTTGAACAATAAGATGTTGTCTACTAATAAGGTGAATGGATTTGAACACAAATCTGATGGTCACTATGTTAGTGCAAAGAGTCAACGACATGCTAGTGGTGACATGAAACAATATTTCAACAGATCTTTTCGTGGAAAATATACTTTCCCACGAAATAATGATACTGCCTCTAATGGGAGTTGGCGTGAGGCCGACAAAAGTAAATCAAGTGTCAGTCTTTTGGATCACGGTGAGAACTTTGATAAATGTCATGACAAGATTCCTCAGAAAAACCGTACATCAACTTTTCAAGGTTCTGATAGATTGGTAAAAGAGAATAAAACTGTTAGTACACATCGTACTCAGCCCAAGCAGTACGATCCTTTTTTAAGCACATTGCCACAGGCAAAAATAACAACAATTGTGCTAGAAAAGATAATCATAATTATGAACAGCGCCAAGGGCGTTCATCACGTGTTAATTTTCATTTTTCACGTAATGGTTCTTTTTCAAAGAACTGGAAGCAATTTGATGTTGCTCAACATTATAATTCCACTAACTATAGGAACTTCAATAGAGGTTGCCAACCTTATGATAATTATTTTTGTGGACAACAAAACCCTACTGATAGGAATTTTGATCATAAGGGGAATAACAAGTACAATTATGGTAACTTAAGTTCAAATAAGAGAAATGGTCTCAACAGGGATCATAATTTTGATAGATCTCGTTACGACGGTAGATCTTCACATGATTCCACTTAACCGTCAGATCTTGATATTTTTACAGATCTAACTCTACTACATGGTTCCTATGTTGAAATGTGTACACATATGTAATATCATATATTGATTGTAACACTACTTAGCGGTTCATTGATATTTAGTCACCGCTGATCTTTCAATGTTTTTTTCGTCTTTGATGATCATGATGTTAAGATATCTTAGATGAAATTTATGTATAGACTAATGTAGAAATTGTGTCATTGCTAATATTGTAGTATGCGTTGGTGACACCTCTCTGGAAATATTTATACTTAGAGAAGTACTTTCTCTAAGGTCAGAAAACTTATGCTTATCATCTGCGCATTGTTATTGGTGCGTTGTGAGCCTATTGTATGTTGCTCCTAGATGTATTTCAAAAAAAAAAGTAGCATTTTTTTTCCCGAGGGGTGTGGTAATCTGTTGCGTGCATATTTTGACGCACATATTACAAAAATCGATATGGCTATTTAATATGGAAAAGATATAGACATTCATTCATTTGTGTATGAAAATGCTGTCTATGGGAAAGCTAGATAATCCATGATTGTTTTACCCTTTTGATTATAGGAGTAATCGTTCTTGATATTGATTCGGCGCATGGATATGACACCCATGTCCGTACTTATTTGTTAGGGCCAGAAAATATATTAATTTGCTTATTATGTTTATGGCCTGAATTCATATGTATTACATATTATGAGCACAAGTAGAATCAGTCCTATATTGTATATTTTGGATGGGTAGGCAGGACTATATTCTTGTTATGCCGCTCTAGCGGAAGTAGGAGTTGTCTTGACAAGTCGTGAGGAGTTCCGAGGAACCGTTTACAATGGCGGTTACGCATTTTCCAGGGCTGGTATATTCTTCAGTAAAAATGATTTACGAAGTGGTTTTTCTTCTGTAGGAGATTGTGTCTCTACTAGAGCTTGTGTTAGAGACTCTCCTAATGTACGGTACCATGTATGATTCGGACTCTAGGTAATTCCAGACCCTATTTTTGATGATCTCATGTCAGTTAGACCTAGCTGGAATTTTGTGCTTCGCAACGCTAGGGTCATGGTTGTATCGACGAAGATGACGGGCTTCCATATAGCAGTTAGGTCTATGTGAAGTAACTGGATTACTGTAGAACTGTTTGGAGGAACTTTAAGAAATTATTCTTATACATTTCAAATTAACTTTGGCTTAGATATACCCTCCTGTGAGTGAGTGAGCGACAACTCAGGAAGGCGGCCATGTTACATTCCTGTCATCATATTTTTGAATCACTGTCCAAAGAACGGGCATGTATCTTATTATTCGGACAGTGGCAAGGAGATCTCAATTTTGATAGAAACCCCTTTTCGTGGTTTCATAATATGATATAAACTATGAACATAAAGCAACTTTAGTTACTTACCGATCCGCCTTCACTGACGCGCTTAGTCAGATAGGGGATGCGGCCATTATGTATCATGACATTGGAAGCTATTGATGTACTACCCATTATTTATGAATGTGTCATGACTTGGGATCTACTATGTATGCCTGCAAATTGATGTGTCAACCTGTACCCATGATTTACTCGTTATGTCCCAGTGTGTGCGTCTAAATAAACTGTGTAAACAAAGATTCCAGCAGTCTGAATTGGTGCCTTGTAGACACAAGTGTATGAGTGATTAGATTGGTCAGAACACGAACAGTACACCATTCGCGTTAATCACACTCTACACTTCTACTCCATATCTACACCATCCTGCGTCGGTTGAATTGACCATGTTTAGGGCCTGCTTCCCCTGGAGCCTTAGAGGGAAACTACTATTTACAGCTGCCTTTGCCTTCCCTAACTTAGGACTAGGGTGAGTTACCCATTTACAGCTGGGTAGACTGGAGCATGCCTGATCCCAACAACTCTGTACACTACAATGGACATATACAGTAGTGGCACCACAAACAACATGCTACAGTGATTGATAGTGGAGCTTTACAGAAGAAAGAGAACACACCACACTTCTTTACAGACTGACACTTTACAGTGTGAGAGAACTTTACAAGCAGTCAACCCGGAGACGGTTGGCAAAAATATGCAGAAACAAATGAAAGAAAGAGAAGACGCCTGCAATGGACAGGACACAGTTGAGGAAACCTGTTGATAGTATTACAAGGTAGTCCTTGTTCTAGAATCTCCACGGTAAAAGAGCGAAAAAGAAGAAATAAATAAAAATACAGGGACCTAAGACGCGTCAAAAGTGGAATGCAGTCAGCGACCCACAGCTGACTGCTTGCGTCAGAGTCAGCGAACCAGAGCTGACCAAGACCCTACTCCACCTCCACGTGGTGGTCCTGGAAACAGGCTGCATCTCTGCAGTCTGGCTGAGAGAGTAGGGATCAAAGAGGGAAGGCAAACCCGGTCCCAAAAATGCCGTGCTGAAGTCGGATGTGTCGGCCGAAAGGCGCAGATATCACAGCTCCGCTGTAAACAGACACAACGCAACCAACGTCCTTTTCAGGACGAACGAGGAAGAAGAAGACAACTTGCAGTCAAAAAATTTAACATCAAATTGACAAAAAGCGTGGGGCGCTGATTCTGCATGAAATTAACTTCTGGCGCCCCACGCTTTTTGTCAATTTGATGTTAAATTTTTGACTGCAAGCTATAAACTCCTTGAAAAATTATTTTTGGGTTTTTTAGTGCATTAAAAGCCTGTGTTTAAAATATTTTTATTTTTTATTTTCTTCTTTTTAGTGTTAGAAAAATTATGACACACTAAAACATAAACAATATTTTTACTTATTGTAAATCTGGTCTAAAATTTCTTAAGCGATCCATTTCTTTTAGAGCGTCAATATTACAAACAATATTCCACAAGATCGCTTCTTTCGGTCACAATACAACCTCTCCTGAACACAGGACCGCTTCTTCTGGACACAGGACCGTTTCTTCTGGACACAGGACCGCTTCTTCTGAACACATGCAGCAAGAAATTGATGCAAACAAACATCAAAATAGCATCCCCAGCACACTTTTCAACTGTCCATTCAGACTATGCTGAGCTTTTTGTCAATTTGATGTTAATTTTTTTCACGCCCGTGCGATAGTGTATGTGTGGAAAAGGGGGGAAGAGAAGTTTCCACATTTCTTTAAAGACAGACAATCTTGTTGGAAAGAATGCACCTAGATTATTTGCAGTTATCGCTCATTTCGGTGCTGATACAATTTAAAAAAAAAATTAATATTAATTTTAGTTTTATTAATTGTATTATTTTAACGACTGATTATTGTATTGTCATGGGGAATACACAACTATGACAAGTTTCAGAGCTATTGCTCACCTGGAAGTGATTGAAAAATGGATTGCAAGATTTGAAGGTGACATACAAAGCTAGTTAAAGAAAAGTCTGTAATAAAAAAAGGAAATGCTGATGGTGAATCAGGTCTGAAAGTTATGTACTAGGCGCTGACCTGAATGTTCTTATAAGGGTGCCTAAATGTTTTTTGTCTTTTCATTGAGATAATATTTGTAGGCGATCAGTTCAAGCGAGACTCAGTTGAGTGCCAATCAGTTTCAGCTAGGCTCGTGTGAAACATGATCTGTCTAAGTTTATTCTTCATGAGACAAGACTAGTCCCAACTGGGCCTCCGATGTTATCAGTTTCGGTAAGGCACAAGTGAAACGAGATTAGTTCCAGCCAGGCTCGAAAAGTGATCAATTCCAACTAGGCTGACGTGACAGAAGACCTTCCAGACTGGCTCAATTGTGAAAGTATCAAGTATCAGTTCCCGCTAGGCTGAAGTGGCAATATGACATTTATGACACGTAGATTTCTCATGTTTCAGAGTAAATTCAATTAGCTCCTGAATTCAACGCCTTGCCTGGTAAACTTTCCAAACGCTGAGGACAAAACAAAAAGTTCGAGAGTTCGGCGATCTCTGATACGCTACATTCACAGCCTTTCGCGCATTAATATAGATATCGTCTAGTACCAAGTAGAAATAACTGCCGTTCGTGTTTTATAATTCAATCAAACACGCTGAGTACAAATCTCCAGTGATAGTTACCAGTCGTGAGAGCTGAATACGCTTTTATACAATTCGAACAGATACTCCAAATCTAAGTGCAAAAAACGTTCAATTATTAAAGCTTTTCTTTGACCGCCATACTATGAGTGTAAAAGTACAGTTCAATCCGGCAACCCAGAACAAATACTGAATAGAAAAATAAACTTGTACAACATACCAGGTCTTTTCACAGCACGTAGGCAACTGAGAATAAAGAATCTATGTTCTACCATTATTGCTGTGACCTGTAGTTTTGTAGTATTTTTTAGTATTGACTGTAATGTATTCACAGGTCCCAGGTGTAGCTCACAGGGGTCTCTGATGAGACAAATAACGAACCGATTTATGGCTTCTTCAGACATGTCGTAAAAGGCAACTAATATGAGATTTTGCATGGGTTTGGCAACCTCATCATGTAAAACAAGTTACTACAGAAACCACGACAACAAGTGTGTGTGAATGTTCAGGCTCACTGCAAGGGGATCAGTTGTATGGGTGGCTCTATACTCCACGAGGAGCGCTAAGGAAAATAATGGCGATGATTCCCAGGTTGTTTTACGTGTATTCTATCAATAAATTTTTTTTTTTAAAGCGATTATTGATAGTATTCTGTGTGACAGTCTAATGTTGTTTATCATGTGTGACCGGGTCTGTTGGCCAGGCAATATAATACGTGTGTGGCCGGGGTCAGTTCAGTTAATTGTGTTGTGCGCAGGTAAATATTTTGACGAGAGCTAATTCTTCAATATGTTTCTGGTTCAAGTCGTTACAGGCCTTTCGCCTGAGGTGGAAATTCCTGACCTTAGTTTATTCTTCTTCCCAAAGTCCGTTCTTGCCCTTTTAGGTTTAGTGAAAAGCAATACCTCGTATAATGGTTTGTCAATAATCCAATTGTAATATTCCAAAGAAAACTCAGCAATGTAGAAAAATAAAATATAGTTTATTAACGTCATTAGAACAGCAATATTATTGACAAATTGGTGAAGTACTTGTTTCTTGCTTACACAAAGTAGTGAGTATCCAAAAATGAAACTGTATATCCACAGGAATAATATATCCAATAGAATAAAATACAAACTTGTCTACTTAAAAACTAACTTGTCTACTTAAAAATACTTGTCTAACTTGAAAACTTGTCAAGTTAAAAACTTGTCTTGATAATCTCAAAGACGAAATTCACCTAACACTATCTGTAAAATCCTCTTGCCTAATGAATCCTAAAAATCTGTAAAAGCCTGTCTATCGCCCACGTCTCTCCTTTTTATACTATTTCTTCTTTTTTCCCGCCAATTTTCACACGATGCTTTCTTTTTTCACACGGTACAATTATCTACATTTGCACACGCTTTCTCAGCTTTTCGACTTTTTCCACACGTCTCTCTCTCTAACAACGGAAAAAACCCAGATTAGCAACTCTCACTTTCACAAAATGTTCCATTCAAAAACATGCATTTACTATTGTTTTGTTCTGGGACAGCTTTACAATGCTTCTCTCAAAGCCGTGAACTTTTCATGATACTGTGTTTTGTGCACAAATGTCTTAACTGCTTTTAACGTTGTTATTCTCATTGTATGTGGTTTTTAACACGTATTAATGGTAGTGTATGTCAAACGGTCACACATGATTGTTTTTACAAAATACGCATTCTTGCAATTGGCGCACACGTTACTGCGCCGTGAAAAGACTGCAATGGAAACTTTGCTACGGGAACATGACGTTACCGATAAGGTAATTCTCTAATAAGGGAACCCCATTCTCACGGGGATTTACCAGGATGACAAGAGCACTTTCCATCTGTGGCTTGTATAATTTTATGTATTTGTTTATTTTTCTTTACATACATATTTGCTTTCACTCTCATTTCTATGTGTTTTTGTTCGCTTGTCCCTGACGAAGGCCTTGTGACTGTAACATATGCCACCGTAAAATCGTAATTTTTATTAACTCTTTAGCTGTCAGTGAACGTTATATTGGTGCCACTGATTGTTCTGTCACGACGACAAACCGATATTGCGGCTGGTGTGCTAGATAACTAAAGAGTTTAAAGAAAAACAAAATTCAATAATTTTCGTTTCTATTCAAGAAACCACCGTTCAAGTACTAGTTCTTTCACAAACGGTCGTTAGTCCCATGTACTCGGTGCTGAAGCCAAACGAAAAATAGATTCGGGGTTAGGGGTTTGGATTGAATGAAGGTACTATAGCTTTTCTTCCTAAGCCTATATTAATCATGTGAAGCTGTAATATCCTTAACTGCGCTCTGCCAACGAAATTTATTCGGCATTGTATAGAATTCTGCTCCACTGAACAGAGGTAAATTAGACAGTGGATATTGGAGTAATTTTCTCGGTAGATTGTCGTAATGAATTTCTCCCGAACATTGACCTGGTGGCTGATTGTGTGCGATACCATTTCAATGGAATCTTTAACGCATGCAAAATGTATCTGGTAGCTCTTAATGTCTCACTATTTTCAGATAGGATTGCATACCGATTCTGCTATCACTAGAGATAGTGACAGGAAAATCTCATTGCGATAACATGGACGGAAATTCTCAAATCTTGTCAAATAATCACTGTCAGGTTGGTGCCTAACTGCTTTTTATTTTTCTGATGTGGCCTATTGTGATATTTGTCCGTGTGTTTCCTGAGGGTCTTTCATAAAACAGACGGAATAGAACTAGTTATCCATCAGGCATGTCATAAAACAGACGGAATAGAACTACTTATCCATCAGACATGTCATAAAACAGACGGAATAGAACTAGTTATCCATCAGGCATGTCATAAAACAGACGGAATAGAACTAGTTATCCATCAGGCATGTCATAAAAGGTGTCTAATGTTAAGCTGAGTTCGAGGCTGCCAACTTCATCGCATAAAATAAATTGCTCAAGAAACCACCGCTGAAGAAGTATGTGTTTTAATTAGGCTTCATGCACGGAAGTCTGGTGGAGTCGTGATCCCATGCTCCATATAAGGCGATGAATGAATTATTTGTTATTTATTTCTGTGTTACATCTTCCATGTAGTATTGTCAATGTGTCTGCTACAAAACTCAACAAAGGCCTTGACGATAAATAAAAGGGGTTAGAAACAAATACTATTTTCCGGAAGTATCCACAAATAGAAGCAAATCCGTTAAAAAAATGCATATCTGGGATATTATTAACATCGCCAGGTGATCCTTTGGTCCTTAAGGTAATATTAGTATAGAAAGTGGCTTTATTATGTTTCATTCGTTGATTCATGACTTTTGAACTTCTCAAACAGCAAGAGTTCTTCAACAAACTTATGGCAAGTCTTCCTGTCACGTGCCATCTGCTCAAGGTCTTTTCGTGTCTTCTTCACGCCCTTCATGCCTGTCTCCAGTTCTCTTCTCCGTGTCTTCTTGGGTCTTTCTCTACCTATTTTACCTTGGGGGTTCCAGAATATGGATTGCCTTGTAATGCTATCAACATGTTTCCTTAGTGTTTGTCCTATCCATCTCCAGCATCTTCTTCTAATCTCTTGTTTCACTGGCACGTGCCTGGTTCTTGTCACCAGCGCCACCTCGGTGATCTTGTTATACCACTTTAGCCATTCTATTCTACTTCTTCTTTGATCCATAACCGCCAACCGCCAAAGCAGTCAGTGGCCATCACACCTGGTGGCGTCTTGTAGGGCAGCAACAAATTGATTCCACTTTGCTCGGTCAGCGGCCATCCTTCGTACAGTGCCCCAACTCTGGTTCATTCTTTGCATCTCAGCTTTCACAGTTCTCCGCCAAGTTGTTTTTGGTCGGCCTCTCTTTCGCCTTCCTCGGGGGTCCATAGCATAGCTGTTCTTGTGATGGTATCAGGGTCCCTTCTGAGGACGTGGCCAACCCAACTCCAGCGTCTGCCAGCTATGATGGTATGCATGTCCTCCTGGTTACTCCGAATAAGTAATTCTTGATTGCTGATGGTGTATGGCCAAAAGATTCGGAGAATTTTCCTGAGGCAGATTCTGTGGAAGGAGGACAGTTCCGACATTTCCTTCTCTGTTTCTCTCCAGCATTCCGCACCATAGAAAAGCACAGAAAGTACACAGCTCTCATAGTCTTAATTTAGTGTTTGTGCTGTACTGGGAAGACTTCCAAATGTTGTTGAGACTAGCAAAGGCTGTTCTCGCTTTATTCATTCTGTTGTTAATGTCCTTGCTTGTTCCGCCGTCAGGTGTTACTATGCATCCTAGGTAAGTAAATGTGTCTGTCTGTTCTAACTTCTGGCTTCTTACTGTTATTGGCTCAGGATTGCTCACATTTAGTGTCATGACCTCTGTCTTCTTCAGATTGATGTTCAGGTCAACCTGCTGGCCATACTTATTCAGTCTATCGGTTTTTTCTTGAAAGTGTTGATATGAATGCGAGAGTATTGCAATGTCATCTGCATATTCCAGATCTTCCAGTGTAGAAAACGTTGTCCATCTAATTCCTCTTGGACTGCCCTCTGTTGTCTGGCGCATCACCCAATCTATGGCTGTCAAAAATAATGTTGATAAGGAGCATCCCTGTCGTACTCCTGTTTTCACTTCGAAAGTTACATTACTCAATCCAACACTGCATGTGAAGTTAGAATAGAGGCTTTTTATGATGGAAACAATGCGGCTGAGAATTCCATAAGCCATTAGTATTTTCCAAAGGCTGCCCCTGTGTATGCTGTCGAAAGCCTTTTCAAAATCAACAAAGTTAATGTATAGCTGTCTCTGCCATTCTGAGCACTGATCTATAATGTTCCTGAGGGTGAATATATGATCTGCATATCTTATGTTCTTTCTAAAGCCCGCTTGTTCTTTCCTCAGTTTATGGTCAACTGCTTTTGAAATTCTCTAGATGATTATCCTGCCTAGTATTTTGCTGGGAACTGAGAGGAGAGTAATTCCTCTCCAGTTGTTGCAGTCTGCAAGGTCGCCCTTCTTGGGCAATTTGACAATTATTCCTTTACTCCACTCTGTTGGTGTTGTCTCAGTTTCCCAGACTTGTGCAAATAGTGGTTCTAATAGTTCTGCTGCTAGTTCAGGGTCTGCCTTGAATAACTCAGCATTTAGATTGTCGTGACCAGGCGCTTTTCCATTTTTTAACCCTTTGACAGCTGTGATGATTTCTTCTTTTCGTGGAATGTCTGTATTTACGTCTAAGTCACTTTCAGCCTCAGGAACATTCAGCTGAGTCTCTGGTGGTTCCTTATTCAGTGTTTCTCTGAAGTGCGCTGCCCATCTTGCTTCCTGCCCCAGTGCTGTGGTAATGAGATTTCCTTGCTTGTCTCTTACTAACGTTATGTTGTTTGCACCTCGTTTTCCACTGATAGTTTTAGTTATTTTATAAACTGTGCTTTGTTCATTTCTCAGTGCTGCCTCTTCTGCCTGTCTTGCAAGGTCATCCAGAAATGTCCTTTTGTTAGCACGGGTTTGATGTTTTACTTCCTTGTCCAGCTGACTTTACTGTTCACTATATATTGCCTTTAACCTGGGAGACTTAGCTTCTGTTTTCTTTCTTTTCATTTCCTTTCTCTTTGACCAAATTAGTGGTGTTGCCATGGGAACGAATATGGGTCCTAGCTATGCCTGCCTGTTCATGGGCCACTTGGAGCATCAGATATGGCAACAATACTCCGGTCCTTTCCCCGGGTTTTACTGCAGATATATCGATGATGGCATAGGTCTCACAGATATGTCTGAGACTGATTTATATCGCTTCATCGACTTTGTCAACCACTTTCACCCCCACCATCAAGTTCACCTCCCTCGTCTCCACAGTATCTGTCAACTTCCTTGACATTACTATTTCTATCACGCCCTCCGGCCTTAATACCTCAGTATACTACAAGCCGACAGATGCCCACAGCTACCTCCTGTATACCTCTTCTCATCCTCGGGCCTGTCGTGACTCCCTTCCTTTTTCACAACTTCTCCGCCTCCGCCGTTTGTGCCAAGACGACGATGACTTCCACTTCCGAGCAAATGAGATGTTGGATTTCTTCCGTAGCAGACTTTATCCGGAACATGTTCTCACCTCTGCTCTCCAACGTGTGCTCCCCATCTCTCGTCAGGAGGCCCTCATACCTCACTATAAATCCACTTCAGATAGAGTCAAATTAATCTTGACCCATCACCCTCACAGTACTGCTGTCAAACAGATCCTTTTCCGCCACCTCCCTATCCTCCAAGCAGAGCCTGCGACCCAAGAAGTATTCGGTGAAGCACCTTTGGTGGCATATAGACGCGACAAGAACTTGAAGGATCTTTTTGTTCACAGCCGTCTCCCAAAGGAGAATGCCACTCACTTTGGCACACTACCCTGTGGTCGGACACGATGCAACACGTGCAAGTATGTCATCTCAACCCAGAAGGTGTCCTTTCCTAAGGGTACGTACACCATCACTAGTAGCTTCACGTGTGAATCGCGTAATGTCATTTATACGATCATATGTAAACGTTGCTGCAAAACCTATATTGGCCAAACAGGCAAACGACTTGGGGACAGATTCAGCCAGCACTTAAATGACATCTCTCAGCAAAAGTCCACACCATTTGCCACACACTTCAATAGTCCTGACCACCATGGTCCCATCGACATCCAGGTCACTGCGATCCGATCCTGCTCCTCTGACACTGCCAGCCGAGAACAGCTTGAGAACCGTCTTATCCACCGCATGGGGTGTCTAAAACCAGCCGGTCTCAACACTTTCCACACCTTTTTCTGAGGTCACCCTTTCCTCTCTTGCTCTATTTTGACTCTTTCCACTCTTATCCTATTCTTCTATTTTTATGCCATCCTCCATAATATGTATGGATATACACGGTTTCTAATTTGTCTTGATTTTTGATTTCATATTCATTTATCTCCTACTTATTCTGTCCTCTACTATTTCCAGTCCGAACTTTTATTACGTTTGGGTAATTTTTTGTTCAGTTTCGTTTTTTAGTTTTTAGTTTCTTAGTATGTATTGTGTACATCCGGGGGCAGAAGTCACTTCCTTTTCAGCCATGCTTCGCCTTCAAGGAAGTACCTAGGTTTTATTTTTATATTTCTTTAAGTTCTTATGTCTCCTATCTAGCCTTAACTTTCTTTCTTTTCCTGACGAAGGCCTTGTGGCCGTAACGTAGACTACTTTCTTTGTCTTTTGCCCTCGTAAGACGAATCACCCTTTTTCGATTTTTTTCAAACCCATCCATTCTCTTCGCTATGGTGTTTAACGTTTCTGGTGTTATCCAGTCTTGGCTCTTTCTTTCCTGGAATCCCAAGCATGACTTGCTGCTTTCCTTGTATAATGTTGAGATGGTGTTGAATTTCTGGTCGACATCATCGGTCTCTGTTCTTTCCTGGCTTTTGGTAATCTGATATCGTCTCTTTACGTCGACCACGAAAGCTTTTCTGGTGAGGGGGTCCTTAAGTTTGGTGATGCTATATCTTTTCTGTTTGACTGCAACTGGTCCAGCAGCTCTGAGTTTCACCTTCAGTCTTGTTACTACTAGGTGATGATCACTTCCCACATCTGCGCCTCTTCTTACTTTCACGTCTTGTAATGCATGTCTCCATCTGCCATTGATCATTATGTGATCTATCTGGTTTCTGTCCCGTCCGTTTGGTGATTCCCACGTTATCTTGTGCACTTCTTTGTGTGGAAAAAGTGTTCCTCCAATGACCAGGGTGCTGATACTGCAGAAGCTTATTAATTTGTCCCCATTCTCATTTACTGTTCCACTGCCGCATTTCCCCATTGCTCTTTCGTTATAGTTATTGTGTGTTCCAACTTTCGCATTTAGGTCTCCCATTACTATAATAAGATCGTAGCTGGGTGCAGCTTCTATTTCCTTTTGTAGCTGTTGATAGAACTCGTCCTTGATCTCTTCATCGTTGTCGTTTGTTGGTGCATAGCATTGTATAATTGTGGTGTTGGTGAATCTTCCTCTCAGTCTTGTTCTTATCAGTCTGTTGTTGATGGGTTTCCATTCCAGTAAAGATCTTTCCATTCCTTTCTTCGGGATAATGGCTACACCTTCGTTGTGCTGACCATCCTCTCTACCAGAATAAAGTCCTGTTTCCCCTGTAGCTGTTTTTATTCTCCCCGTCCCTGTCCATCTGCTCTCGCTTATTCCCAGGATATGTAATTTGTAGTTTCTCATCTCTGCTGTGATTTGTCTCAGCTTTCCTGCTTCATTCATAGTTCTGACATTCCAAAATCTAGTTCTGGTTTCGTGTTTTGCGGTCAGGGCATCCGTTTTCATGCCAATGGCTTCCTTTCGGCTTTCACCACTGGCAGTCATATAAGCCTGAGACTCCTTATGTCCGTCCCGCATCAAAGTTTTTCCATTTGTTGCCGTTTCCGTAACATGTGAGATTGTTTTTACATAGACAGCGTTGTCGGCCCTGTGCTAAAACCCCCAACCTGGAAGAATCATGGTACCAGCTTTTGTCTGACCCCTACCCACGCAGACCAGTCCAGCTTGGTTGAACCTACAAGGAGTAAAACTCCCACTGGCATAGCTCTGGGGATTGTCAGGGTACACAAGCTGCCAAAACGCTACAAGGTATAGGTACCATTGATGGCAGATTCTATTCTACGCAATCATCTATTTATTCTATTTACATGTCGATAATTTCAGAATCTAAATCAATAGCATCTATTCCCGTATTATCACGACTAATACCGTAAAATCGATACCTTATTAACGTCTATGAATAAAACATTAATAACGTAATAGGATCCCGTTACACTCCCATTGAGGCATATTGGGAATATGGTGTTAGGCCCATATTTTCTTGACCATCGGCACACTAGGGGTGACGTGCTCAACATCACGCCGGCCGCCTTAACCTTCCCAGAGTTTCTCTGGTACCCAGTTGGAGCTGGGTCGACCCATGAGCCGTTTGCGGCCTAAAAAATCCCACCTCATCTGGGGATCGAACCATAGACCACTGAGCTAGGAAGCCAGTGCACTAACCACTATGCTACCGCGGCTCCCATTAACGTAATAGCAAAACGATTATAGACAGAAACAAAGGGATGTTCATTCATTTAAACCTTTCGAGAACTTTCCGATCTCCGTCCAGCACATGCCTTCTACACGCCATGCCTTCCTGTCACGTGCTAACCACTCAAGGTCTTCTATATATATATATATATATATATATATATATATATATATATAATATATATATATATATATATATATATATATATATATATATATATATATATATATATATATATATATATATATATATACTGAAGCACATTAAAAACGCACCACTATTATATACACTGATGCCGAGAAGCTGGAAAAAAAAAGTGTGGGAATGGATTTTCCCCGTGTTTGTCATGAGGTAGAGAGCGAATGGCTGCTGGAATGGAAAGTGCATGATTCAACCCACGGGTCTATGTACAGACTACATGAAAACAATGAAAGTTACACGTGCAACACGATTCCCAACAGCTATGACCCTGAAAATGTGTACGCGTTGTGGCAGTATGCTCGGTATAAAAAGGCCATTGAGACAAAACAGCCAGTACATGTGCTTGAAATGCCACGACTATCTGAAAACGACCGCCAACGAGCCATTGGTATGTTGGAGACCGGAATGAGCTCGCGGGCCATTGCCAGAAGGATGAATTGCCACCACAGCACTATTGTACGTCTCGATGAACGTTACGGAACCACTGGCAGTGCCCGGGATAGACTTCGGAGTGGCCAACCAGAGTTACTACCCCTGCGCAAGATCGTCATATTGTGCTGAGTCACCTAAGGAATCGTTCTCTCCCGGCAAGTCAAACAGCAAGAGCAATAGTGGTTAGACGTGGGCAAGTCTCTCGAATGACAGTCATACGACGACTCAGAGATACAGGCCTTACTGCAAGACGACCTTATGTTGGGCCAAACTTGACTCACAGACATCGTCCGCAGCGCCTGCAATGGGCAGAGCAACATGTCAGATGGACTAGACTGCAGTGGAATGCTGTCCTATTCGCAGACGAGAGCAGATTCAACATATCCTTTGCTGATGGACGTATGCGGATTTGGCGACGGTGTGGAGAGCGCTTTGCAGATTGCTGTGTTCGTCAGCACAACCGATTTGGAGGTGGCAGTATTCACATTTGGGGAGGATTCTGTTTTCACCATCGCTTGCCTCTTCACGTCTTCCGTGGAAATGTTAATGCTGTGACATATCGAGATGAGGTTCTGGATGCATTGGTTGCTCCTGCGTTCACAAATTATCCAGACTTGCAGCTTCTCCAGCAGGATAACGCACGTGCGCACACCGCATGCATTACGCAGCAATATCTACAGCAGCAGAACATTGTGACGATTGATTGGCCTGCCCTATCACCAGACATGTCCCCTATAGAACATCTGTGGGACGAGCTTGGACGCAGAGTCTACAGGCAAGGTTCTCCAGCTAATCTGCAACAGCTCGAAGCTGCTCTTACACGTGAATGGGACTTGATTCCCCGGAATTTCCTTCAGAGACTTGTGCGTTCCATGCGGAGCCGCTGCCAAGCTTGTTTGCAAGCACACAGTGGATATACCAGATATTGAGGATAGTGTGAATGAATTTTTTTATTGGTTGCATTTTTGGTTTTCTCCCTTGCCTGCACAGAATGCAATGAATTTCATAACAATCAAATGTACAAATTAATGACCAGCATGGATTCATAGGAAAATGAATAAAGATTCCAAATATGTAAACTTGTAAAAACTTATATTTACATTTCACACTCTGTTCCTGGATTATACAGGTGGTGCGTTTTTAATGTGCTTCAGTATATATATATATATATATATATATATATATATATATATATATATATATATATATATATATATATATATATATATATATATATATATTGTAGTGAAATTGACAGAGATACAACGGTAAAATATCTCCAAAGATAACATTTAAGGATAAAAACATAATGCGTAGGCTGCGAATAGTACATGATCGCCTAGACCGCGGGTCATCATCCTCCATAATAATTGACTTGCTAGACAGGAGGGGAACGGCGGATCAAAAAGGAAAAAAATATGACTGGAAAGATTGCGTGAGACTAGAAAGGCTAAGGAGACGCAATTGGGGGGGAAACGGAGAAAAGTCACGTTTCCCAAGTTGACATAAAAAGTAAGCAACTCGACAGAAGGGACCATAGATATGTTACGCCACAGTCATTTATTGGACGCTTTTGCGCGATACCAAGGCCTTGATTTGAATTCAGCGGCTAAACGCAGATGTTAGGAATACTACAAAAATTAAAAAGTACTTTTTTCTTAATATTAATGTTAGGAATATAAAAATTAGCTGGCCGGATGGCCCATTCTGAGCAGTGAACTAATATGTTCTTAATTTTACAGACGGATAGATAATATTGAAGATAATGACAAAAGACAGTGTTGTTCACATCATCGACAGACTGTATTGAATCTAAAAGTGTCGCTAATTGCACAAAAAAACACGACCTCGAAACGCAGGTGTTCAAATTTACGTAGTATGGAAGAGAGGGTTTTTGGGTGGTAGCTGTGTCTAAATATAACTTTTAACGACAAAATTTTGGAGGGGAGAGAAAGGTTGGTTCAAAAATCAAGTACATTTTGTAGAAACACAAGTAGAGACGGACAGACTAACAGATAAACATCCATACTTGACTGAAGCATGACTGAAATGACTTTATGGTAGGAAATTTGAATTTAAAATAAACCTAGGCAGTGATTGGCCACAGACAATCATATCATTAGCGCTCAGACGCGAAAGTGGGGCCATTCTTCAATAGTTGTTCAGTGATAGACACAGATTTTAAAGTGTGGTGATTTCCATATGAAAGAAAGTGTAATAAATTTAGGGACGCCATACTATAGCCAGCAGCTCAGCTGAGTTTTGCTAGCAGTTCTGTGTTATTTATTCATAATCTGAGCTGCGAGTTTCTGTTGTCAACAAAGCAGTGACTATTCAGTTGGTGACTTTACTCGAGTGTATCTGTGCAGTACTTGTGACAGAGACCACCATTATTGCCCGCCAGCACGGAGAGGTGGGACCACCTGATTTCAGCACCAGAGCTACAACTACCAGATGAGTGAGCCTCTGGTCTGCTGGACATTCACC
This sequence comes from Oreohelix idahoensis, assembly GCA_024509875.1. Lineage (NCBI taxonomy): Eukaryota > Metazoa > Mollusca > Gastropoda > Stylommatophora > Oreohelicidae > Oreohelix > Oreohelix idahoensis. The sequence continues at coordinate 5,388 of JAMPIV010016532.1, read as the reverse complement.
AACGCTGTGTAGTTACTAATACCCTCATAAAAATTCCCACCATTTTCTGGACACTGTGTAGTCAATATAGACAGGTGTGATGAGGCCACCCCAACAGCACAAACATTAACTATCCTCCCAAGTAGATGACTACTAGAACATTTTAATAAAACTAACTAGTATAGTACATATATATGTACACTATTGCATTTATGATATAATATTCCATGCATTTCTTTCATAATCTCTAAATCCTTTTAAGTTCTGGTCAACCTAAAAAATTGATCCAGAACAAAATAAATGTAATATAATTTTATCAAAAATTTTACACACGTGAGTTAGTTCAGTGTATTTTAACATTTATTAATATTATTAGTCTTGTTAAATATCTGTGGGTATATCTATAACCTATTACACCACACTACATATCATAACCCTAGACACTTTACGTAGCCACATTCATAAAAAAAAATTAAGTGTGAGGTCGTAGTGGTAGCAAGAAAGGCCTTCTGACAATTCTCAACTACATTTTATCTCAGGAGCCTTCACAGCTGGCCTCATACAATTACATTTAGTAATATCACCATCATACAATACCATCAAACACCACTACATAAATTGGGGTCTTGTCCAGGGATAATTAGCCCAACAGTAATATTAGGATCTCCTGGTGGGAGAAATAAAAGTAGGGAAATAAATTGTAAAATTCCCTTTAAAATTAAAAGTGTCCCTGCAGATAAAAGTTGGTGAATCTTCACAGCCAGTAATAATTAATTAGTTAACTGGTTAGTTAGAATTAGTTAGACTATAGTCATATATTAATTAGAAGTACTTAGTGTATTTACTGGTTAGAGATTTAGCTTGTATATTATTATATTGTCTAAAAAGTATGGCGGAGCTGGCAAAATTTAGATCAGCTGCTGTGCTCACCGCGAAGGAGATGGGAATGGATGGTCAAATTTTAATTCAATACGTAACGGCTGAATGTGATAAATATATTGAACGGGAAGAAAGGAGATTAGAAAAAGAGGCTGAAAGAAAATTAGAGGCTGAAAGGTTAGCTGAAGAGAAGAGGTTACAAATTGAGGCTGATAGAGAAATTAAGAGGCTGCAGATTGAGGCAGAAGAAAAACGACAGCAAAGGGAGGCAGAAGATAAAAAGGCCGAAAGGGAGGCAGAAGATAGAAGGTTGCAAAGGGAGCACGAATTACGACTAAGGGAGCTGGAATTACAAGGCCCGGCTCCTGAAAATGGTGCCAGCCCTTTTGCCTCAGATGCTACGCCCAGTCTGGGAGCCTCAAACGCAGCTATGGGGTTTCATTTAGACCATTTTGTTGAAAAAGACGATGACATAGAGGGGTACCTAGGACGTTTTGAGTTATTAGCTACTACATATGGGTTAGAGAGAGAGAGGTGGAGCTTAAAGCTATCACAGGGATTGAGAGGTACTTCTTATGAAGTATTTGCCAAAATGAACAGGGAAGACCAAGACAATTATGACATGTTAAAGCAGGCTTTGTTATTAAGGTACGAGAAGAATGGTGAATTTTATCGTAAGAAATTTAGAAATGCCAAACTGTTGTCTGGGGAGACATACCACCAATTCTCTGCTAGACTAGAAACCTATTTGGAGAAATGGACGGCTCTGGGGAAGACCCAAGATCTTAAAGAAATGATCATGATTGAGCAATTGAGAGAGTCCATGGCTCCAGACATGAGAAAATTTCTCATGGAACAAGGTGCAGAGAAGTTGGGGGAAATTTTAAATGTTGCTGAGAGGTATCAGGCAGCCCAGGCAGAGGTAAGTGGTGCTAAAAAGAAGCACATAGACAATTTTAAAGCTCCACAGCAATTTAATAAATTTGATAATAGAGAGCAGGGAAATAAAGGTAGGACAAACTTTGAGCGGCCAAGAAATGACTATCGCGACAGAAACTCACAGTTCAATGACCAAAAGTTCAATGAAAGAAAACCGTTGAACCAAGGAAAAAGATGGTGTAAATGGTGCAAGAAGGATAACCATAACACCGAATTTTGTAGAAGGAAACCTTCAAACATTGCTGCAATGAAGTCGGGGACGCAAAGATTAAAGGTTAATCCTAAGGACAACAGGAACCTTATCACCCCCCAGTTTGTGAGGATGTTATTTGTAATGGGGTCACCATAAGGTGCCTTTATGATACAGGTTTGGATTATGATTCAGTTGTGAAGTCTAGCCTAGTGGACCCAAGTCAGTATACCACAGAAACAGTGGAAATACAAGGGGCGACTAAGGACATACCACTCATGACACTTCCCATCGCAAGGATAACGGTGAAAACTCGCTATGTGGAAGGAGAAATCAGAGCAGCAGTGATAGATGAACCAATCTACCCTCTGATATTGGGGTGTAGATACGTCTTCTTGGGGAATCCCGAGAAACCTGTGATCATGGCGACAGTGCAGACCAGGTCACAGAAGAAGGAGGAAGAAGGTGAACCTATAAATGCTCATCCAGAGGAGATGAGGAAGGCGCAGGCTGAGGATAGGACACTCAAGCCCTGTTTTAAAAAATTGCCCAAATGCCACACACCTCCGAGCAAGGGGGAATATTTCATGAAGAACAAACTCTTATACAGGAAGGCCGGAACTGGAACAAATGGTCACAACCAGCTGGTTCTTCCCACTTCATATAGAGATAAAGTGATGGAACTCGGGCATGCGATTCCCTTCAGTGGTCACATGGGGATCAGCGCCACAGGACAGCGTATAGCTTGTCATTACTTCTGGCCAGGGATAACGGAGGATATAAAAAGATATGTCAAATCCTGCCCAGAATGTCAAAGGGTAGCTCCAAAGCACTGGACTGCTCCTGCAACTCTAGGGGAAATGCCCATAGTGGGAACACCTTTTGAGAGGGTTGCAGTGGATATTGTAGGACCTCTCACTCGGACCAAGAGGAGGAACAGTTACATCCTTACTCTGGTGGACACTTGTTCTATGTGGGGAGAGGCGGTAGCCCTGCCATCAATTGATTCAAAACATGTAGCAGAGGCACTACTTACAATATTTACCCGATTAGGATTCCCGCATCAAATCTTGACGGATAATGGTTCTCAGTTCAAGGGGAAACTAACGGAAGAAGTTTTTAAGCTATTTCAAGCCAGACACTTTCATTGTAGTCCGTACCATCCACAAGGGAACGGCCAGGTAGAGAGGTTCAACGGGACTCTCATTTCTATCCTGAGAAAGCTGGCACACGAAAAACCGGATCTGTGGGATCAATTCCTGCCCGCCGCATTGTTTGCGTACCGGGAGGTACCACATAGTTCAACCGGGATGGCTCCCGCAACTCTGCTATTTGGGAGGCCAATAAAAGGTCCATTAGAAGCCTATTAAGGACCTGGACAGATGAGAAGGCGGAAGAGACTGTTACCTCATCGTATCAATATGTGAACGAACTGACCACTCGTTTGAAAGCTGGATGGAAACTGGCAAATGATAATTTGAAACAAGCCAGGAAGAAACATGCAGCATATTTTAATAGGAAGGCAAAGGACAGGGAACTGGCAGTCGGAGAGAAGGTGCTGCTTCTACTACCCGGAAGCCAGAATAAATTACAAATTGGTTGGCAAGGTCCATATACGGTTCTAGAGAAGGTGTCTAGAACAAACTATAAAATTGACAAAAAGGGGAAGGAAAAAGTTTATCATGTAAACCTGTTAAAGAAGTATCTGGACAGACCACTCCAGGAAAGCACCCCCTTATTGACCTTGGCTATTGCAACCCAGATGCAAAAAGAACCACTCACCTCACATGAATACCCATTACATCCTTGTGAAACAGCAGCACAGGTAAAAGTCAGTAAGCACCTGACTAAAAACCAGAGGGAGAGAGTTCAACAGGTTCTGGAGGAACATACAGATGTATTAACAGATAAACCAGGCCATACAAATTTGCTACAGTATGACATGAAACTGGTAGACTCAAACCCAATCTGTATGAGAGCCTATTCTATTCCGTTCGCGAAGGAGAAGGCATTGAAGGAAGAAATAGAGTATTTGTTGAAGGAGGGGATTATTTCGCACAGTGAATCATCTTTTAGTTCTAGTGTCGTTTTGTTGAGAAAACCGTCTGGGGAACACAGACTGTGCATAGATTACAGGAAACTGAATGCTGTCACAGAAGGACAAGTGGATCCATTACCAGACACAAAACAGTTATTTGCCAGACTGAACAAGGCAAAATACTTTTCAAAGGTGGATCTTAGTAAAGGCTATTACCAGATCCCAGTGAAGCCTGAAGTGAGACCTTATTTGGCTTTTAGCACTTCGGATGGACATTATGAATTCAATATGCTACCATTCGGACTGAAAAATGCTCCGAGTGTGTTTTCAAGGATGATGCGCAAATTGTTGGATCCCCTGAATAACCCATGTATCACGAATTTCATGGATGATATTCTCGTCGCCACAGAGACATTTGAAGAACACATTGAAGCTCTGGAGATGTTGTTTGATAGACTTCGGGAGGCGAACTTAACTGCTAGGCCAACAAAATGTTGTATTGGATGCAAAGAGTTGGAATTCTTGGGACACACTGTATATCAGGGTAATATGACCCCTGATCCTAAGAACTTGGAAAAACTGCAGAGAGCACCTAGGCCACAAACAAAAAAGGACGTGCGATCATTCGTGTCGTTATGCGGATTTTATCAGAAATACATCAAAATTTTAACGCTATTTGTGCTCCTCTGACTGATCTGACTCGCAAGGGACTTCCAGATAAAATTATTTGGACTGCACAATGTGAACTAGCGTTCCAAGAGTTAAAGGAAAAACTCACTAGCAAGCCTATTCTCAAACTGCCTGATTTGACACAGGACTTTGTCTTAAGAACCGATGCAAGTAATGTAGGACTCGGAGGGGCTTTGTTGCAAAGATCATCTTCACCTGATGGGGAACTGAAACCAGTCGCTTATGCAAGCCGCAAATTGAATAAGGCGGAACAAGGATACTCCACAAGCGAAAAAGAATGTTTAGCATTAATTTGGGCAATGGGCAATAAGAAGTTTCAAATCTATCTGTATGGTAGGACTTTTGTGGTGGAGACGGACCATCAGCCTCTCGTATTCTTGTCTCAGGCTAAGCATGAAAACGCAAGATTGCTGAGGTGGTCTTTATTGCTTCAACCTTATCAGTTTAGTATCCAATATATCCCAGGCAAATTGAATGTCGGTGCAGATTTCCTCAGTCGGCACCCCTGTGATCAAAATTAGAGTAGTGGCAGACGTGAGGAGTAATTTTACCTATGTGTATCGCTGGTTTTGGAACTTGCCATAGGCATGTTTTCAAGTGGGGAGATGTGTAGTGAAATTGACAGAGATACAACGGTAAAATATCTCCAAGGATAACATATAAGGATATAAAA
>JAMPIV010016531.1:0-78117 GCA_024509875.1 Oreohelix idahoensis | reverse complement strand
CCGCTTCCCCGATTGAGGCCGGCCTCGAGTCATCTCGCGTCGTTCAGCACGGCGCCTCGCTCATCGTCATCCTTCAAGTAGGTGGCCCCCGAACTGTAAATACAATTGTAGACCGATCTTCACTAGCGCGAGGAACGTCGCGGCAGGCCTGTCTCCACCCCGAGAATTACGTACTCAATAGGTCGAGATTAAGCAGACATCCTATCGATGCTCAACCTAGTGATGCGCCTCGGGTCCTGTCCTGCAACGTTCTAACATACCCGTTGTTTGTAATCAATCATAGACTTCTCTCCTCGACCTTCAGTGCGCGTCACAGCGTATACCCACGTCGACTAGTCACTTCGCCCGAACTAAGGGTATATACTTAATTACAGCCGAGGAGTACGGCTGAGCGCAGACAAATCAGAGGCACAGGCCATTACACCGGAGGAGAGAGAGTACAAGTTGCAGAGCGGGGCGTTCTCTAAGAAGGGGAAAAGCGCAGAAGGGCGTAATCTTTAACAGGATAATCAATCATCGAGCAGGTCATGAAGAGTTCAGCCCCGACAGGCGCCGAACGCTCAACGGGGAGTTTGAATAACAGACCAACAACTTATCGACACCCACGATGCGAATATTAAAGCGCACCAGACGTAGAAGGTCACAGGAGTCGAACAGAGATAATAAAGCAGGAATAGGCGCAGGCCCGAAAGGAGAGCGACAAGCAAAGCGAAAGAAACAGTTTAGAGCAGAGTAGTTAACGAAATACGAGACGGGATAACGATACGATAGACGAGTGATTACAGAACGAAAGGAATATAAAGAGTTCAGTATACAGGCGAGAAAACTATGCAGTAAAAACGAATGTAGATGAAGGCTTCAGAAACCGAGGCGCGAAAGCCAACAAGCGGAAACCGCGACAAACCACGACTCACGGAAAAAGCCAGTGGCGCGAGGATATACACGCAGTCGGTCGGCCGGACGAACGAGGTCATAAACGGGTTTCCGACTTAACGATCCGGCGCCAGTCAGGCGATAGGCCTACCTACGCCTCGTGGGGCAGCAAGGCTATACTCCACACTCTGCCGTGCCCGCTCTCTGCGTTCAATTACTGGCCAGGAGCAATAGACGGCAGCCTCCTGCATCTCTCTCTATTCACTGAGCGGGACATCACGCGCGGAGCATCCTTACATTATACCTTCCCTCTCCGGCGTCGTAAACGCAACTTCGGTACACATTTTGGCAAGCTTCTCCCATCAGTACGAAAAGACGACCCTACCTCCCGTTCGATTGAGATCCGCGCTCTCGCCTAGCGCATACCTACTCGCGCAAGACTCTCCTTCTGGCCTGTCCACGCCAATCGACACGGGGCGCCGGAACGTCCCTCCCAGGTCGAGGCGGCGAGAAGACGCACCCGTCAAGACGAATAAGCACTTTCTTGAGCCCAACCTCCTACGTCTTCTCGGGCGGAGCCGTGACGGTCACCCCCTCTTACGGCACGCCGCGACAGCCGCTGTCGTCCATTGTCCCACGTCGTACTCCTCCCTACCTAATTCTACGTTGCCCCTTCCCCTGGCACGTGCTCTTTATTTTTCGGTCTCGGGCTCGACTAACTGGCTGTCTCTCGCATCCCGTTCTACGCCTCCTACAACCTTTAATCTCCCCCGTATCCACGTGGCTTTTTCCCCGGCCCCTTCCCCCCTCAATAGTCGAAACGCCCCCGGCACTCACTCGCTCGTCCCACAGCTCTACCCCTCCCTACTCCTCCTCCCCCCTACTCTACTACATTCCGACTTTCCCGCAGCCCCGCCTGCTAGAAGTTCGTCCCAGCTCCTAGCACCAATACCCGCCTGAGGTCAACCTGTCACTCCGTGCGCGCTCTCCTCCTCATTCGCGCTCCCATCGTCTTCCCTCTCCTCCAAACCTAGGCGGTCGAGATAGTCAACTACACCCCTGAAGACCGCATCGACTGCGCGCGGCTGGCCGTCCTCACTCATTCCATGCAGTGTACAGAATTTATACGGCGCCGACCCACTCCGCCGCAAGGACTTCTCGTTTTCGGGACTAGGGGCACGAGTAGAATTAGAACGTAAGAAAATAACCCGGCCGTACCGAAGCGCAACATACTTACCTCTGCCCAACTCTCTACATCCGAACTTCCTAGCCGACAGTAAGACAAAGCGGTAGCTCAGACCGAGACGCGCAGTCCGATCCCTCGCTTTAAACGCGGGAGTATAACGGGTTTACGATAGGAAGTACGCACCAGTCGTTAAGCTCCCTAGCGCATCCAAGTCCAGTCCTTACCCCGATTAACGTAACTCACGGGCGTCCAATTCTCGACCGTTGCCGAGACTCCGCCGCCCGCTCTAACTACTCTCGCCTAGCTCTCTCTCCTATGTCTCTAACCGACGCTTCTCCTCCAGCAAAAAAACTTGCCTGCGGCCACGTCCCTTTCACCCTTCAGACGCTCGATATACCGCCCATCCCGTGAACTTCTCTCCTTCCTTCCCCCACTGCCCTTCTCTCTCATGCCCTCCACGCTCTCTCTCTATCACTCGCCGCCAACACCGCATCGATCTAAGCTGCTCTGCTATCAGACCCCGGGTTCAGCTTCACGCCCCAAGCTGGTGCACCGAGCCATCCCGCCTCACTCATCCTTCTTTAATTCCTATCGACCTCTCTCTTCCTGACCTCTCCTCCTATTACACTATGATTTTCCTCACCCCTCCTCCTTCTCTCCAACTTATCCAACGTCCTAGGAACTTCATCACGATTTCCAAAGGAGGGGCCTCTAGTAGCTACTAGGGACGACAACACGTCATCCCTATCCTCACGCATTCTCGGGCCACTCCCTAAGGCACTTCGCCTGTCACACATATTCCGCCATCGCCGCTTATTCTTAGTTCAATCTCATTCTCAATATCTCCCGCATAGCTACGCACCGGTTCTAAGCACTCATCCTTCCTCATAACCAACACTGTCCCCCGTCTCGCGCTTAGACGCGCCTCCGGGACGTCCCTATCCCGACTGATCGCTTGTATCCTCCATTGCTTTACGTCAAGGTCTCCTACGTACAAACCCTTCAACGCTCATCTTTCCGATCAACGCGCACTCCCCAGACCTCCTTCAACAAGCAATCGTCCATCCTTACTTCTTCATGCCCGATTGATTCCGCTGCAAACTGGACGGCATGCATAATCGCCCGCGCACATCGACCGCTACAAGTTCCCCTCACTCCCGCCAATCGCCCTCCTTCCTTCTTCCCAAATTCCATCTATACAGTCTCTCCCGCTACTCCTGTCCAATGTCTTGCACTTTTCCCCTCTCTCTCTCCCTCCTTTCTCATCCCCCATCCCACTCAGGGGTTCTATTCGTACTCTATCTCTCGCCTCGCTCTCGCCGCTCACAAATCCATTTCCCCCTCCCCCCTTATCGATCTTGCCCTTGTATCGCGCGGCTCACCTTCGCTCTGCCACTCCTTGACTACGATCCAATACATCTCCCAATCGCGCTCGTCCCCAGCTCCTATCCCGCGCCTCCCTGCACTCGCCCCCCATCGATTAGCCCCCTCTACCCACGCTCGCCTTTACCGTCCCCCCCCCTCCTCCTGTCGCTGCTCCTTCCAGTCCCATCCTCTACGATATCCGGCTTCCTAAGTTAGCGCTCTCTCGTCTCTCGAACTCTGCCCTCGCCTGCCCAACCTACTTGACTACACTCTGTCTGCACGCTCCGGTGCCTCCTTCTCTCCTCTCTTTCCCTTCCCTCCTCCTTTACTTCCCATTCCGCTATACATCCTTTTACCCCTCTCGATCTGTTCTTTTAAAAGCCATCGCTACTTATCCTCCTATTGTCTTACCTTCTTCTCCCTCATGGGGCTTTATCTCTTCTACCTACTCCATGCTCTTCTTCATCTCCTATCTTACTTATTAGAAACTTCACGTACCTGCTCGACAAATTTTCTTTTCTTTTTGTTCTCATCCTTTATCCCTTCACTTCTCTTTTTCTTGTTCCAATCCTGCTCACTTCCCTCTGCCCCCTTTCGATTTCTCTCCGACTCCCCGACCTCTCCACACCCGCTTCTCTTAGACATCCCATTCATCGTGCACTCGCTTCTCCAGATCCCTCATCGCCCAAGAACGTCCTCATACCGTCTAGCCTTCACTACTCTTCTCCTCTCACTATTCATCCACCTTCTCTTCATAAGAGTCCTCGATCCGCGCAATTCCAACGCCTCCTAATCCATCACCCTTGACGCCCCTTTTTCTTCACTTCCCCTCTTTGCTCTTCCCTACACCCTCCTGATCCTTCCGTTCTACCCATCCCCATCCTAACTTCTTTACCCCCATCACCACTCTCCTCCATATTCTCCTCATTCCTATGCCTGCCTAAAATCTCCTCCTTTCCCCCTCCCCTCTCTTTCCCACGAGACCACATACCTCTCTAGGTCACCCATTTCCTAACCTATCTGCTCACCTCTCTCCTCTTATCTTCTTCCTTATACCCTCCAAAAATTTTCCTCAGCTTCTGCTTCAGCCTCCTCTTGGCTTCTCTGCTCCGCAATGACTATTACTATTATTTTATCTATACTCCTCTTACTTTTCAGCACTTTCTCCCCTCTGCCCGCGATCTAACCCCGTCTTCGCCTAGAGTCGGTCACTACCACCACTAAGCTCAACCTCCCCATTCGTAACCCCTTTCTCCACGTTTCTACCCTCTATCTCCTCCCTAACAACCTCTATCCGATATTCTTTCCTTTCACATCACACTCCTATTACTATCCACTACTTCCCCTCCTCTCCACATATCTTCCAGTTGCCCTTTTTTTTCGCCACTCTCATCTCCCTCTCCTCCCCTTCTTTTCTTCCCCCAGACCCTGCATCCATCTCTCGCCTCTATCCTATTCACTTTCAATTTCCCTTTCCCCTCCTACCTCCCTCCCAGCCTCCCCCTGCCTCCCCCCCTTCCATTTCTCCCTTATCCATCCTCGTCCCTCTTTTTCTCTTTTCATCCTTCCTCCTTAAATCTCCCACCTTTCTTTCCTTATCACTCCCGTTTCTCTCTCTTTCCACAGTCCGGCCTACCTACCCTAAACATCTTATCCCCCCACCCCCTTCCCCCTCACTACCACTCTTTTCCCTTTCCCTTAGTCTTTTCTCCCTTCTTCTCCCGCGCTCCTCTTCTCCCCCTTCCCCTCACCCTCCCCTTCTGATATATTTCTTTATCTCCTTCCCCCACCTTCGCCATTTAAATTCATTCTTTTATTCTTCCAGGCTTCGTTCCCCTTCCCCTCCCTTCCTCCTTCTATCTGTTATTTTCTCTTATTATCTCCCTTCACGTCTCAATTTTCTCTTCATTCTCTCTCCTCTTCTTATTATCCTTCTCCTCTCTTGTCCCCCCCCACTCTTTTACAACTTCCTCCATCTCTCTTCTTCCCTATATCATTCATTCCGTGCTCTCCCCGCCCTTGCAGAACTGTTTTACCTCCTGCGTACGTTGCCTCTCCTCCCTCTTCTCCCCTTACCTCTCTTCCCTCCTCCTATTATCTTTCCCCCTCTTCCCCTCCCCCACCACTCTCCCCTCACCCCCTTCCCCCTTCCTCCCCTTTCTCTTCTACTTTCCAGTCCTTCTTGCCTCCTCTATCCTCACCCTACTTTCTGTTAGCTTAGCTTCCCTTCTTCTTTGGAAATCTTTTTTCTTTGATCTTTTTTTGTTTCCAACCAAGAAAGAAGAAAATCATTATGCCCGCACCAATTGTGCCTGTTTTTGTTCTCAACATGGAGAAAGATCTGGAGGGAGGTGAGATACATAAACCGGGAACATTATTGATCTCAGTAAATGGGCCACAGGCTAATAGAGCCTCATATTCGTTGATTGCCAGCATTCTGGCTGGACCAGCTGGTGTTGGTACGAGTGGCGTTGCCACACTATACAGGTTTGCGGGCCCATTTAAGTGGTACGCAACACTAACAGCAGCTGCCCAGATGAAGCATTATGCTGGCCTGCACGGCAGGAAATTTGAGTGGTCGAACCCGCAGATGACAGTATACATTGAGCACCTGGACAAGGAAAAATCCAAGGGGACACTCAACTGGATGCCCCCGACCATGAAAGCAGAGGCGGCCCAGAGAATTGCTGCAGCGGTGACGGGAGATAAAGAGGCGGAAGTGACACGAGTAACAATTGCCCACGACAGGTGGAACTTTTTGTTCAAGCCGTCGACACAACAGGTGCCTAATTTTGTCAACCTCAAAATGGAGGGCCCGACAGAAAAATTCCAGAGAGTGTGGGTGTCCCTACAGGGAAGAAGAACCCAGTGTGCCATCTGCGGGGGGCGACGACCATTGGGTTAGCCAGTGCCCAAGAAAACGGGCTGCCCCCACTCAAACTCAAGGCAAACAAACGAGGAAAGAAGAAGCTGTTGAGATCGACAAGACACCTGCAGAACAGAGAAAGATAACTGCGTCCCCTGCCCCAGAGAGCTCCGAATCCGGGGAAACCGGTAACGCAGACGGTTATACACAAGTTCTTACAAGAGAGGAAAAAAAAGAAATAAAAGAGAGCAGGAAGAGGCTCCTAATTCAGGCAAGGGAGCCTGTAAGATCCAAAGAGGTGAGAAGAAGTGCCAGCAAGTCCCCAAACAAGCGCTCCCCCAGCCGAAGGGAGCTACCACCATCACCAAGGGTGCGTACACGAGAGCCTTCTCCATGTTATGAGTCTATGCCAATCATAGAGGTGCCAGAGCTGCTGAACAATGATGACCGGTGCGTGTGCCTGGACTGCACCCCTGTGTTATCTCCCCTTGCGAGCCTGCCGGAAAGATGGTCAGCACACTTCCAGTGCGAAGAAAGATGCCTCATCTCCAGATTGGCCAAGTAACAAGACTCGCCAACAGTATTGTAATTTTAACAGTAAATTATACCAACACCTCTAGTTTAGATAGCGTTACTTGTGTTTTGAGTTTTGAGTTCTTAAAAAATGTAAGTAGTTTTTTGAATACTTACTTTGTTCGCATTACACACTTAACATGCGCACAGTTTTAATTAAGCAGCCAACCCTCCCCCCTGTCAGGGCGGGAGGGACTGACAACGCGGCGTCGGCTGCGTTGGGCCCTAATCATCAGGGCATAACGACCTTTAGCCAGCGATCAGTCACTAATGTGTCGAGTAGTCATTTTACAGACAACGGTCAGCCCTTAAGCACCGCTTTGTCAAGAAGTGCAAACACGAATGTGTTGAGTGGTTTAGTAATGAAAGATAACGGTCAGCCCTTAAGCACCGCTCTGTCGAGTAAACTACGTGAAACAGGTACACCCATTACAACATGTGATAAATCTTTAGATAGTACTTTGCTGCCGAGTATTTCATCTATGGCATGTAGCCAGCCCCAGACCACTACATTGCCTTGTAGTTTAGATATGGCAAGTGGCCACTCTGCCACTTTGCCAGGTAGACAGTTTGCAACAAGTGGCCAACCCTCAGATACCACTTTGTCAAGCAGCCTAGTTCTTATATCCCTCAATATCAATGGTTTGAGGAATAAACTAGAGCACATTATCAAAACAATTAAAAAAGATAAGCCCGATTTTCTGTTTTTGCAACAGACGGGGATTACTTCTGGTTATCATGCCGACCAGATAGTAACTAGGTTAGGATTGAAGCATGGTTGGTTCGCCCTGGGCACCTGCCATGGGGGGGCTGCCATCCTCCAAATAAATGAAGATTGGGAGACAGTACATTATAGAACAGACAATTGTGGCAGAATTGTCATTATACAAATACAAAACAAACACAACAAACAAGACATACACACGCTCATTAATATATACGCACCCACATTATACACTGACCAACCCAAATTTTACGACGGACTGTATGACATTATAGATAAGCACTACAAAGGAACTAGAATAGTGTTAGGGGGAGATTTTAACTGTATTTTGGCCAGTTTAGACAGTAGTTCCTTGGGCCCCCGTATCTAAGAGAAAGGAAATTCAAATACCCCTATCAATACGACACTTACAACCCATTCTTGACAGACATGACCTAGTAGACGTGTACAGAAAACTACAACCGAACACACAAGCTTTCACATTTCACGACAAGACAAACCCATATTTTAGACAGGCCTCAAGACTGGACAGGTTCTACGCATCCAACAATTACAATATACACAAAACTTACCATATAAAAAACACGCTTAAATTTACAGACCACCAAGCAGTATACACAGTTCTAAGTACGGGACACACGTATACAAAATTAAAGAGATCCCCGCATTGGAAATTCAACAACAAATAACCTTGCTAAGATAAATTTCTACACTACACAAAACGTTTAAGTGATGATGAGAGCAAAAAATTAGATGAAATTTTAACTTTAGAAAACTTAAGGGAAGCTATCAGTACTTTCCAAAAAAATAAATCACCCGGCCCAGATGGGTTAACGGCAGAATTTTACCTTTTCTTTTTCCCAATATTAGGCCCCCTTTTAATTAAAGTGTTTGAGGAAGCCTTCCAGAAAGGAGAGCTTCCGAATAGTTTAAATGAATCCTTTATTACCTTAATACCTAAAGATAATGCTGACAGAAAGTCAATCAAAAATTACAGGCCCATTTCACTTTTAAATACTGATTATAAAATCTTGGCCAAAGCTCTCACTCTGAAACTTAAATTATTCATGCAGAACTTGATACACGCTGACCAACAATGCAGTGTACATGGTAGGAACATTTGTAGACATACACACTTCATAAGGGATTTCATTACATACACGCACGATAGACAGTGTCAAAGTGCAATACTATCATTAGATCAGGAAAAAGCCTTTGACAGAGTATCACATTCCTTCCTACAAAAAACTTTACAAGCAAACAACATAGGTGCTTGCTTTAGAACATGGATAGAAATCTTATATAAAAAACCCCATAGTAGAATACTAATTAAGTTAGGCTGACAAGATCAGTGAGACAGGGTTGCCCTTTGTCTCCCCTGTTATAAGTATTAACATTAGAACCAGTGCTGGAAAGAATAAGGCAAGATGTAAACATCACGGGGACTTTTGTACCCGGGCAAGGAGAAAGAAAATCATTAGCGTACGCTGATGATACTTTATTCCTTCCAGCAACTGTAGATTCCATAAGAAAGATATTAGAAACCTTTACAGGGTTTGGATACGCTAATGAATCCAAACTAAATATTCAAAAATCTAGTTTAATAGGTTTAGGTAAATGGGCAAATAAACAGATTTCCCTTTTCAGTTAACGCAAGTTAACAGAATCAAAATTTATGGGATAAACTATTCTTGTAACCCCCATGACCCCAATACAGAGACATGGATAAAGTTAGTAGATAAAATTCAAAACATGTTAGAGAAATATAAATACAAGACAGCTACTATTTTTGGGAGAAGTATCATAGTGAACTGTTTCATTATGCCTAAAATTATATATACAGCTAATATTCAAATCATACCAAAATCAATTGTAACTAAATTTAATGTACTGATTAGGAATTTCATTTTTAAGGGCACTTTTAAAAGTATTAAACACGTAACCCTAATACAACCTAAGCACAAGGGGGGGATAGCCCTGCAAGACATCACCACTAAAATTAAAGCCCTAAGGATTAAATATATAGGAGAGGTAATTAAGAACCCAAGTTTGTACCCCTTAGCACACTATTACATTGGACTTAGAATACTCAAACTATGTAAACCAGACAATAAACAACCCCATCTTTTTGGTACCCCACCACCCTTCTACAGAATATGTTTACAAAACTTAACAGGGAACGAACAATTAGTTAAACAAGACACTAAACTTATATACAAACTCCTTGTAGGGGCACAAGAATCTTTTTTAGGCACACGGATAAAACGAGGGTACAACCTTTTCATAACAGACTACACACAAAGCTTCTCAAACATTCATGCAATAGACGTCAAGCCACAAGCCAAACAAGTTACATTTAGGTTACTGTACGGTTTAACACCTATCATGAGTAAGCATTCAGCAATGAAAGCAGGCAAGGCGCCACCAAGGTGTAAACTGTGCAGTAACAATGCAATAGAAACAGAGGACCACTTGTTTTACACATGTAGGACAGTGGTCCCTACACTAAACAAACTAAGAATGTTAATAACTTCCAAAACACCGCATTCACTCAACATGTATCAAGCGGTCATGTTGAATATTCTACCTACGTTACCGAGACAGACAGAGCTTAAACTCTTAACTTTATTAGCAGAATTTAGATACTTAGTGTGGATATGTAGAAATAGGGCAGTACATGACGGCATACATTACGACAGTAGAATATTTTCACAGATATACGAACAAATAACACAAAACAGAATAGAACAACTTTAAAAATACTTCTTGTTGCGGAGTTTGCTTTTCTTTAAATACTAAGTTGTTTGATTATATAATGTAAAGCAGGTAGCTTTGATTGTAAATACTTCTGTAAATAACATGCAATATAAATACCATTTATCATTTATGTCTTCACCAATCATCTCATGGTAGGATGTCGATGTACTTAGAACATTGTAGCCTCATTTACATTCTGTCTCATCATCCAATAATTTTACACTTTGATTATTACTGATTTGTATTTTCTATGATAGCTGTTTGAGATAGTGTGGGGATTTTTGGATTTGATAGGGCTATGTTGTGAAATATTTTCCTTTTGTTTTTGCTTTGCTATGATATTGTTACTTTGACTTGATGTTATTGTTCAGGGAGGGGGGGGAGTAACTTTATATACCATATCTTACATCATGTAATTTTTACAAAGTCTTGTAAATAACATTGATGGTGTGACCTAAATAAAGGTTTTAAAAAAAAAAAAAAAATGATTCTTCTGTGTTTTTTCCCGGACTTTTTTGTGGTGTTAGCTTAGCTGTTAGCTAGGCTAACTTGTGACTTTGGTTTGTTCTAATTTGGTTTATAAAACCAAGAAAGAAAAGAAATATAATGTCAGCACCAGTAGTGCCCATTTTTAATGTAAATATAGATGATGATTTTGAAGGAGGGGTGTTACACCGTCTTTTTACTTTGATTATTACAGTAACTGGCCCACAGGCTAACAGGGCATCATATGGCTTGATATCAAGCATCCTTGCAGGGCCTGCAGGAGTAGGTACGAGTGGGATTGCCACTCTGTACCGTTTTGCAGGGCCCTTTAAGTGGTTCGCCACCCTCACAGCAGCGGCCCAACTTAAGCACTACCAGGGCCTTCATGGTAAGAGGCTAGAGTGGTCAAACCCACAGATGACGGTGTATATTGAACACCAAGACAAAGAAAAATCAAAAGGAACCCTGAACTGGATACCGCCCACCATGAAGGCGGAAGCTGTGCAGAGACTGGCGGCGACCATTTCAGGGGACGAAAGCGCAGAAGTGACAAGAATAAAGACGGCAGGAGATAAATGGAACTTTATGTTTAAGCAGTCAGAACACCACGTACCGCACTTCGTGCACCTAAAGGCAGCGGAGAATAAGTTTCTCAGAGTATGGGTGTCCCTGCCAGGGAGAAGGATCCAGTGTGCGGTGTGTGGGGGAGACGACCACTGGGTAAGTCAATGCCCCAAGAAGAGAGCAGCCACCCAACAAGTGAAACGAAGAAGGGAGGAAGAGACGGTTGCCGAGAAAACACCGGCGGAGCAGAGTAAAGAAACAGTGGCGGAACAGGACAGGGCAAGTGAGCTCCCTGCCCTAGATAGCCCCCAAGGCAGTGCCGATGAAGATGATTTCGAAACGTTTCTCTCAAAGAAAGAGAGAAAGAACAGAAAGAGAATATTGCTCCAAACAGTGGGGCCGGTGAAAACCAAAGAAGTCAAGCGTAACGAGAGCAGGTCGCCATGTAAAAGCTCTCCGAGCAAGAAAGACCTGCCACCGTCACCTAGGGCGTCTACATCGGAGCCCTCCCCGAGGTGGAGTTCGTCGACACCTGTTGTTGACGAGCGCGCTATGTCTGCACCCAGCAGCCCCAGAAAGTCACCAGCAAGAACGGAAGCTCCGGAAGCACCTACACCGGCGAATACCCAAGCCTCCTCCTGGTTGGTGTCAATGGCAGAAGAGGACGATATGGAGTCGATGATGACGCAGACCAGCCTGTACATAGACGGGCAAGATTTTGACGATGTAAGTCCATGAGCTTGCCCCCACGGTTCTTCTTTCCCTGCACTGGGGCCCAGTGCAAGAAGTTACTTCCAAGCTTCAAGCAGGTGAGACGAGTGAGAACGAACGGTGCAGGTGAAGGCACGCCTGAGCTGCACCCCGAAGCTACCCTCCCCTTTGAGCCTGTTAGAAGCTTGAACAATAGACTACCAGTGCGTGGGAAGATGTGCCCCCTCAAGTGGACTCAAGTGTACAAGTCTAGAAAAATAAAAGAAATGTATTTTTTTAAAGTAAAATCTGAAAACACCTATAGTTTAGGACGTGTTAGTTATGATTTAAGAGTTTTGTGTTTTTATTTTAATGTAAATAAGTTCAGTAGTATTTTAATGTATGTTTTGATACAGCACACGCACAACTAACATGCGCACAGTTTCTTTTAAGCAGTCAACTCCCCCCTCTACTGGGGTGGGAGTGTTAGGCGACGCAGTCTCATCTGCGCCCAGCCTAAATTATCAGTGCGGAACGGATAGTCAGCCCCAGGTCACTATTCCGTCAGGCAGTCATGTAACTAGGTTAACAGGTCAGCCCTTATGCACCGCCTCGTCAAGCAATGCAAACATGAATGTGTCGAGCGGCCTAGTTACGACAGAAAGCGGTCAGCGGACGGGCACCGCTATGCTGTGCAAACCATGTGTAATAAATGACCAGTTTATCACTTTGCCTACTACAATTTTTAAAATACACGATAAATCACCAACTAGCGTTTTATTGAGTAACTCACCTGTAGCGGGTAGCCAGCCTCAGACCACTACTCTGCTTTGTAATTCAAAAAAGACAAACGGTCCGCACCCAGTCCCCGTTTTGTCAAATAGTTTAGATATGGCAAGTGACCACCCTGCCACTTTGCCAGATAGACAGTTTGCAACAAGTGGCCAACCTCTGCCTACCACTTTGTCAAGTAGCCTAGTTGTTATATCCCTCAATATCAATGGTTTGAGGAATAAACTAGAGCATATTATCAAACTGATTAAAAAAGATAAACCTGACTTTTTGTTCTTGCAACAGACAGGGGTTACGTCTGACTTTTCTGCCAGTCAGATTGTAACTAGGTTAGGACTGAAGCATGGTTGGTTCGCCCGGGGCACCTGCCATAGTGGTACTGCCATCCTTCAAATTAATGAGGATTGGGAAGCAGTACATTATAGAACAGACAATTGTGGCAGAATTGTCATTATACAAATACAAAACAAACACAACAAGCATGACACACACACACTTATAAATATATATGCCCCTGCGACGAAAATTGACAGGCCTAAGTTTTATGACGGATTACACGACACACTAACGGAACACTACAAGGGGAATAAGAAAATTGTAGGGGGGATTTTAATTGTATTTTATCCGACCTTGACCGGTCTGGAGGCTTCACGAGAGCGCAGACACGAGAAAAGTCTTTACTTGTACGACAAGTTCAGGCTATGTTAGACGAACATGACCTTTCAGACGCATACAGAAAAATAGAACCCAATAAACAAACCTTTACATATTATGACAAGACGAACCCATTTTTTAGACTGGCTTCAAGATTAGATAGAATTTACACCACTAGTGACTATAATATACACAAAATATACCACATAAAAAATACTCTTAAATTCACAGATCATCACGCAGTTTACACATCTTTAAGTACGGGACACACGCACAAACAAGTAAAGAGATCCCCGCATTGGAAATTTAACAACAGCCTACTTAAAAACACTTACTATACAGAACAAATAACACAACTGATACAAGGTTACGCACAAGACATTCCAAATAATAACATTGCACAATATTGGGATATGCTAAAGAACACAATTAGAGATAGAACGCAGATTTTGGCTACACTTATTCACAAAAAGTTTAAGAAAGAAGAGGGGATTTTAGAAGAAGCAATTAGTTTAACCAAAAGTTTTAGACAACACGAACCCTCACATCCAAACCTTAGAGCTGCAGTTAGATCAATATAGGCAGCATACCTACCAGGGAGCATTACTTAGGACAAAATTACACACTATAACGCAGGAAATCCCTAGTAGGTAATATTTAGCAGTAGAGCAAAACATTCAGCGCAGTAGACAGATTCATGAAATAATTGACATGAAAGGAAAACATCATACAGACAATACCAATATTAGTCACGCTTTCTTCGAATACTACAAGCAGCTATATACTAAAGAAGAAAGTGATGCAAACATACAAGACAAATTTCTAAAATACACAAAGTGTCTAAGTGATGAGGAAAGTGAAAGGCTAGACCAACCCCTAACTTTAGATAATTTGCAAGGGGCACTTAGTACTTTTCAAAAAGATAAAGCACCCGGACCTGATGGGCTAACAGCAGAATTTTACAGGTTTTTCTTCCCATGTTTAGGCCATATCTTAATTAAAGTGTTCGAAGAGGCTTTTCAAAAAGGGGAACTCCCGGATAGTTTAAACCAATCTTATATTACGTTAATTCCCAAGGACGAAAATGACAAAAAGTCAATTAAGAATTTTAGGCCCATCTCCCTTTTAAATGTTGATTACAAAATTCTAGCCAAGGCACTAACTCTGAAGCTTAAGCCACACATGCATGCAATAATACATGAAGATCAACAGTGTAGTGTACATGGTAGGAACATTAGTAGACACACACATTTTATTAGAGACTTAATTACATACACACACGATAGGCAGGGCCAGAGCGCCATATTATCTCTAGACCAGGAAAAAGCATTTGATAGAGTATCACATGCCTTCCTGCATAAAAATCTTAAAGCTAATAACATAGGGAAATACTTTAGAAAATGGATCAAAATCTTATATAACAAACCTGAAAGTAGAATATTGGTTAACCACAGTTTAACCAACTCCTTCAAGTTAACGAGAAGTGTCAGGCAAGGGTGTCCATTATCGCCCTTGCTATACGTAATAACATTAGAACCTGTTTTGGAAAGAATAAGACAAGATACAAATATCACGGGGACTTTCGTTCCCGGTGCAGGGGAAAGAAAATTGTTGGCCTACGCCGATGATACGATATTCTTTCCAACAACAAAGGATTCTATAAAAAATATCTTAGAGGTTTTCACAGAGTTTGGATACGCTAGCGAATCCAAACTAAATATTCAAAAATCTAGCATAATGGGAATAGGTAAATGGGGCAATAGGTCAGATTTCCCTTTTCAATTAACGGTAGTGAATAAAATTAAAATTTATGGAATTAACTTCTATTTTAATCCTCAAGACCCCAATAAAGAAACATGGACAAAATTAATAGAGAAAATCCAAAATATGCTAGAAATTTACAAATATAAAACGGCTACCATTTTCGGAAGAAGTATTATAGTTAATTGTTTTATTATGCCAAAAATAATTTATACAGCAAATATACAAATAGTACCTAAAAAGATTATAACGGAAATAAATAAACTAATTAGGGCCTTCATTTTTAGGAACACTTGGCACAGTATTAAACACGCTACTTTAATACAACCTAAAAATAAAGGGGGGATAGCTCTACAGGATATAAATACTAAAATTAAAGCTTTAAGAATTAAATATATAGGGGAAGTTATAAAGAGCCCGGGTCTATACCCGCTGGCACACTATTATATTGGGTTAAGGCTATCAAGTTTTTGTAAATTAAATAATAATCAACCCCATTATTTTGGGACACCACCTCCTTTTTATGCAATATGTCTGGAAAATTTAGAGGGGAACAAACACTTAATAAAACAAGACACCAAACTTATATACAAACTTCTAGTTGCAGCACAGGAAACACCTATAAACACACGAAGAGGGTACAACCTCTTTATAACTGATTACACACAGAGTTTTACAAACATTCACGCAATAGACATTAAACCACAAGCAAAAGAAGTCACCTTCAGATTACTACACAGTTTAACACCTATTGCGGGCAGGCAGTCAGCAAAAAAAGCAGGCAAAGCGCCACCAAAATGTAAACTGTGTAGTGATAACATTATAGAGACAGAAGACCACTTATTTTACACATGTAAGACAGTGGTCCCTACTTTAAACAAGTTAAGGAAATTAATAGCCCCACACTCACAACAGACACTTAACTTATATAGAGCAGTCATGATGAACACGTTACCACAGATGACGAGACGAATAGAACTTAAGCTACTGACATTGTTAGCCGACTTTAGATACCTTGTATGGACATGTAGGAACAGAGCTGTATACGACAATGGACATTACGACAGTACAATATTTACACAAATATACGAACGTATGACGCAACACACAACAGAACAAATTTGAAACTTTTTTTTGAAATAAATAATTAATTGACCCTTCGGTCGTTATACAAAGCAAGTAGCTTTGTCTGTAAATACTTTGTGTCTATAAATACCACGCAATGTAAATACTCTTTAACATATGTCCTCATTAATCATTTCATACTATCATTTGGTGATGTACCATTGTTTCATTCATCATCCATTCACTATCAACAGGTTTCCTTTTTGTAAACATTGACTTGCAATATATTATTGGGGGGGGGGGGGGTGGGGGGGGGGGGAGAAGAAGGGGGAGGGGTTTTATCTTTAGTATGTTTATCTTTAGTAGGTGATATTGTTTAAATAATTTGGTACTTTGTATTGTTATATTGTTTATTGACTTGTTGCAATGATAGTTTGGGGAGAGGGGGGGGGTTTACTTTATTATTGATCCTACATTATGTGATATTTGTAAAAATTTTGTAAATAACATTGATATATTGACCTGAATAAAGGTTTTTTTTTTTAAAAAAAAAAAGTTCGATTCTGGGATTTTTCTGTGTTTTTCCTGGACTTGTGTGGTGGTTAGCTTAGCTGTTTTAGCTTAGCTAACTGTGTGACTTTTTTGTTTATTCCTAGTTGGTTGTTTCCAACCACAAAAGGTAAGAAAAATAATGCCAGCGTTAGTTGTGCCGACCTTTGTCATTAACATGGAAGAAGATTTAGAGGGAGGAGTGCTCCATAAGCAAGGGACTTTAGTCCTTACGATTACCGGACCACAGGCAAAAATAGGGCCTCATACTCGCTAATCGCGAGCATCCTAGCCGGACCAGCCGGAGTAGGGATAAATGGAGTTGCTACTCTGTATAGGTTCGCGGGACCATTTAAATGGTACGCGACTTTGACAACGGCGGCTCACTTGAAACATTATGCGGGGTTACATGGGAGAAAGTTTGAGTGGACCAATCCCCAAATGTCCATTTACATTGAACATCAGGACAAAGAGAAGTCCAAGGGGACCCTTAACTGGTTGCCCCCCACAATGAAACCCGAAGCGGTGCAAAGAATTGCAGCAACAGTATCCGGGGATAGAGAAGCAGAGGTGTCCAGAATAAAAACTGCCCACGACAAGTGGATTTTTCTATACAAGCCATCCAAGCACCAGGTACCCCATTTTATCAACTTGAAAATGGAAGGATCAGGCAAGAAATTCCAAAGGGTGGGGGTAACCCTACCGGGGAGGAAAATTCAATGTGCCATCTGTGGGGGTGACGATCATTGGGTCAGTCAATGCCCAAAAAAGAGAGCAGCCACCACCCAGGTCAAGAAAACGAGGGATGAAGAATTGGTAGTAGAAAAAAACCCTGCAGAAAAAAACAGGGAAGCAGTGGCGGAACAGGACAGGGCAAGTGAGCTCCCTGCCTCAGACAGCCCTGAATCCGATGAAGCTGACAAAGATTTCTCAAAAGTTCTCTCAAAGAAAGACAAAAGGGAGAATAGGAAGCGACACCTTCTCCAGGAAATGAGGCCTGGCAATTCTAAAGAAGTTAGACGCAGTGAGAGTGCGTCCCCTAAAAAATGCTCGCCGAGCAGGAAAGACTTGCCTCTATCGCCCAAGGCGCCCGCAAGGTCCCAACCCAGCAGCCCTAGGAGTCCAACGCAGTCTTTCATGACAGGAGCTTTCAAGCAGAGCCAGATTCCAGACATGCCAGTGGTGCAGCAGACACAAGATGAGATGTGCTCGAACTGGGCGTCCATGACTGAAGAGGATGCCATGGAAGCTATGATGACACAGACCAGCTTATATATAGACGGGCAAGAATTTGATGACGTGAGTTCATGAGTTTACACTTACAAGCCTTTCTTCACTGCACTGGGGCTCAGTGCAAGCAGTTAGTTCCAGGCTTCAAGCAGGTGAGACAAGTGAGAGGTCCGATGGCGAGTGGTGCATGTGAAGGCACGCCCGAGCTGCACCCCAAAGTTATCCTCCCCTGTGAGCCTGTTGGAAGCCTGAACAGCAAACTACCAGTGTGTGGGAAGAAGTGCCCTCTCCTGTGGACCCATGTTGGAAAGCCAAGAAGAAAAATAATGAAAATAAAAATATTAATGTATTCATTTATAGTAAACTGTACAAATACCTATAGTTCAGGCAGTGTTTTTTATGATTTAAGAGTTTTGTGTTTTTATTTTAATGTAAATAAGTTCAGTAGTATTTTAATGTATGTTTTGATACAGCACACGCACAACTAACATGCGCACAGTCTCATTTAAGCAGTCAACTCCTTCCCCTACAGGGGTGGGAGTGTTAGGCGACGCAGTTTCATCTGCGCTCAGCCTAAATTATCAGTGCGGAACGGATAGTCAGCCCCAGGTCACTATTCCGTCAGGCAGTCATGTAACTAGGTTAACAGGTCAGCCCTCATGCACCGCCTCGTCAAGCAATGTAAACATGAATGTGTCGAGTGGCCTAGTTACAACAGAAGGCGGTCAGCCTACGGTCACCGCTATGCTGTGCAAGCCATGTGTAATAAATGACCAGTTTATCACTTTGCCTAGTACAATCCTTAAAACACATGATACACCATCAACTAGTGCTTTGTTGAGTATTTCACCTGTAGCGGGTAGCCAGCCTCAGACCACTACTCTGCTTTGTAATTCAAAAAAGACAGACGGTCCGCACTCAGTCCCCGTTTTGTCAAATAGTTTAGATATGGCAAGTGCCCACTCTGCCACTTTGCCAGTAGACAGTTTGCAACAAGTGGCCAACCCTCAGATACCACTTTGTCAAGCAGCCTAGTTCTAATATCCCTCAATATCAATGGTTTGAGGAATAAACTAGAGCATATTATCAAACTGATTAAAAATGATAAACCCGATTTTCTGTTTTTGCAACAGACGGGGATTACTTCTAATTATCATGCCGATCAGATAGTAACTAGATTAGGACTGAAACATGGTTGGTTCGCCCTAGGCACCTGCCATGGGGGTGCTGCCATCCTCCAAATAAATGAAGATTGGGAAACAGCACATTATAGAATGGACAGTTATGGCAGAACTGTCATAATCCAAATACAAAACAAAAACAACAAACAGGACATACACACACTTATTAACATATACGCACCAGCGACGGAAAATGACCGGCCTAAGTTTTATGACGGACTGTATGACACTATAGATAGGTACTACAAAGGAGCCAAAATAGTGTTAGGAGGGGATTTCAACTGTGTTTTGACAAATTTAGACAGGAGCTCCTTTGGCCAAATTTTACGAAAAGAGAAAATTGACACACCTTTATCAATACGACGCCTTCAATCTATGCTTGACAAACATGACTTAGTAGACGTTTACAGAAAACTACAACCGCAAACACAAGCTTTCACATTCCACGACAAGAGAAACCCATATCTTAGACTAGCTTCTAGACTGGACAGAATATACGCAACAAACAGTTACAACATAGACAAAACTTATCACATTAAAAATACGCTTAAATATACAGACCACCAGGCAGTATACACAGTTTTAAGTACGGGACACACATATAAAAAATTAAAGAGATCCCCGCATTGGAAATTCAACAATAACTTGCTAACAAATACTTTCTTCACAGATACAATAACACAACTCATTCAGGGTTACACACAGGATATCCCCAATAACAACATTGCAGAATATTGGGATCTGCTAAAAAACACAATAAGGGACAGAACACAGACTTTAGCAACAACAATACACAGGGCTTTTAAGAGGGAACAAAATATATTGGAAGACGCAATAAGTTTAACTAAGCAGATAGACAAATCTAACCCACACATTCATATTTTAGAAGAGCAATTAGACCTGTACAAACAACACACATACCAAGGAGCTCTCCTTAGGTCAAAATTAAATACTATTACACAAGAAACACCCAGTAGACAGTATTTAGCGATTGAACAAAATGTACAACACAGTAGGCAGATTCAGGAAATATTTGACATGAATGGGAAACAACAGACAGAAGACATTAATATTAGACACGCTTTTTTTGAATATTACACAAAATTATACGCTAAAGAACCAACTAACGTAAACATACAGGAGAAATTTCTACACTACACAAAACGTTTAAGTGATGATGAGAGCAAGAAATTAGACGAAACTTTAACTTTAGAAAACTTAAGGGAAGCGATCAGTACTTTCCAGAAAAATAAATCACCCGGCCCAGATGGGTTAACGGCAGAATTTTACTTTTTCTTTTTCCCAATATTAGGCCCCCTTTTAATTAAAGTGTTTGAGGAAGCCTTCCAGAAAGGAGAGCTTCCGAATAGTTTAAATGAATCTTTTATCACCTTAATACCTAAAGATAATGCTGACAGAAAGTCAATCAAAAATTACAGGCCCATTTCACTTTTAAATACTGACTATAAAATCTTGGCCAAAGCTCTCACTCTGAAACTTAAATTATTCATGCAGAACTTGATACACGCAGACCAACAATGCAGCGTACATGGTAGGAATATTTGTAGACATACACACTTCATAAGGGATTTGATTACATACACGCACGATAGACAGTGTCAAAGTGCTATACTATCATTAGATCAGGAAAAAGCATTTGACAGAGTATCACATTCCTTCCTACATAAAACTTTACAAGCAAACAACATAGGTGGATACTTTAGAACATGGATAGAAATATTATATAAAAAACCCCATAGTAAAATTTTGATTAATCATAGTTTAACTGACCCAATTAGGCTGACAAGATCAGTGAGACAGGGTTGCCCTTTGTCTCCCCTGTTATATGTATTAACATTAGAACCAGTGCTGGAAAAAATAAGACAAGATGTAAACATCACGGGGACTTTTATACCCGGGAAAGGGGAAAGAAAATCATTAGCGTATGCTGATGATACTTTATTCCTTCCAGCAACTGTAGATTCCATAAGAAAGATATTAGAAACCTTTACAGAGTTTGGATACGCTAATGAATCCAAACTAAATATTCAAAAATCGAGTTTAATGGGATTAGGTAAATGGGCAAATAAAACAGATTTCCCCTTTCAGTTAACGCAAGTTAACAGAATCAAAATTTATGGAATAAATTATTCCTGCAACCCTCATGACCCCAATACAGAAACATGGGTAAAATTATTAGATAAAATTCAAAGCATGCTAGAAAGGTATAAATATAAGACAGCTACCATTTTTGGGAGAAGCATCATAGTGAACTGTTTCATTATGCCAAAAATTATATATACAGCAAATATCCAAATCATACCAAAAACAATTGTAACTAAAATAAATGTGTTGATTAGGAGTTTTATTTTTAGGAGCACCTTTAAAAGTATTAAACACATAACCCTAATACAACCTAAGAACAAGGGAGGGATAGCTTTACAAGACATTAACACTAAGATTAAAGCTTTAAGGGTTAAATATATAGGGGAGATTATAAAAAATCCAGGTCTTTACCCATTAGCACACTACTACATTGGACTTAGGTTAATTAAATTACATAAGTTAGAAAATAATCAACCACATTTCTTTGGGACCCCACCACCCTTTTATAGGATATGCCTACAAAATTTAAAAGGAAACGAACAGTTAGTAAAGCAAGACACCAAACTCATATACAAATTATTAGTTGCAGCACAGGAACCCTATTTAGGTACACGGATTAAACGAGGGTACAATCTTTTCATAACAGACTACACGCAAAGCTTCACAAACATTCACGCATTAAACGTTAAGCCACAAGCCAAACAAGTCACGTACAGGTTACTGTACAGTTTAACACCTATTGTGAGTGAGCGATCGGCAAGAAAAGCAGGCAGAACGCCACCAAAGTGTAAACTGTGCAGTAACAACACAATAGAAACAGAGGACCACTTGTTTTACACATGTAAAACAGTGGTCCCTACATTAAATAAGCTGAGAACACTGATAGCTTCTAAAACACCGCAATCACTTAACATGTACCAAGCGGTCATGTTAAATATTTTACCTACGTTACCGAGACCGACAGAGCTTAAATTATTGACTCTATTAGCAGAATATAGGTACTTAGTATGGACATGTAGGAATAGGGCAATACATGACGGCATACATTACGACAGTAGAATATTTTCACAGATATACGAACAAATAACACAAAACAGAATAGAACAACTTTAAAAATATTTCTTGTTGCGGAGTTTGCTTTTCTTTAAATACTTAGTTGTTTGATTATATAATGTAAAGCAGGTAGCTTTGATTGTAAATACTTCTGTAAATAACATGCAATATAAATACCATTTATCATTTATGTCTTCACCAATCATCTCATGGTAGGATGTCGATGTACTTAGAACATTGTAGCCTCATTTACATTTTGTCTCATCATCCAATAATTTTACACTTTGATTATTATTGATTTGTATTTTCTATGATAGCTGTTTAAGATAGTGTGGGGATTTTTGGATTTGATAGGGCTATGTTGTGAAATATTTTCTGCGTCCTTTTGTTTTTGCTTTGCTATGATATTGTTATTTGACTTGATGTTATTGTTCAGGGAGGGGGGGGGGGGAAGTAACTTTATATACCATATCTTACATCATGTAATTTTTACAAAGTCTTGTAAATAACATTGATGGTGTTTAAAATCATGACCTAAATAACTTTTTAAAAAAAAAAGGAGAACCCATTTAGACGCGCTGTTGAGCGGTCGCATCCTTCGGATTCTGGGATTTTTTTGTGTACTTCCAGGACTGTGTGTGGTGTTAGCTTAGCTATTTTAGCTTAGCTAACCTTGTGACTTTTTTGTTTGATCTAATTTGGTTGTTTCCAACCAAGAAAGAAGAAAATCATTATGCCTGCACCAATTGTGCCTACTTTCGCCATTAACATGGAAAATGATCTAGAAGGGGGTGCCCTGCACAAGCAAGGAACTTTAGTTATCGCGGTAACCGGGCCACAAGCCAACAGGGCTTCTTATTCCCTGATCTCAAGTATCCTGGCCGGACCAGCCGGCGTCGGAACGAGTGGTGTGGCCACCCTTTACAGGTTCGCAGGGCCGTTCAAGTGGTTTGCCACTCTGACGGCGGCGGCTCAAATGAGGCATTATGCTGGGTTGCACGGCAAAAAGTTCGAGTGGACCAACCCACACATGTCAATCTACATAGAGCACCTCGATAAGGAAAAGTCGAAGGAGACTTTAAATTGGATGCCCCCCACAATAAAAGTTGAGGCGGCCCAGAGAGTAGCGGCGGCGGTTACGGGGGACAAGGAGGCGGAAGTTTTCAGAATTAAAACCGCCCAGGACAAATGGAACGTCCTGTACAAGCCTTCGGCACATCAAGTGCCCCACTTCCTTAACTTAAAGATGGAAGGACCCATTGAAAAGTTCCAGCAAGTGTGGGTATCTCTACCCGGAAGGAAGATAGAGTGTGCCATCTGTGGGCAAGACACGCATTGGGTTAGTCAATGCCCAAACAAGCAAGGGGCCCCCACCCAAATGAGAAAAACAAGAGAAGAAGAAGCAGTGGTTGTAGAAAAAACACCGGCGGAACAAAGTAGAACAGATGAGCTTCCTGCCCCAGAATGTCCAAGATCTAGTGAAGCCAGCAATAAA
Organism: Oreohelix idahoensis; assembly: GCA_024509875.1. NCBI lineage: Eukaryota > Metazoa > Mollusca > Gastropoda > Stylommatophora > Oreohelicidae > Oreohelix > Oreohelix idahoensis. Next base: position 54,147 of record JAMPIV010016531.1, on the reverse strand, counting down.
GATGGTTACACACAAGTACTCACAAAGCAAGAAAAGAAAGATATAAAAGAGAGTATAAAAGAGAGCAGAAAGAGGCTTCTAACCCCGGCAATGGAGCCGGTAAGATCTAAAGAGGGGAGAAGAAGCGAGAGCAAGTCGCCCAATAAGCGCTCCCCGAGCCGAAGAGACCTGCCACCGTCACCACCACCAAGGTCGCCTACACCAAGGTACGAGTCGATGCCTATAATTGACGAGCCAGGGCAGACCGGCGTCCAAACCAGCCAGTCCCCAGAGAAGACAACGCAGATCCAAGAGTTTGTGTACTCCTCTTGGGCAGCAGAGAGTGGAACAGCGGTAGATGATGACGCCATGGAGTCTATCATGACGCAGACCAGTCTGTTTCTTGATGGGCAAGACCTAGAAGACGTGAGCGACGGATGAGTCCACCCTTTCAAGCCTCTCTTTCCTGCACTGGGGCCCAGTGCAAACAGAAACTGTCCAGCTTTAGGCAAGTGATGTGTGTGTATTACAGAAGTATGATGACGAACGATGCATGTGTACATCCCGATGTTATCCCCTTCTGTGAGCTTGCTGAAAAGATGGACACCATTCTACCAGTGCGTGGGAAGATGCCTTACCTCCCTTTGGCCCAAGTAACAAGTTTCGCCAATTGCCTTGTAACAAAAATAGTAAAATGAATGATTTAAGACTTTTGTGTTTTTATTTTAATGTAAATAAGTTCAGTAGTATTTTAATGTATGTTTTGATACAGCACACGTACAACTAACATGCGCACAGTTTCTTTTAAGCAGTCAACTCCTCCCCCTACTGGGGTGGGAGTGTTAGGCGACGCAGTTTCATCTGCGCCCAGCCTAAATTATCAATGCGGAACGGATAGTCAGCCCCAGTTCACTATTCCGTCAGGCAGTCATGTAACTAGGTTAGCAGGTCAGCCCTTATGCACCGCTTCGTCAAGTAATGTAAACATGAATGTGTCGAGTGGCCTAGTTACGACAGAAAGCGGTCAGCCTACGGTCACCGCTATGCTGCGCAAGCCATGTGTAATAAATGACCAGTTTATCACTTTGCCTACTACAATCTTTAAAATACATGATACATCATCAACTAGCGCTTTGTTGAGTATTTCACCTGTAGCGGGTAGCCAGCCTCAGACCACTACTCTGCTTTGTAATTCAAAAAAGACAGACGGTCCGCACCCTGTCCCCGTTTTGTCAAATAGTTTAGATACGGCAAGTGACCAATCTGCCACTTTGCCAGGTAGACTGCTTACAACGAGTGGCCAACCTCCGTGTACCACTTTGTCATGCAGTCTAGTGATAATATCTCTCAATATCAATCGTTTGAGAAATAAACTAGACCATGTAGTTAAACTGATTAAAAAAGAGAAACCCGACTTTTTGTTTTTGCAACAAACGGGGATTACTTCTGGGTATCATGCCGACCAGATAGTAACTTGGTTAGGACTTAAGCATGGTTGGTTCACCCTGGGCACATGCCATGGGGGTACTGCCATCCTTCAAATTAATGAAGATTGGGAAGCAGTACATCATAGAACAGACAATTGTGGCAGAATTGTCATTATACAAATACAAAACAAACACAACAAACAAGACATACACACGCTCATTAATATATACGCACCCACATTATACACTGACCAACCTAAATTTTACGATGGACTGTATGACATTATAGATAAGCACTACAAAGGAACTAGAATAGTGTTAGGGGGAGATTTTAACTGTATTTTGGCCAGTTTAGACAGTAGTTCCTTGGGCCCTGTATCTAAGAGAAAGGAAATTCAAATATCCCTATCAATACGACACTTGCAACCCATTCTTGACAGACATGACCTAGTAGACGTGTACAGAAAACTACAACCGAACACACAAGCTTTCACATTTCACGACAAGACAAACCCATATTTTAGACAGGCCTCAAGACTGGACAGGTTCTACGCATCCAACAATTACAATATACACAAAACTTACCATATAAAAAACACGCTTAAATTTACAGATCACCAAGCAGTATACACAGTTCTAAGTACGGGACACACATATACAAAATTAAAGAGATCCCCGCATTGGAAATTCAACAATAACTTGCTAACAAATACCTTCTTCACAGATACAATAACACAACTCATTCAGGGTTACACACAGGATATCCCCAATAACAACATTGCAGAATATTGGGACCTGCTAAAAAACACAATAAGGGACAGAACACAGACTTTAGCAACAACAATACACAGGGCCTTTAAGAGGGAACAAAATATATTGGAAGACGCAATAAGTTTAACTAAGCAGATAGACAAATCTAACCCACACATTCATACTTTAGAAGAGCAATTAGACCTGTACAAACAACACACATACCAAGGAGCTCTCCTTAGGTCAAAATTAAATACTATTACACAAGAAACACCCAGTAGACAATATTTAGCGATTGAACAAAATGTACAACACAGTAGACAGATCCACGAAATATTTGACATGAATGGGAAACAACAGACAGAAGACATTAATATTAGACACGCTTTTTTTGAATATTACACAAAATTATACACTAAAGAACCAACTAACGTAAACATACAGGAGAAATTTCTACACTACACAAAACGTTTAAGTGATGATGAGAGCAAGAAATTAGATGAAATTTTAACTTTAGAAAACTTAAGGGAAGCTATCAGTACTTTCCAAAAAAATAAATCACCCGGCCCAGATGGGTTAACGGCAGAATTTTACCTTTTCTTTTTCCCAATGTTAGGCCCCCTTTTAATTAAAGTGTTTGAGGAAGCCTTCCAGAAAGGAGAGCTTCCGAATAGTTTAAGTGAATCCTTTATTACCTTAATACCTAAAGATAATGCTGACAGAAAGTCAATCAAAAATTACAGGCCCATTTCACTTTTAAATACTGACTATAAAATCTTGGCCAAAGCTCTCACTCTGAAACTTAAATTATTCATGCAGAACTTGATACACCCAGATCAACAATGCAGTGTACATGGTAGGAACATTTGTAGACATACACACTTCATAAGGGATTTGATTACATACACGCATGATAGACAGTGTCAAAGTGCAATACTATCATTAGATCAGGAAAAAGCCTTTGACAGAGTATCACATTCCTTCCTACATAAAACTTTACAAGCAAACAACATAGGTACATACTTTAGAACATGGATAGAGATCTTATATAGAAAACCCCATAGTAAAATTTTGATTAATCATAGTTTAACTGACCCAGTTAAGCTGACAAGGTCAGTGAGAGAGGGTTGCCCTTTGTCTCCCCTGTTATATGTATTAACATTAGAACCAGTGCTGGAAAGAATTAGGCAAGATGTAAACATCACGGGGACCTTTGTACCCGGGCAAGGAGAAAAAAAATCATTAGCGTACGCTGATGATACTTTATTCCTTCCAGCAACTGTAGATTCCATAAGAAAGATATTAGAAACCTTTACAGAGTTTGGATACGCTAACGAATCCAAACTAAATATTCAAAAATCTAGTTTAATGGGTTTAGGTAAATGGGCAAATAAAACAGATTTCCCTTTTCAGTTAACGCAAGTTAACAGAATCAAAATTTATGGGATAAACTATTCTTGTAACCCCCATGACCCCAATACAGAGACATGGATAAAGTTAGTAGATAAAATTCAAAACATGTTAGAGAAATATAAATACAAGACAGCTACTATTTTTGGGAGAAGTATCATAGTGAACTGTTTCATTATGCCTAAAATTATATATACAGCTAATATTCAAATCATACCAAAATCAATTGTAACTAAATTTAATGTACTGATTAGGAATTTCATTTTTAAGAGCACTTTTAAAAGTATTAAACACGTAACCCTAATACAACCTAAGCACAAAGGGGGAATAGCTCTGCAAGACATCACCACTAAAATTAAAGCCCTAAGGATTAAATATATAGGAGAGGTAATTAAGAACCCAAGTTTGTACCCTTTAGCACACTATTACATCGGACTTAGAATACTCAAACTATGTAAACCAGACAATAAACAACCCCATCTTTTTGGTACCCCACCACCCTTCTACAGAATATGTTTACAAAACTTAACAGGGAACGAACAATTAGTTAAACAAGACACTAAACTTATATACAAACTCCTTGTATGGGCACAAGAATCTTTTTTAGGCACACGGATAAAACGAGGGTACAACCTTTTCATAACAGACTACACGCAGAGCTTCACAAACATTCATGCAATAGACGTCAAGCCACAAGCCAAACAAGTTACATTTAGGTTACTGTACGGTTTAACACCTATCATGAGCAAGCATTCAGCAATGAAAGCAGGCAAGGCGCCACCAAGGTGTAAACTGTGCAGTAACAATGCAATAGAAACAGAGGACCACTTGTTTTACACATGTAGGACAGTGGTCCCTACACTAAACAAACTAAGAACGTTAATAACTTCCAAAACACCGCATTCACTCAACATGTATCAAGCGGTCATGTTGAATATTTTACCTACGTTACCGAGACAGACAGAGCTTAAACTCTTAACTTTATTAGCAGAATTTAGATACTTAGTGTGGATATGTAGAAATAGGGCAGTACATGACGGCATACATTACGACAGTAGAATATTTTCACAGATATACGAACAAATAACACAAAACAGAATAGAACAACTTTAAAAATATTTCTTGTTGCGGAGTTTGCTTTTCTTTAAATACTTAGTTGTTTGATTATATAATGTAAAGCAGGTAGCTTTGATTGTAAATACTTCTGTAAATAACATGCAATATAAATACCATTTATCATTTATGTCTTCACCAATCATCTCATGGTAGGATGTCGATGTACTTAGAACATTGTAGCCTCATTTACATTCTGTCTCATCATCCAATAATTTTACACTTTGATTATTACTGATTTGTATTTTCTATGATAGTTGTTTGAGATAGTGTGGGGATTTTTGGATTTGATAGGGCTATGTTGTGAAATATTTTCTGTGTCCTTTTGTTTTTGCTTTGCTATGATATTGTTATTTGACTTGATGTTATTGTTCAGGGAAGGGGGGGGGGGGGGGAAGTAACTTTTATATACCATATCTTACATCATGTAATTTTTACAAAGTCTTGTAAATAACATTGATGGTGTTTAAAATCATGACCTAAATAAAGGTTTTTAAAAAAAAAAAAAAAAAGGTTTTTCTGTTAAGGCTATCAAATTTTTGTAAACTAAACAATAGCCAACCCCATTTTTTTGGTACACCACCACCTTTTTATGCAATATGTCTGCAAAATTTAGAAGGAAATGAACATTTAATACAACAAAACACCAAACTTATTTATAAACTTCTAGTCGCAGCACAAGAAACACCTCTGAGCACACGAAGGGGGTACAACCTTTTCATAACTGATTACACACAGAGTTTCACAAACATTCATGCAATAGACATCAAACCACAAGCAAAAGAAGTCACCTTCAGACTACTACATAGTTTAACACCAATTTCGAACAAATCACTAACAAAAGCAAACAGACCAGCACCCAAATGTAAATTATGCAGTGACAACATTATAGAGACAGAGGACCACTTGTTTTACACATGTAAAACAGTGGTACCTATTACAGTGCAGACCTGATAAGGAGAACTCACCAGGGACCCAAGAAATAGTTCTTCTTATCAGAAATTCCTCTTATCAGATAAGAGTTCAAGCATATGGTAATGCATTTGCAACGTACAATGCAATAATGAATTTGCGTTGAATACGACAGATGTATGACACAGAAAATATGTAAATCACCAAAAGTGTTAATGTACAACGTTGGCACAGATATCTAGATAATAACAGCACTTTTTACACTTTGAAAAGAAAAAGCTGCAATTTTCCTCTGTATCTTAGTACCCATACATGAATGAATAAAAATGTCTTTCCATGACATCCTTAAATTAAAAGAAATTATAAATTAAATCATCTTGGCATCCAGCCTGCATTATATACATGTTAGTTTTATCCATGCAATTTGAAACTTTCAACTGTGAAATAGTTTGTACCGTTAACCCACAGTCATCATTATCTCTAGAATTTGTAAACTCTTAAATGATAAAGCACTCTTAAATGAAAAAATCTGTAATTTTCCTCTGTGCCTTGGTACCTGAGTTAATAAAATGTCTTTCCATGGCCTCTTTAAATCCAAAGAAATGAGAAATTAAATCATCTTGGCATCCAGCCTGCATTATATGCATGTTAATTTTATCCATGCAATTTGAAACTTCCATTTGTGAAACAGTTTGCACTGGCAACCCACAGTCATCATCATCATCTCCATCTAGGTCAGGACTGGAAAGGACAGAAGATGAAACTGTTGGCATACACATCCCTAGAATATCAGCACTGGCAAGGCTAGCACTACATGTAGTAACAATATCATTGTCAATGTTGACAAAATCTTCTGCTGAAATGTTCAGTTCCTGATATAGTCGATGAAGCAAAGGTTCCACAGAAGTTTCAATTATAATACTGCCATTACAAGTATTTGATACAACCGTGTTTTCATCTGTATCATCTCCAACTTTAAAGCCTGCTTTTCGAAAACAGTTTGCAATAGTCACAGGCAACACTTTACCCCATGCAGATTTCAACATAACAATAGCGTCCAGAAGGGTTATCTTGAAGTCTTCAGCAACCAAGTCTGCATCCATGTGACCTACAAGTTTGGACAACATTGCTGACCTATAATGAACCTTCAGATTTTGAATAATATCTTGGTCACAAGGCTGAAGTTTGGATGTCGCATTTGGTGGTAAAAATAAAAGTTCTGTTGCTTTTAGATTTTGAACATTTAGGTGGGCTGAACAGTTGTCAAGCACCAAAAGAACTTTGCGATGTTGACGTTCCATAGAATGATCAAATGCATGTAGCCACTTGGTGAAAATGTCTGATGTTATCCAGGCTTTTGAATTAGCTGCATAATCAACACACAATTTTTTCAAACCTTTAAAACAGCGTGGATTTTTGAATTTACCGATTACAAGTAATGGCAATTTTTCTGAACCATCCATATTTGTACACACAACAGCTGTGATTCTTTCTTTCGATTTTTTCCCCCCATGACACTTTTCATTTCTGAAGGAAAAAGACTTGTCAGGCAGCAATCTCCAAAACAATCCAGTTTCATCAGCATTAAACACATCAGCGGAATTATACCTACTCATGGCTGGTTTTAGCACCTCCTCCGTCCATGACTCGGTAGTCGTTTCATTAACAGAATGCCTTTCCCCACACAAAGCTTTGTAAGTAATGTTGTGCCGTTTTTTAAAACAACCCAACCAGCCAGGACAACATTTCCAGCCAGTCCGACCTTCCAGAAGTGCTAACTCTTCTGCCTTTGCAGTTAATATAGGTCCATTTACAGGAACATTTGCTGATCTCGCCATGGTGAACCATTTTAGGAGTGCCGTGTCAACAACATCACACGCCGCTTTTCGGTTCTTCATTCTGTGACAATGAACTTGTCCACCATAAAACATTTTTCTGTACCGATCCTTATTTTTTATGATTCCTGAAAGCGTTGATTTTGGAATGTCGAATTCCTTTGCTATTTCCATTTTCTTTTTGCCACTATTTTCCACTTCTTTTCTTGTAATAGCTCAATCTTTCTTTTCAAAGATATGGATTTTAACTTTCCAGCCATTTTTAGAGGGGAAATAACTCAAATTCTAACATCGACGAAGCGCGCAATTTCCGAAAATAGCCGAAAAGTTGTACAAATGTCCAGGTACTGTATTTGAAAAAAAGTTCGTCTTAAGCAGATCAAATTATATAGTCGGGACACGTTTAATTGTTCGGCATATCCGAAAATTCGTGATAAACGGATTCCGCTTAACCGGACATTTTTTACAAAGACAAAGAAGAAAAATTGCCGGGGATAAACAAATTGTTCTTCACAACAGAAATTCGCCACATCCGAGATCGCTTTAAGCGGTCTGCACTGTATAAACAAACTAAGAACACTAATAATATCCAAGACACAGCATCCACTCAACATGTACCGAGCGGTCATGTTGAATACATTACCACAGATGTCGAGACGAACAGAACGTAAACTACTAAGTCTACTAGCTAACTTTAGATACCTTACATGGACATAAAGGAATAGGGCTGTGTATGACGGTAGACATTATGACAGTACAATATTTACACAAATATATGAACACATGACACAAGACATAACAGAACAGATTTGAAACTTTTTTGTTGTTGTTCAAATAAATATTTAATAACCTTTATCGACCCTTCGGTCGTCATACAAAGCAAGTAGCTTTGTTTGTAAATACTTCCTTTGTGTCTATAAATATCATGCAATATAAATACTCTTTAACATATGTCCTCATTAATCATCTCATGGTAGGGTGTCATCATCATTTGGTCGATGTACCATTAATCATTTCATCTCCCTCATTCATCACCCATGTTCCTTTGAGGTAGTTGGGATAACATGTATTTTTGTATCTTCCTTTGTGGATATTGACTTGTAATAAAATTATTTGGGGGGGGGGAGGAAAGAGGGGGGGGGGGGGTGTTTATCTTTAGTATGTTTATTATGTGATATTGTTTAATAATTTGGTAAATTTTGATACGTTATATTGTTTGGATTTAGAGGTAATTGTTTGCTATAGTTATGGACTTGTTGCAATGCTAGTTTGGGAGGAAGGGGGGGGGGGGTTTCTTTATCCTTTACCTTATATCATGTGATAATTGTAAAAAAAATTTGTAAATAACATTGATGTATTGACCTAAATAAAGGTTTTTAAAAAAAAAAAAAAATGTGGTGTTTTTTTTTCTCGGACTTGTGTGTTTAGCTTAGCTGTTAGCTTAGCTAAACTGTGTTTTTGTTATATTTCAATTTGGTTTACTACCAAGAGAAAAAAAATAGAATGTCTGCACCCTTCGTGCCAACCTTCCTGTTGAACATGGAAGAAGATTTAGAAGGTGGAGCAATCCACAAACAAGGAACACTTGTGATTACCATAACAGGGCCCCAGGCAAACAGGGCCTCTTATTCTCTCATCACGAGTATTTTGGCCGGGCCAGCCGGTGTAGGAACAAGTGGCGTGGCCACCTTATACCGATTTGCAGGGCCCTTCAAGTGGTACGCCACTTTAACCACTGCAGCTCATATGAAGCATTATGCAGGCCTGCATGGAAAGAAACTAGAGTGGACCAACCCGCAGATGAGCGTCTACACTGAACACTTAGACAAAGAAAAGTCTAAAGGACTTCTAAACTGGATGCCCCCAACAGTGAAGGCAGAGGCAGCCCAAAGGATTGCGGCAGCAGTGACAGGGGATAAGGAGGCGGAGGTGTCACGGGTCAAAACGGCCCATGATAAGTGGAACTTTCTCTATAAGCCGTCAGCGCATAAAATACCTCATTTCATCAACTTGAAGATGGAAGGCCCAGTGGAGAGATTTCAACGTGTATGGGTATCCTTGCCGGGACGCAGAATAGAATGCGCAATATGCGGGTTGGACACCCATTGAGTGAGCCAATGTCCAAAGAAGCGCGCGGCCCCCCATCAGGCCAAGCAGACAAGGGCTGAAGAAGTCACAGTTGATTCTACACCGGCAGAACAGAGTAAGAGTTGTCAAGTAGTCGAGTCTCCTGCCCCAGAGACCCCCCAGGTCGGTACAGAAGAAGATGGGTACACCACAGTGTCGTACGACAAACATGGAAAACGTATTGTGAAGAGAAAGCTACAGCTGACACAAACAGAGAACAGGCATACGAAGCCCAAAGAGAGCCCAGGCGGAGAAGGTGTCACCATCTAAGAGGTCACCAATCAAGCCCCATGACGTACCATTACCGCCCAGGGCGCCCACGGTGGAACCTTCCCCGAAGTATGAGTCTATGCCCATTATAGACGAGCCTGAGCTGAACGAGGCCCAACCTGATGGTCCCAGCCAGTCCCAAGAGATGTCACAAGAGAAACTGTACCCCAGTTGGGCGACAGAGACAGCGACAGCAACTGATGATGATGCCATGGAGGCCATGATGACACAGACCAGCCTGTTCATCGACGGGCAAGATTTTGACGATGTAAGCGACGCATGAGCTTACCCCTACAGGCCTTTCTTCCCTGCACTGGGGCCCAGTGCAAGCAGTTTTGTTCGAGCTTCGAGCAGGTGAGACAAGTGAGAGGTCTGATGACGAACGGTGCATGTGAGGGCACACCCAAGCTGCATCCCAAGGTTATCCCCCCCTGTGAGTCTGTCAGAAGTTTGTGCATAAAACTACCAGTGCGTGGGAAGATGTGCCCCCTCCAGTGGACCCATGTTGGAAAGCTAAAAATAATGATAATAAAAATATTAATGTATCTATTTATAGTAAAGTGTACAAATACCTATAGTTTAGGCAGTGTTTTTTTATGATTTAAGAGGTTTGTGTTCTTACTTTAATGTAAATAAGTTTAGTGATATTTTAATGTATGTTTTGACACCGCACACACACACTTAACATGCGCACAGTTTTAATTAAGCAGTCAACTCCCCCCCCCCCCCGACTGGGGTGGGAGTGCTAGGCGGCGCGGTTTCACCTGCGCTTAGCCAAAATTATCAGTGCAGAACAGATAGCCAGCCCTCAGTCATTATTTTGTCAAGTAGTCATGTATTTAGGTCAGGAGGTCAGCCCTTAAGCACCGCCTTGTCTAGTAATGTAAACATGAATGTGTCGAGTGGCTTAGCTATGACAGAAATCGGTCAGCCCACAGTCACCGATCTGTCGTGTAAGCTATGTGTAACAAGTAACCAGCCTACCACTTTGCCTGGTACAATCATTACAATACAAAATAAAACATCAACTAGCACGTTGTTGAGTAATTCACCGGTGGCAAGTAGCCAGCCCCAGATCACTACTGTGCCTGGTAATTCAAGAAAGACAGGCGGTCTGCACTCTGTCCCCGCTTCGTCAGTTAGTTTAGATACGGCAAGTGACCACTCTGCCACTTTGCCAGGTAGACAGTTTATAACGGGTGGCCAACCTCAGTTTACCACTTCGTCATGCAGTCTAGTGATAATATCTCTCAATATCAATGGTTTGAGAAATAAACTAGACCATGTAATTAAACTGATTAAAAAAGATAAACCAGATTTCCTGTTCTTGCAACAGACCGGGATTACTACTGACTTTCATGCCGGTCAAATAGTAACTAAGTTAGGACTTAAACATGGTTGGTTCGCCCGAGGCACCTGCCATGGTGGTGCTGCTATCCTTCAAATAAATGAAGACTGGGAAACAGTACATTATAGAACAGCCAGTTGTGGCAGAACTGTCATAATTCAAATACAAAACAAACACAACAAACAAGACACACACACACTAGTCAACATATACGCACCTGCAGTATATGCTGACCAACCTGAGTTTTATGACAGACTGTATGACACTTTAGATAGGTATTACAAAGGAACCAAAATAGTGTTAGGAGGAGATTTTAATTGTGTTTTGACCAATTTAGATAAGAGTTCCTTTGGCCCTGAACTACAAAAAAAAGAAATTGAAACATCCCTATTAAGACGACGTTTACAATTTATGATTGACAAACATAACCTAGTAGACGTGTACAGAAAACTACAGCCGCAAACACAAGCTTTCACTTTTCAAAAAACACAATAAGAGATAGGTCACAGATTCTAGCTACAACCATACACAGGGCTTTTAAGAAAGAACAAAATATATTAGAAGATGCCATTAGTTTAACTAAATAGATAGATAAAAATAACCCACACATCCATACTTTAGAAGAGCAATTAGATATTTACAAACAACATACATACCAGGGGGCTTTACTCAGGACTAAATTAAATACTATTACACAGGAGATACCTAGCAGACAATACTTAGAGATAGAACAAAATGTACAAAGCAGTAGACAGATTCACGAAATAGTAGACATGAATGGGAAACAGCAGACAGAGGATACTAGTATTAAACACGCCTTTTTTGAATACTACACAAATTTATACACTAAAGAACAAACTAATGTAAACATACAGGATAAATTTCTACACTATACAAGGCATTTGAGTGAAGATGAGAGCAAGAAATTAGATGAAATTTTAACTTTGGAAAACTTAAGGGAAGCTATCAGCACCTTCCAAAAAAATAAATCACCCGGGCCAGACGGGTTGACCGCGGAATTTTACTTTTTCTTTATTTTAGGCCCCTTATTAATTAAAGTATTTGAAGAAGCCTTCCAGAAAGGAGAGCTTCCAAATAGTTTGAACGAATCTTTCATTTCGTTAATACCTAAAGATAATGCTGACAAAAAGTTAATCAAAAATTACAGGCCTATTTCTCTTCTAAATACTGATTATAAAATCCTGGCCAAGGCTCTCACTCTGAAGCTCAAACCGTTTATGCAACGAATGATACATGAAGATCAACAATGCAGTGTACATGGTAGAAACATTTGTAGACATACACATTTTATAAGAGATTTGATAACATACACGCATGATAGACAGTGTCAAAGTGCAATATTATCATTAGATCAGGAAAAAGCTTTTGACAGAGTATCGCATTCCTTCTTACATAAAACTTTACAAGCAAACAACATAGGGGAATACTTTAGAACATGGGAGGAAATTCTATACAATAAACCCCACAGTAAAATTTTGATTAATCACAGTTTAACTGACCCGGTTAGGCTGACGAGGTCAGTAAGACAGGGGTGTCCATTATCGCCCCTGCTATATGTTTTAACACTAGAACCAGTTCTAGAAAGAATAAGGCAAGATGTAAACATCACGGGAACCTTTGTTCCCGGAAAAGGGGAGAGAAAGTTGTTAGCGTATGCTGATGACACAATATTCTTTCCAGCAACAGTGGATTCGATAAAAAGTATATTAGAAATCTTCACAGAGTTTGGATACGCTAACGAATCCAAACTAAATGTCCAAAAATCTAGTATAATGGGATTAGGTAAATGGGCAAACAAAACAGATTTCCCTTTTCAGTTAACGCAAGTTAACAGAATTAAAATTTACGGAATAAATTTTTCTTGCAATCCACAAGACCCCAACATGGAAACATGGGCAAAATTATCAGAGAAAATTCAAAATATGTTAGAAAAGTATAAATATAAGACAACCACCATTTTTGGAAGAAGCATCATAGTGAACTGTTTCATTATGCCTAAAATAATATATACAGCTAATATTCAAATTATGCCAAAATCAATTGTAACCAAAATAAATGTGTTGATTAGGGACCTTATTTTTAGAGGCACCTTTAAAAGTATTAAGCACGTAACCCTAATACAACCTAAACACAAGGGGGGGGGGAATAGCCTTGCAAGAAATCAACACTAAAATTAAAGCATTAAGGATTAGATACATAGGGGAGATCATTAAATACCCAGACCTTTACCCAATAGCGCATTACTATATGGGGATTAGGTTAACTAAATTTTTTAAGCTTGATAATAATAAACCTCACTCCTTTGGCACCCCACCGCCCTTCTACAGAATATGTTTACAAAATCTAAAAGGGAACGAACAGTTAGTAAAGCAAGACACTAAACTTATATACAAACTCCTTGTAGGGGCTCAAGAATCTTTTTTAGGCACACGGATAAAACGAGGGTACAACCTTTTCATAACAGACCACACACAGAGCTTCACAAACATTCACGCAATAGACGTTAAGCCACAAGCCAAAGAAGTCACATACAGATTACTGTACAGTTTAACACCTATTGTGAGCGAGCAATCGGCAAAAAAGCTGGCAAAGCACCACCAAAGTGTAAACTGTGCAGTAACAACACAATAGCAAACAGATGACCACTTGTTTTACACACGTAAAACAGTGGTCCCCACTCTAAACAAACTAAGAACACTAATAGCTTCCAAGACACAAAAATCACTCAACATGTACCAAGCAGTCATGTTGAATACTTTACCTACGTTACCGAGACAAACAGAACTGAAACTCTTAACCCTTTTAGCAGAATATAGATACTTAGTGTGGACATGTAGGAATAGGGTAGTACATGACGGCATACATTACGGCAGTAGAATATTTTCCACAAATATATGAACATATAACAAATTACATAACAGGACAAGTTTAAAAATTATTTGAGGTTGTGTAAATAATATACTTTAAGCATTACGCCTTCCGTGACCCTGTCGGTCTTTACGGAAAGCAATGCAATTTTGATTGTAAATAATTTGCTGTGTTCACACTATAAATACCCATTAACATTGTACCGGTAATCATTCATATCTTCATCCCCCATCAACTAGGATTCGCCACTGGTATATTTTATAGCTAATAATTACTATTCTTTTATTAAGTATCGACAAATATTATATAGTTGTAGTTTGTGATAGGTTTTGTTTAAATCTTGTTTTGGCTAAAATCTGATATGATTTGTTAATAAAGCTCAAGTTGGGAGAGAGGAGGAGGAAAGGGGGGGGGTTACTTTGTATCCTTTATAATAATGTGAATATTGCTTAAATACTAGTAATTTGATATGATCCTGATAGATGTTTTAATATTGTAATGATTTTGTTATTGACTTGTTGTACTGCTTATTGGGGGGGATTTCACTTTATATCCCATATCTTACATCATGTTATAAATTCTTGTAAATAACACTGACGGTTGTTCAAATTATGACCGAATAAAGGTTTTTTATAAAAAAAAAAAAAAAAAAAAAAAAAAGGTTGACGATTTAGTTAATACATGCATGGTGACGTTATAGATATACTACATTCTGCCTATCTGACCGCTACAATGTAATACTGACATTGACGGCAGATATTACAGACATTTAACGGACTGACAAATCTCTGCTTTCAGAGGCAGTTCCATGTCGCCCTTTGTGTATATATATATAAAAAGAATATTTGATTATAGATGTTTTCAATAATTTATGAGATACGACGTTCCATATGTGAGTAATTAATGACATACGCATTACTATTTAGGCTATAGCATAGTCTTACTTTTATTTTTAATTTTCTTGATTGTCTTTAATATTTGTCTTTGATGTTTTTTTTGAGCAAGCTGTGGGTGGCATAATATAGAGATGATAGTGGGATAGATAGACTCTGGTTACTGGTTGATGGAACGCAAATGTTTCCCTCTGGGATACATTTGTGCGGCCCCGGGACGTATGTCACCGTGAGGTTTGGTAGGATAATAATTTGGTTTTGTTGAAACAGGGGTGCATAAAAAAATGGTTTGGGAAATTTGAATAATTTGGGAAAAGGGCTATTTGTTCTCAAGATTGGAGATAAAAGATTGTGCACTTGTGCTTGAAGGGAAAGGGAGAGAACCACTTTCAATAGAGTCTCTGTAAAATAAGGATAGCTTACACTTAGTTAGTTTCTAGAGGTAGACAGTTGTGGTTTACAAGATTTGCATATTAGTATTTTTCTAGTAGATTTGAAGTAAGGGAATATAGCCTTTGAGCATAAACTACTAAGGGAGATAACTACAAATATTAGCGCCCCTTGCAGATTAAGTGAACAAAGAGCTAAACAAACGCACGAGAAAAATGTGAGTAAGATGTAAAGAGTCATGGAACGAAGCTCACTGACTTGCCAGCGGGGAATTAACCGTGAGTTTGTGATCGGTGAGTGAACTGAACAATGGACCAATCGTATTGACTGGAACACAGATAACGGATGATGGGAATGAATTGAAGGACAAAAGAAGTTAGTCCTACCAGAAAAGTTGATGAGGCAAGACGTGCCTTGCTGGGCTCTCAAGAAAATGAAACCTGTGGTTGACAGAAGTTACACAGATGAAGTAGCTAGGTTTAGCATGAATTAGCGGTAGCAATTCCGGAGACTAGCATAAACTGTGTTTAATAAACTGTGCTGAACATATAGGATTAGCATAGGGGTGAATATTAGGAAATGTGATAGGTGCTGGAATTCACATATAACGGTAAGAGAACTCTTGAACTATTTTATAGACTTTCAGGCAAATTATTTTTCCAAAAGGTTAATGATGCTCACATTTCAAGGGGTGAGCAACCAGAAAGAACATGTGAGACCAGCACGACTAAAGAGAGTATAAAGAGAATAACATTGTAATTTGCTGAATTGCCAGATAGGCTATTGTGCAAACAAGACGAGGTATCGTCACTGGCATGAATAAATGAACAAAGGTTATGACCCTATGACATCCATGAAACTACTTATGCGCTCTCTCATTTGAACAGTAAGTATAAGGAGGCCACAACAGCAGTACTTGACAGTATTTGATGTATTATATATGAAACATGTATAGCGATTGATGCCATTATATAAGTTAACGCTGACAGGTTTATAGAGGTAAACGATAAGACAGAGAGATAGTAAAGGAGGATAAATTTTGGGCAGACTACATATATCCATATGTGCAAGAGTCTGTATAAAGGCAATAAATATTACACTTGTGGAACATAAATTGAAATAAGGGCTGGATGTCTTGAAGTGAAATGGAGTTTTTGAAACATGCACTATTGAATACTGTTGGAATCTGCGTCTTGTAAATAAATTGGTTATAAGTTTGAACTTCTCCACTCACGTTGAGTTGATTTATACAAGGTTGTGGAGTGGGTATGGAAGTATAGGAGTACAGCACATAAATTAAAAATCAAGGTACGCCAATATACGATCTAGTCGCTACATAACAACTAGGAGGGAAGAACGAGACCTGGGAGTAGAAAAGAACCTAACCATTTCTCATCCAGGAATTTCCACCTCTGGCGGAAAGGGCCAGTAAGAGAGATAGTCTCACTTGGAAGATAAGCCAAAGAACTAGACTGAGTTGTTGAATAGGCAACAACTAGGTATGCCACAGTCACCTAGTTAATACAAAAGGGAGATCCTGCACTGTCACAATATACAAAATAAATGGCTTTTAATTTATAATCATGGAATTTGGATTAATGATTGCCTGTTAGAGACCTATCCGGCAACTGATGAATCAACATGACTCAGACTACTGGAATTAGGCATTTAGAGTAAAAGTAGCAGAGATGTTCACTACAGGTACAATCAGTATTCATGCCCTTTGGCACTTGTTGAGGGAGACTGAATGCCTATGGGTTTGCCCAGAGTGCAGTGATGTCGATTCTGATCAACAAGAACCATGGAAATAAAAGTAGAAAGATACTGTAATCTGTAAAATCGTGTGACATTATAAAAAAAAAAAACGTAATAAACGTTTTCAACCTTTTCAACCAAAGTAAAGGTAAATTTAAATCTGCTGTCAATTACAAATGAAAAAAAGTTTTCAACTCTTATGGGATTCATTTTAATGGCAAGTCGAGGGAAAGTTCTGTGGATAGATGGGAAGATGGTGGATAGGAACTTTTAATCATGACACATAAGTGATAAAAAAAAATACTCAAAGGGTATTTGTTTTATCTTCTTTTGTAATACTGGTTCGTGGTACCATATTTTCTTGTACTATCTTAATAATGAACAAGTAGAGGGCATAAGTGGTCTTGACGTCGCCGCTAGACACCTTCAAACAGACGGGTCTTTACAGAGATCGCGGGACCCAGCTTGGGGCTGGGTTGACTCCCTGACACTTCTTGCGTGCTAACAAAAAACCACACCTCACAAAATTGAACCAGAGAAGGAAGCCAGAGATCCTGTCCATTCTATTTACAAAGAAATCAAACAAAGCTGATAAACAGACAAACTCAAAATTGGCAGCTAAGTAGACACAAAAGCTGCCAATTGAACAATCCAAATTTTTTTCGCCATAACAAAGAAAAAATCCAGTGAATAAAAATTTTTCTATAAAGAATTATTTATTTTTGTAACTGTTAAAACATAATTGATTATTAGATTTCTTTCTTGTATTAAGACTAATCTAAAGAAGATTTAATAATTTTGAATGTACTACATCCGTATGTCTCAGACCAAAAAACAGAGCTAACCATCTTAATAAGCAATCCTTTAAACAGAAAAGCTAATAAATAATAAGAAAACGATTTCGCTGAATTAAAAAAAACTAGCTTACATTCAATTGACGTGCAGATAACGAATTATAACAAATTAAACAACACCCACATTAGTTGAACAAATACATAGACTTTTAAATTTAACCAACGACCCAACACATTCTAACTTTGAATTCCCCCAAATATAACCCCACCATATTTGGCTTGTTCACCCTATTGTTATCAAAATTATACCCCCCCCTAATCAAAATTTACCAAATTAAAACCTAAAAAAATTCCCAAAAAACCCAAAACACAAAAATAAATCATATTCCCTAACAACAACCAAAACCCCCCCACCCCCCCCCCAACAAACCAAACCCAACCCATAAAACCACTACACCCATTAAACAAAAAAAACCAAAAAAACACACACCCCAATAAAAAACCCACCCCCCAAAAACAATCCCCAATCAAAAAACCCCCCCCCCCCCCCCCCAACCCCCCCCCCCCCCCCCCCACCCCCCCCCCCCCCCCCCCCCCCCACCCCCCCCACTAAAAACCACCCCCCCCCCCCAACCCCCCAAACCCCCCCAACCCAATTTTAACCCCCCCCCCCCCACCCCCCCCCCCCCCAACCAAACCCCAAAAACACCCCCCCCCCCCCCCCCCACCCCCCCCCCCCCCACCCCCCCCCACACCCCTCCCCCCCTCCCCACCACCCCCCCCCCCCCAAAAACCCCCCCACCCCCCCCCCCCCCCCCCCCCCACCAAATAAAACCCCCCCCAAACCCCCCCCCCCCCCCCCCCACCCCCCCCCCCCCATACCCCCCCCCCACCCCCCCCCCCAAATTTTTCCCCACCCCCCCCCAAAAACCCCCCCCCCCCCAAACCACCCCCAACCCCCCCCCCATTAAAACCCCCCCAAACAACCCACCCCCCCCAAAAAACCCCCCACCCAACCAAACCAAAACAACCCACCCCCCCCCCAAACTCCCCCCCAAAAAAAAAACAACCCCACCCCCCCCCCCCCCCCCCCAAAAAAAAACAAACAAACAACCCCCCCAACCCCCCCCCCCCCCCCCCCCCCCCCCCCCCCCCAACAAAACCAAACACCCCCCCAAACCCCCCCCCCCCAAAACCCCCCCCCCCCCCCCCACCAAAACCCCAAAACCCCCCCCCCCCCCCCAAACCCCCCACACCCACCCCCCCCCCCAACCCCCCAACCCAATCCCCCACCACCAACCCCCCAACCCCCAAACCCCCCCCCCCCCCCCAAAAAAAAACAACCCCAAACAAAAACCCCCCCCACCCCCCCCACCCCCCCCCCCCCCCCACCACACAAACCCCCCCCCACCCACCAAACCAAACCCCCCCCCAAACCCCCCCACCCACCACCCCCCAACACCCCCCCCAACCCCCCCCCAACCCCCCCCACACCCCCCCAAACCCCCCCCAACCCCCCCCCCCAACCCACAAACCCCCCCAACAACCCCCCATACCCCCCACCCCCCCACCAAACCCCCCCCCCCCCCAAAAACCCCCCCCCCCCCCCCCCCCCCCCCCCCCCCCCCCCCCCCCCCCCCCCCCCCCCCCCCCCCCCCCCCCCCCCCCCCCCCCCCAAAAACCCCCAAAAAAAAAAAAAAAAAAAAAACCCCCCCCCCCCCCCCCCCCCTAAAAACCCCCCCAAAAACCCCAAAAAAAAAACCCCCCAAAAACCCCCCCCCCAAAAAAAACCAACCCCCCCCCCCCCAAACCCCCAACACCCCCCCAACACAAACCCCCCCAAACCACCCCCCACCCAAAACCCCCCCCCCAAACCCCAAACCAACCCAAAAAACCCCCCCACCCCCCACAACCCCCAAACCCCCCCCCCCCCCCAAACCCACAACCCCAAACCCAACAACAACAACCCCCCCCCCCCCCCCCGCGCCCCCCCCCACCCCCCCCCCCCCCCCACCCCACCCCAACCAACCACCCCACCAACCCCCCAAAACCCCCCCCCCCCCCCCCCCCCCCACCCCAAAAAACCCCCCCCCAACCCACCCCCCCAAACCCCCCCCCCCCCAAACCAACCCCCCCCCAACAAAACCCCCCCCCCCCCCCCCAAACCCCCCCCCAACCCCCCACCCAACAAAAAACACCCCCCCCCCCACCCCCCCCCCCCCACCTACCCCCCACCCCCCCTCCACCCCCCCAAACCCCCCCCCCAAAAAAAAAACCCACACCACCCCAAACACAAAAACCCCCCCAAACAAAAAAAACACCCCCCCCCCCAACCCACCCCCCCCCCCCCCCCCAAAACCCCATCTAAACCCCCCCCCAAAACCAACCACCCCCCCCCCCCCCCAAAACCCCCCAAACCTAACCCCCAACCCCAACCCCTAACCCCAACCCCCAACCCCCAAACCCCAACCCCCAACCCCAACCCCTACCCCCCACCCCCAACCCCCACCCCCCCCCCCCCCCCCACCCCAACCCCCAACCCCCCCAAAAAAAAACCAACCAACCCCCCAACCCCCCCCCCCCCCCCAACCCCCCCCCCCCCCCCCCCCCCCCCCCCCCCCCCCCAACACCAACCCCCCCCCCACCCACCCCCCCCACCCCCCCAAAAAAAACAACCCCCCCACCCCCCCAACCCCCCAAACAAAAAAACCCCCCCCCCCAAACCCCAATCCCCAAAAAACACCCCCCAACCCCCCCCCCCCAAACCCCACCCCCCCAAACCCCCCCCCCCAACCACACCACCCCCCCCCCCCCCCCCCCCCCCCCCCCCCCACCCCAACAAACCCCAAAAAACAAAACCCCCCAACCCCAACAACAACCCCCCCCCCAACCCCCCAACCCCCACCCCAACCCCCCACCCCCAAACCCCCACCCCCCCAAAAAACCCCCCCAACACCCCCAACCACAAAACCCCCCCCCAACCCCCCCCCCAAACCCCCCCCCCCCCCCCCCCCCCCCCCCCCCCCCCCCCCCCCCCCCAAAACCCCCCAAAACCCCAACAACCCAATAAAAAAAAAACAACCAAACACCCAAACCAAAAAAACCAAACCAAAACAAACACCCCAACCCCCCCCCCCCAACAAAAAACCCCAAAACAAACAAAAACCCCCCCCCACCAAAACCCCCCCCCCAAACCCCCCCCCCCCCCCACCCACCCAAAAACCCCAAAAAACACAAAACCCACCCCCCCCCACCCCCCCCCCCCAAACCCCCCCCAACCCCCCCAACCCAAAAACCCCCCCCCCCCCCCCCACCCCCCCCCCCCCCCCCCCCCCAACCAAACCCCCCCAACCCCCACACCCCCCCCAACCCCCAAAACCCCCCCAAACCCCCCCCACCCCCCCCCCCCCCCCCCCCAAACAAAACCCCCCCAAAACCCCCCACAACCCCCAAACCAACAAACCCACCCCCCCCCCAACCCCAAAAACCACAAACCCCCCCCCCAACACAAAAAACCACCCCCAAAAAAAAACCCCCAAAACCCCCACCCACCCCCACACAACCACCACAAATACACCCACCCCCCCCCCCACCAAACCCCCAACCCACCCAACCCCCCCACCAAACCCAAATCCCACCCCCAAACCCCCCCCCCCACCAACACACCCCCCCCCCCCACCCGCCACCCCCCCCACCCCCCCCCACACACAAACCCCCCCCCCCCGCCCCTCCCCCCAACCCCCCCCCCCCCCCAACCCCCCCCAACACCAAACCCCCCCCCCACCCCCCCCAAACCCCACAAACCCCCCCCCCCCCCCCCCCCCCCCCCCCCCCCACCCCCCCCCCCCCCCCCCCACCCCCAAAAACAACCCCCCCACCCCAAAAAAACCCCCCAAACCCCCCCCCACAAACCCCCCACCCACCCCAAAACCCCCACCCCCCCCCCCCCCCCACCAACCCACCTATCCCCCCCCCACAAAACCCCCCCCCCCCAACCAAACCCAACCCCCCCAACCCCCCCCCAATCCACAAAACCCCCCAACCCACACCCCCCCACAAAAAAAAACACACCCCCCCCCCCCCCCAAAAAATCCCCAAAAAATCCCAAAAACCAACAAAATTTCCCCCCAACCAAAACACCCCCCACCCCACCCCCAAAAACCCAAAAAAACCCCCACCCAAAAAAAACCCAAACCCATAACCCAACACCCCCCCCACAACCCCAAAAACCCCCCCCCCACCAATCCCCCCCCCAAAACACCATCCCCACCAATTAACCAAACAACCACCCCCCAAAAACCCCCAAAACCCCCCCCCAAAAAAAAAAACCAACCAACCCCCCCCCCCCCCCAACCCCCACCCCCCCAAAACCCCACACCCCCAAAACCCACAAACCCCCCCAACCCAAACCCCCCCCCAAACCCCCCCAACACCCCCCCCCCCCCCCCCCCCCCCTAAAAAACCAACCAAAACACACCACCCACAACCCCCCCACCCCCCCCCAAAACCCCCCCAAACCACACCCCCCCCCCAAACCAAACAAAACCACAACACCCCCCAAACCAAAACCCCCCCCCCCAACCCCCCCCCCCCCCAAAACCCCAAACCCCAAAAATTCCCCCCAACCAAAAACACAACCACCCAAAACAACACCCCCCAAACCCCCCCCCAATTCCCCCCAAACCACAACACTTTTTTCCCCCCCCCCCCCCAACCCCCTCCAACCCCCAACCCCACAACCCCCAAAACCCACATTAACCCACCCCCATTAAACCACCAACCACCACCACAAAACCCATCAAAACCACCCCCAACAAACAAAACCCAACACACCCCCCCCCCATACCCCATACCCCCCCCCACATCAAAAAATAAAACCACAACCCCCCCATTCCCAACCAAAACAAAACCCAAACCAAAAAAAACAAACCAAAAAAAACCCCAAACCCCCCCCCCCCCCCCCCCCCCCCATTAAATTACAAACCACCAAATCCACATTCACCCACCCCAACCCAAACAAAATATACCACCCCATCCCAAATACCCCAACAAACACAAACACACCACTAAAATACCCACCTTGTTAAAATAACTCCCCACAACAAACCACCACCACCCCCCATTAAACACCAAACCAAACCCCAAATAATAAAACCCCCCCACAAAACACCCCCAAACAACATCACCCACCCCAACCAAACCACCCCCCCACAACCAACAACCTTAACCCAAAAACCAAAACCCCCCCCACCACCAAAAAAAAACAAAAAAAACCCTTTACCACCATAATTAAAAACAAACACACCCAACCCCTACCACAAAACCACCAACAAAACCCCCCCATTAATCACCCCAAATACAAACACATTTTTATTTTTTATTTTAAAACCATTCATACCCCATTATTAAACCAATATTTTAAACAAAATCCCCAAAAATAACAGGCTAAATAAAAAAACAACCCCAATAACAACATAACCAAACTAACAAAAACCCAACCCCAACATACTAAAAAACCCCCCCATAACAAATAAAACAAAATTAAACCCAACAAAACAAAATCAAATATTACCCCAATAATAAAAAAACCCACAATCCCCCCTATATTTCAACAAAAAAATCCCAAAATAAACAAACCCACCCAAAATATACCAATAAAACCCACAATTCAATCACCAACCAATTACATTTAAAAACAATTAACCCACCCTACCAAACAACCAATTACAAAGACACACATAAAAATAACTGGTTTGACATCACAAACTCTCTAGCACGACTAATCATACTAGACCCTAAAGTACCAAAGGCCCAGATTACTCCCCAGACCCCAAAAACAACCGTAAACCACCCTAGCAAACCGCTCGCACACATAGCGTAATGTACAATCACGGTAAACAAACGGCTTTAATAAGACAGAAAGCCTCAAGTGACCTACACTTAGATACCCCAATACTGCCGCACCCAATAATCAAGCCTATGCATCAACATTATCCATCTACCAGTTCATATAACAGTATAAGGATCATATGACCCCACCTCAAAATCTTAAAACGAACACCCGAAAAATTTTAATACTAGCAAATCTCCATAAATAACTAAGAGCAAAGCAAATAGACAACCTTATCAAGAACAGTGACCAACATTAACTCTCTAAATAAAACCACCCTATAAATACGTATTGCTAATTCGCAAATGGTCGTACCAAAAGCTAAACCACCATTGGTTATTCACGCAAGCGGGACCCGTAACAAAGCACTCGGTCAACGATGCGAACTTCCACTGGAATCGCCACCCCCCATTAAATAGCCATATCACAATAATAACATTTATTAACAACCACCACCCCCCCGCACTCAAAGTATAATGCTAATAGAATAAATTAAACCACATCAATTACCCCGCATAATAGCTAAACAATCGCTAATACAACCCCACGCGAGAACCTATCTACTTACCCATACGCCACGATCAATTGTATACAACCTTACATCGGCCGTTTGCTTGACCCCTGCCACTAACTAAACCCTTCAAACTTCCCATAAATCTACCGAAATTTACTAGTAATATCCCCCCCCACCATTTATCAAAATCCATTTACAAACACGATATTGAAAGAAATTCACACACAATATAAAAAGTGGATAGTACCCTTTGTTCTTCTATTGTCCAATACCCCCTACTCAAACCTTACAAACCAAACCTTACAAAATACATACCGACCAATGTAAATAAATTAATAAAATTACATAATTATCTTCCCATAGCCCAAACCAAAAATAAGCAAGTGTCACCACCAACATTCCTGCCTGGCTCTGTACCATTTGAATCGCAGATTATATATACGTAACCCACCAAGCACCACTTATCAGTGACGACATACCTAACATTTCCACACGCCGATAGGCTATGACCGTTTTAGATATCCCAAGGTCATCAATGAACAAAATATCACTTTAAAATCATAAATATGCTAATGCCTAATGATACGGTACAACTGCCAAAAAATCATGACCAATTGTACAAATGGTGAATCCCAACCAACAAACATTTATCTTGCAGATAACTGACAGACACACTAGCCAATTAGTAAAAACAGGTCTGATACACCCAAAAGAAAAACCTGCCAAGGAACGCTTAAATATCAAATATTCACCAACACATAATTCCTTTATCCCGCTAACAATATACACAAGTCCGTAAAAATTACAACTCCCAAAGACCATTACCCCCATAACATAGGGGGTGCACCCACGCAGTAAAACTCACTTACCGCATCATACGGAATCAAACCTAAAGTCTAACTAGAACCCCCTTAGTAACACTAATCGTCCTGGCAAAAATGTACGGACCTTGGAAGAACAACTTATAGGGTATCGGCAATCCACATTATCCATAATTATCATATCCCATAACCAACCATTCCCTCCAGCCAATAGCAGGGGAAGAATGTCAAATGTCTATCTTCACGACCAATTATAATACACAAAATTCTCCCAAGCAAACCATTAACACAAGTATGCACTTAATCTCCCACAAACGAATAAGCCCCCACACTACCACATTTTACAAATCCCTTGCCCAAACAACACCTGTATCAAAAAATGTTTGGCCAGTCAGTTAAGAATCTCAGCAAATGACCAGGGCCATGCGGGGGAATTTCAGCCAGGAAATCTCGATCTAAACACCTAGTCCCGGTAAGGCTAAATCGGCGGTTTACAGAACAATTGTCAATTCTAAAACGTAAGATAACTTATGACAGCAGAAGACCATAACAGAAGGGAGAGTTGAAGGTAGAAGCTGCACCAGGGGAGACATGCTCTTGAAGTGACAGTTTCTACAGCAACTTGATCAGGTTGTCAGCCCCTTACACAACCTCAGATTAGTCACCTTGTATGATGTGCCTGTGGGAGCAGTGGTTGACCTCCTGCCATCGTCCACAAACCTTGTGAGATGGAGAAAGTCTGATGATGCTCAGTGCCCCCTGTGCCATGAGAGGCAGACACTTGAACATGTGCTCTCATCTTGCAAGGTATTATTAGGACAAGGGCGATACATATGGTGCCACAACAAAGTTCAAAATGAGCTGGCTGCTACAGTGGACCTGTCAAGGGTGAAGGCGAACAGCAAAGTCAGACCGAGCACTGAAAATACATACTTTCTAAGAGCAGGAAAGTCAGCACATCCCAAACCAAGTAAATCAAGTAGCAGTTTATCATCTCTTCTTGACTGTGCAAATGACTGGGAGATGGCAGTAGACCTACCCGGGCTAGGGGCATATCCAGAGAGTATCAGAAGATCTCGAAGACGGCCAGATATAGTGCTGCATTCCTCATCATCGCACCAGATTATAATGATTAAGCTGACTGTGCCATTTGAATCCAGATTGGACAAGCAACACTTGTTCAAAGTGGCCAAGCATAATGATCTGGCCACAGACTTGAGACACGATGGGTTCACTGCAAGGGTCATGGCTGTTGAGGTGGGTGTAAGAGGTCTCATGGCAGCCTCAGTGTATGACCTACTGAAACTGTTGGGGTTGAGGAGACAGTCAAGAACAAGGGCACTTAAGAGGCTTAGTGAAACTGCAGAAAAGGCATCGTGCTGGCTATGACACAACCGAAACGGGCTATGGAACTCGAGACAGTAATTTGTTTTCAACATAGGGGTTACTTTCACAATTGCCTCCAGCTGGCAGAAAATAGGAGTGAATTTGAAAGCTGCAACCAAGGTTGAGTGTGTTCAATTCTCTGCACTAGACAACAGGAGGCTGACACTTGGGAGTCATGACCTAAGTGCCCCCCCCCCCCCCCCCCCCCCCATCCCCTTAGAGTGTAAAGGAGATTAAGGGGCCAAAACACTTAATCAACGGGGGGACTACTTTTGATGATCAGACTGCCTCCTGTTGTATCGCTCTGTAACGAGTTTCCTACCATCTTATTGGGTAAATGAATGTTTTAAGACAAAACAATCAAGGGAAAACTGTACAGATGGCAGCAGAAATGAAAACTACAAAACTGATAGCCTGGGATGGTGCTTACGAAAATGGAAAGGAAACAGAAAGGAAGAAGGTGAACACATGAGAAATGGTACTTGCCTCAGGACATTGATGATCTTGTCAGACCATTTCAATCCTTCCATTCTACAAAGTCACCCATTTATGAATATCCGCCTTTGTTGTTTTTGCTGTTTTCCATGTTTCAGAATCATACAACAAGACTGCATTGACAACTGAATAGAAGATTGTTGTGGTGGACTTGATTTCTTTTGATCTCTATACATTTCCCAATGCAATGAAAGCTCCTCTTGACTTTTATTTTCTTCTTTTGATATTACTGTTTGTCCCTCCAACTCTGTCTATATTGCTGCCAATTGATATGTATGGTATTACATCTTGTAGGAAAAACTTTGCTGCGGGATGGACATCCGGAGTCTCAGGCTCGTATGACTGACAGTGGTGAAAGCCGAAAGGAAGCCACTGGCATGAAAACGGATGCCCCGACCGCAAAACACGAAACCAAAATTGGTTTTTGGAACGTCAGAACTATGAATGAGGCAGGAAAGCTGAGACAAATCACAGCAGAGATGAGGAACTACAAGATACATATCCTGGGAATAAGCGAGAGCAGATGGACAGGTAGGGGGAGAATAAAAACAGCTACAGGGGAAACAGTACTTTATTCTGGCAGAGAGGATGGTCAGCACAACGAAGGTGTAGCCATTATCCTGAAGAAAGGAATGGAAAGGTCTTTACTGGAATGGAAACCCATCAACAACAGACTGATAAGAGCAAGACTAAGAGGGAGGTTCACCAACACCACAATTATACAATGCTATGCACCAACAAACGACAGCTATGAAAAGATCAAGGACGAGTTCTATCAACAGGTACAAAAATAAATGGAAACTACACCCAGGTACGATCTCATTATAGTAATGGGAGACCTAAATGCAAAAGTGGGAGCACACAATAATTATAATGAAAGAGTAATGGGGAAATGCGGCAGTGGAACAGCAAATGAGAATGGGGACAAATTAATAAGCTTCTGCAGTATTAACAACCTGGTCATTGGAGGAACACTTTTTCCACACAAGGAAGTGCACAAGTTAACATGGGAATCACCAAACGGACGAGACAGAAACCAGATAGATCACATAATGATCAATGGCAGATGGAGACATGCACTACAAGACGTGAAAGTAAGAAGAGGCGCAGATGTGGGAAGTGATCACCACCTAGTAGTAGCAAGACTGAAAGTGAAACTCAGAACTGCTGGACCAGTTGCAGTCAAACAGAAAAGATACAACATCACGAAACTGAAGGATCCCCTCACCAGAAAAGCTTTCGTGGTCGACGTAAAGAGAAGATATGAGATTATTAAAAGCCAGGAAAGAACAGAGACCGATGATGTTGACCAGAGATTCAACACCATCTCAACAATATACAAGGAAAGCAGCAAGTCATGCTTGGGATTCCAGGAAAGAAAGAGCCAAAACTGGATAACACCAGATACGCTAAACACCACAGCGAAGAGAAAGGAAATGAAAAGAAAGAAAACAGAAGCTAAGTCTCCCAGATTAAAGGCAATATATAGTGAACAGTACATTCAGCTGGACAAGGAAGCTAAACGTCAAACCCGTGCTAACAAAAGGACATTTCTGAATGACCTTGCAAGACAGGCAGAAGAGGCAGCACTGAGAAATGAACAAAGCACAGTATACAAAATAACTAAAATCATCAGTGGAAAACGAGGTGCAAACAATATTACATTAGTAAGAGATAAGCAAGGAAATCTCATCACAACAGTAGAGGGACAGGAAACAAGATGGGCAGAGCATTTCAGAGAAACTCTGAATAAGGAACCACCAGAGACACAATTGAATGTTCCTGAGGCTGAAAATGATCTAGATGTTAATACAGACATCCCACGAAAAGAAGAAATCATCACTGCAATCAAAGGGTTAAAGAATGGAAAAGCTCCTGGTCATGATAACTTAAATGCAGAGCTATTTAAGACAGACCCAGAGCTAGCAGCAGAACTATTAGAACCACTATTTGCACAAGTCTTCATAACAGGGACAACACCAACAGAGTGGAGAAAAGGAATAATTGTCAAATTGCCCAAGAAGGGAGATCTTGCAGACTGCAATAATTGGAGAGGAATAACTCTTCTCTCAGTTCCCAGCAAAATACTAGGCAGGATAATTATACAGAGAATCTCAAAAGCAGTAGACCACAAACTGAGGAAAGAACAAGTAGGATTTAGAAAGAACAGAAGATGTGTAGATCATATATTTACCCTCAGGAACATTATAGAGCAGTGCTCAGAATGGCAAAGACAGTTGCACATTAATTTCGCTGATTTTGAAAAGGCTTTTGACAGTAAACATAGGGACAGTTTATGGAAAATACTGAGGGCTTATGGAAAATACTGAGGGCTTATGGAATTCCAAGCTGCATAGTGTCAATCATAAAAAGCCTTTATGCCAACTTTACGTGCAGCATTGGGCAGAGCAACCTAACCTTTGAAGTGAAGACAGGAGTACGACAGGGATGCCCCTTATCAACCACTCTATTTTTAACAGTCATAGACTGGGTGATGCGCCAGACAACAGAGGGTAATCCAAGAGGAATAAGATGGACTACATTTTCTACATTGGAAGATCTGGAATATGCAGATGACATTGCACTACTAGCACATTCACATCAACACATCCAGGAAAAAACGGATAGACTTAATAAGTATAGCCAGCAGGTGGGCTTGAACATCAACCTTAAGAAGACAGAGGTCATGACGCTCAATGTGAGCAACCCTGAGCCCATATCAGTAAGGAATCAGCAACTGGAACAGACAGATGCCTTCACATACCTAGGATGCATAGTAACACCAGACGGCGGAGCAAGCAAAGACATCAACAACAGAATGAACAAAGCAAGAACAGCCTTTTTTAGTCTAAATAACATCTGGATGTCCTCTCAGTACAGCACAAGCACAAAATTAGGATTATACAGAGCTGTGTGCTTTCTGTGCTTCTCTATGGCGCGGAGAGCTGGAGAGTTACAGAGAAGGAAATGTCGAAATTGTCCTCTTTTCACACAACATGCCTAAGAAAAATTCTCCGAATCTTTTGGCCGAATATTATCACCAACCAAGATCTGCTTACTCGGAGCAAGCAAGAGGACATGCACACCATCATAGCTGGCAGACGCTGGAGCTGAGTTGGCCATGTCCTCAGAAGAGACCCCGATGCCATCACAAGAACAGCTATGCTATGGACCCCTGAAGGAAAATGAAAGAGGCCGACCAAAAACAACTTGGCGGAGGACTGTGGAGGCTGAGATGCAAAGAATGAACCAGAGTTGGGGCACTGTATGAAGGATGGCCACCGATCGAGCAAAGTGGAATCAATTTGTTGCTGCCCTAAAAGATGCCACCAGGCGTAATGGTCACTGACTGCTTTGACGGTCGGCGGCTAAGGATCATAGAAGAAGACATCTTGTAGGGGTATTTCTTCTTCTTCTTCTTCTTCTTGCGATCGCATCTTTGATGATTACACCGTCAGACGAGTTCTCATGATGAATTCGACTGTTGTTTGAAGTTCCTCTTTAACTCCATATAGCTTTGAGTTTAGTGTTGAGTCGTTGGGCCAGTATATCTTTCTTAACTGGTCATACAGAGGACAGTCCTGTAGAACATGCTCAGCAGTTTGTTCGTTTAATCCACATGTGCACAGTGGTGAAGCAGACAATCGTAGCTTGTGCATGTGTTTATTCAGTTTGTTATGCCCTGTCCTGAGTCGAAAAATAGTTATCTGTCCCTGCCAGTCGAGAGTGTAGGGGTATTTCAACAAGTGCTATCTTGTTATTGTTTCTTGCATTTATTCTCATTTTGTCCTCTGTCCCTGTATATTGTGAGATCCACTATCAAGTACAAGGGGATTGACATAAGTCTTGGGCCTGACCATGAAGGAGTCACAAGAGGAAGATGAAACTCGGCACATTTAAAGTTCATCATATTTGCACTGAATGTGTGAAGTACGCATTTGCTTCTTTAATGGGTTTTCCCGCTACGGTGCACGGCGCAATGTACCCTATTGACCGGATCTGCTGCTCCAAAGATTTGACAAAACAATGGAAAAGAAGGAGGCCAGAGCTTTGATAAAATTTCTGATGTTTCAGGGAAAAACACCTACAGAAATACACAGTGAGATGGAACCAGTGTTTCGTGATTCTTGTCCTTCATATACTTCGGTAAAAAACTGGTGTCAACAGTTTAAGTGCGGCCGCTCAAATGTGGCTGATCTGCCAAGATCTGGTAGACCAGCCTCAGAGTGCAACGATGAAAATGCAACAAGAGTGAAGAAAATCATTGACCAGGATCGAAAAATGACAATTGTGGAGATAGCTAATAGAGTAAAACTAAATGAAAGAACAGTTTATAGAATTTTACACAACAGACTGAACATGAGAAAAGTGTGTGCACGCTGGGTTCCACGACTGTTGACACTTGAACAGAAGCAAACGAGGGTAAATTGCTGTCAACAGTTGCTCAAAAAGTGTCAGTCAAAAAATTTTTTGGAGACCATGGTGACAGTAGATGAGACTTGGGTATACCATTATGACCCCGAATCCAAAATTGCCAGCATGCAATGGAAAACCCCGGGCTCCCCAACACCTGTCAAGCCGAGAGCGCATAAATCTGCAGGAAAAGTGATGCTGACTGTTTTTTGGGACGGCAAAGGTGTCCTTTTGAAAGATTATCTGCCTCATGGCAACACAGTTATTGGACAATACTATGCAGATCTTCTCACCAAACTAAGAAAGGTTGTGACAAGGAAACGAGGGATAACGCGCACTCAGAATCTTCCTTTGCTTCAAGACAACGCGCCCTCTCACAAAGCATGGCTTGAGCAGCTAGCAGCCAACGATTTGAATATTGAAATTCTTTCACACCCACCATATTCTCCAGATTTGGCTCCATCAGACTTTTTTCTATTCCCAAATCTTTAAAAACAGCTAAAAGGAAATCATTTTGACAGCGATGAAGAGGTTATACTGGCATGTGATGACTGGTTTAGTTTGAAAAATAGGGTGTTCTACTCCCAAGGTCTTTTCAAGGTCAAGCAGAGATGGCAGAAGTGTGTCAATTCTGACGGTGGCTATATTGAAAAGGAATTAACACTATACAAAATTTCAGCTCTCTGTGACATGTCCTTCATGGTCAGGCCCAAGACTTATGTCAATCCCCTTGTATTTTCATTTTGTCTTGCATCTGATTACAGTTATGAGGCAGAAGAGCCATGTCAATGGCAAAATCTGTACATGTATAAAGATAACTGTATCAGTCTGCCATACTAATAAATAAATATAAAATAAAATGTACATATATAAATGATGTGGAAGATTATGTAGTTTGTCTTAACACTTACTGACGTCGCAGACTTGCATCAAAAGATATGTTGCTCTCTGGTGTAAGGACGCCATATATTTTGAAAGGCTGATAACAACAGTGGGAAACGGAAAAAAAAAGTATGAGAGAATACATAACTACCAGTATTAACATTTGAGTTAAAAAAAAAAAATAGAGTAATTAAATTGAGTAATGTGAAGATACTTGTAATATCTGAATGGGTAATGATAAAAGCATGGGGTTGGTAACCTCATCAGGTAAAACAAATTGCTTTAGAAACCACCACTGCAGGAGTTTGTACTTTGCTGTAAGCTTACCCAAGGAGGGTCATTTTCCCAGGTGGCTCCATGCTCCCTAAGGAGTTAAAATGGAGATGATGATGATGGGTATGATAAAAACCTGATCTAGAAAGTAGATACTGGAAAGTATGAGATTATCAGCGTACAGTTGGTAACCCAGAAACCGAAATGCTTGGGGACGGCAGTTTTTCGGTCTTCTGATTTTTTCGGTTTTCGCCCAAAGTAGCCCAAAAATCGGTTGATGTAGCCCAAAAATCGCCCCAAAATTATGTACAGCTGTAGTACAATTTATTTGTCAGAAAAATATTTTTTTTAAACTTTAAAAATAAACATTAAATACCTGCACATGTAGCCTACATTCATGCTCTAATCATCGTCATCAGCTAGGAGTCAGACATCTGTTGATGAACCAGTATCAGGATTTTCAACTGATGACAAATGGCCTTTCTGTAGACTTTTTCCAGTGTCATCTGTCTCATTAACAATGATTTCTTTCTAAGCAGTCTCTCTTTAATCCCATAAACTGCCATAACTTTTGCTTACTGATGAATGCACGTCGTTCAAGACCTTTAATTAACCGATCACTCATGTTAACCGTTTTGTCTATGGGGATGTTTTCACCGGCATCCATAATGTCATCATCATCATCACTGTTGTCATCATGCTTGTCTTGTAAAACCATTTGGGCAAGCCCCATCACTCAAAGAATGCACAACAGGTGCATCATTATCAATGTTGAGCACTTCCTGTCAGCTTCCTCTAACATGTTACAATTTTCCGATGTTACACTTCTGGTGAAGGTTAGGAAGTCTGATACCATGTTCTTCTCTTTTACGATACTCGTGATCTCCCGATTCACCATCGTCAAATATCGTAGCCGGCCAGAGTCTGTGCCAAGCTTTTATTAGTGTTATCTTGTCAACACTACTCCATGCACTTGCAATTGTATAGATTGCATCTTTAACAGTGAACTCCTTGAGAAATGTTTGTACTTCTACACTAGTGTTCACGGCATGCAGCATACAATTTGAAAAAGCATGTTTGTAATGACTCTTCATAGATCATAAAATCCCTTGTATTAACGATGTTACTTTCGGAGGTAAGTACATTCCAAAAACATTATTTTTTACAAGAAGTTCCGTAGGAGAGTGTGTAGAGCAGTTTTCCTGGAACAGAACAACTTTAGTTTTCATCTAGTCCAGCTTGTGTGCAATGAGTTCATACTGCTGGTACAAAATGGTTATTAAACCAGTCAGAAAACACTTCTCTCGTCTTCCAAGCTTTCTTATTGGCATAGTAATGGACAGGTAAATTGGTTACACATTTAAGACATCTTGGATGTTTACTTTTCCCAATGACTGTCAACTTTAACTTTAAAATCACAAATGAGCTCACAAATGTAGCTAGTAGCAGTGCCAAAACACAACTGACCACGCTATGTTTGAACATGTGTATCACACAGTAGCGATTACGTCAGCATATACCTTACTGAGCCTGTGCTTCATGGGCTGGAAACATGATAAACTGAACATAGTGCATGGTCAGTTCCTCACACACCTGTACAAATAACGTGGCTGGAAGCATGGATGAGAGAGAACTAACCACTTTAAAAAAATTTGTATCGCTATCATTATAGCGCTTACGTCAGCCTATAATGCACCTTGCGCATCACGGCCGGAAACGTGATAAACTTAAGATTGCATGTTTTCGGTTCCTTGCATACCAGTTTTAAAAAAAAGTTTTTTGGAAACCAAAAGTCACTTAAAGGAGCCCAAAAGTCTGCCAAAAATACTCCCGATTTTCAGAATATTTCAGTTTTCGAATGTTCGGATTCTGGGTTACGCACCTGTAGCAGCAGAGCTCTCATTAAAAGATGTGATTATTTTCTGTTAACGCTGATCAAAATAAAAAATTAAAGCACATGCACTAAAATACAATAAAAATAAAGAATTTAATCTTCTAGATTAAATCACTTACTATTTACTAATGATGATATATTTTGATAAAAGATTCAATCTTCTAGATCAGAGGAAGGCAACTCAGGAACTGTGAGGATCTACTTTAGAAACACTGAGGTATCTAAAGGTCGAGATTTATAAAAATAATTTATGTTTTGAGGTTTCAGAGTATTTGGACTTTATAATAAGTGCAGCCTGTATGTAACTGTTATCTATGCCGGACAATTTGCTTCTTAACTTCAGTCAACAGAGTGGAGGAAAATTCAAACTAAATTATATTTTACTGAATGTTACTCAGTTACTCTTTACTAATGATGATATATTTTTAATAAAGAATGAAGCCACTTACTCCATACATAAATAGTACACCATCAGGCTTTAACAGACAGCCTGCAGCTTTGAACAAACCCTGAAAAAAATAAAGTTTCAGTAATATGTAATGAACAAAGACTGAAACAACATGATAGTAGCTTAAGAACAAACAGCAAAAAATGCCACAGTAACATGCAATCAATATCTATATAGATCTTGGGAACTGGTATTGGGGAATAAAGAGAAAGTCCACTGTGCTTTATCAAACATATTTAAATATGCAACTACATCAAGCAGCTACAGAAACCATCACTGCAAAAGCGTACAGCATATTAACCTTTAGCATGCTGCCGTCGACATATGTCGACGAAGGCAACCTATGTTCTCCCAGCTGTTGTCGACATATGTCGACAAGCGGATATTTTCGGATAACTAATTTATAATGTGTGTGCACGTGATCTTAACCCCGGATGTCAAAATTGACTCTTCTGTGAAAGAAGTTTAGCTACCTTTTCTGACTTTCAGTTGTAACGGGTGTGTTAGAGAAATTTTTCTGTGCAATTTTCAAATCGAAATCAATCGGCATGGATCAAGCTGCCATTTTAGCTGAAATTTTCATGGATTCTGATTCCGATGAGGACGACATTGCTGGGCCTAGTACTGCTAATGTGGTTCGTGCTCAGAATAGGGATGATGAAAGTGATGGGGAAAATAGTGATGTGTCGAGTGTTGATGATGATTTTGAAGAATTGAATATTGTTAGGGCACCTGATGGTTACAAACACGACTGGCTCCGCAACTTTGATCAAGTTGTGGGACCTGTGGGCGTTGACGATGACATTTCTGAGGTAGATGTGTTCCGTTTGTTTATCACATATGATGTTGTGGACACATTAGTTACAGAAACTAATCGTTATGCCAGCCAGGTTAGCGAAAAGAAAGGGGAAGATGCGGGTGCCTCATCCCGTGTGAAGTTGTGGACCGATGTCACAGCTGACGAGATGAGGGCGTTTCTTGCTTTGCTTATGTTGATGGGTGTAACGAAAAGATCGTCATTTGATTTGTATTGGTTAACTCTTTGACTCCAGACCAACGCTCTGAGCATTGCACAATTCAACACGCCGTGCCAGAGCAACGCTTAGAGCGTGGTTTTTAGTTTATCACGAATAAACCCTAAAAGTCGTCCGCTTAATGCAGTTCATATATTAAAACTCGTAGAATGACTTCCGCTACTATTTAAACAACTAATTTGACTTTAGTTAATCAGCACATGTGCGTGTTTTGATGTTATTATCACAATTTTTGTGAAGATTCGCGTGTTTACGTTTTTCGTTGTTTTTGCTAGAGAAATATGTCACGCTTTATATTTACATTTTCTAAGTCTCCTAAGCAAATAATTGTGTCAAACTACTTTGAAACATTGCTGACATTGATGATGATTGTTTGGTAGTCACAGTTTGTTGTCAAAATACGGAATATATGCAGAAAAGCTAGACACACTAGATTTAGTTGATGAGTGGGCGTAGTCATATTCTGGCCGATAAAAAAGCAACAAAACTAGACCTACCGTAACATCTAATCACTAGTTCTTGGTAGAAGATGAAGCTAGGGATACTATTAAAACATTAAACAAGAGTAAAAAAGTATTTATATGACGTTATTCTTATTTATTTGTTTGAAAATTACGTAATGCACGATTGCATAATTAATTTTTTTCTTACAAAGAACCACGGAAAAACTGGTGCGAATAACACTAAATGTACTAATTTTGGCCATAAGCATGTTTTTTTTTACTTTGTATATGGATTAACTTGACGTTTGAAGACTAAAAAGAAAGTTTTATTGTCTACGACAGTAATTTATCTTTGGTAAGTTCGTATTCTACAGCCAACTTTTTAGCGTTTTTCAATTTTACATGCAAAATGATTAAATTATACCGAACATACTTGTGTTAATACTACCACAGACATTATATATTTGAATTCTCTATCCATTTCCCTACAGTTTGGTATATAATAAGTACATGTTCAAAGTAAAATTCACAAACAAATTTAGACTGAAAGATGAACACTTTACTCTATAAAATTCTGCCCACAAAAAAAGTCTGGCACAGTGTGCAAAATAACTCTGGAATGAATGAGTTAAATGACCGTTTCCTTGAGATGCCAGGGTTCAGGAATGTGATGAGTAGGGACAGGTTTCTTGCTGTCTTATCTTTTCTACACCTCGTGGACAATACAACTGCAGCACCACGAGGGCACCCTGACCACAGCAAAGCCTTCAAAATCAAATCGTTTGTTGACACACTTCTCCCTCAATGGCAAAGCCATTACATACCATCCAAAGAGCTAAATGTTGATGAAAGTATGATAGCTTTCAAAGGTAGGACCAGCCTTATGCAGTACATGCCCAACAAACCGTCTAAGTGGGATATGAAAGCCTGGGGCCTAGCTGACTCCAAGACAGGCTACCTCTGGAATTGGCAGCTCTACCTTGGGAAGGAAGACAATGTGGACCCTACTATAGGGGATGCTCACCGCGTTGTCACCTCCCTTGTTGCTCCCCTGTATGGGCATGGCCATGTTGTGTACCTGGACAACTTTTTCTCTTCGCCTGCCCTGTACAAGGAGCTTGGGGATAATCAGACAGGAGCTTGCGGTACACTGCGGACCAACCGCCGAGGGGTCCCCCCAGAACTCAAGTTGGCAAAACCCAAAGCTGGTGACCCTCCCATCACTTTTAGAGATGGCAATATCCTCTATATGTCATGGTTTGACAAGAGGCCAGTGAATCTTATGACAACTGCACACGATGCACAGACCTTCAGGAAGGAGGTCAGATCCAAACATCATGCTGGCAATGTGCGGATCGTGGACAAGCCATGCGCTATCCAAGCCTATTCCTGTCACATGGGAGGTATTGATCGTGTGGATAAACAGTTGACATACTACATGGTTCTACACAGGAGCAGCAAATGGTGGAAGAAAATATTCTTCTATCTGTTGGAAGTTTGCTTTGTCAATTCGCTTGTCCTGTGGAGGGCCAAGCATCCGTCTCGTATCAAGGCGGAAACATTCCATCTGCGGATTGCTCATGGCCTGCTTGAAGGGTACCAGTCTAGGGTCACACAACGCAGAGGAAGGGTATCTGACACTGCCACTGCACCAGCCCGATTGGTTATGGGGGAACACTACATGATTCCTAACCCTAAACGTCAGGCTAATGGCAGGCCTTCCCAGCCAGACTGCGATGTGTGTTCCAGTAGAGATAGAGTCAGGGGCAAGAAGCGCCACCAGACCCAATTTGTGTGCCGTAGGTGTGTGGTACCTCTCTGTCCATATCCCTGCTTTGAGCGTTATCACACCCTGCTCAATTATAAGGCAGATTGCTCTGAAGGGCTGCACAAGGAGTGAGGTAAGTCTATTTTTTGTTGATTTTTTTTTTTTTTTTTCACCAGTCTTCTTCTCCTATCAAATCAACAAAATGACGTCATCAGTGACGTCATCCATTTATCTCTAAACAGTCCAAAAATTAGAGAAATTGGCCAAAAAACAAAATAAATATAGAATTTACAAGTCATCCACTATAAAAATGGGGGTTGTGTGAAAAAGAATGCAGCTGCAGGGCAAATTTTCTGGAAAAGAATGCAGCGTGCTAAAGGTTAATTACTTCTGGAGCAGTCTTCGCATAAGAATGCCAACTGCAGTAATAAGTAACCAAAAAACACTGAAAATACTGTAAAAACATGTAACTGATAAACACTAAAAATACTGGAAACTGGAAGAACATATAACCAATAAACAGTGAAAATACTTGAAGAACATGTATACAACAAACTCAGAAAATACTGCAACAACATGTAACATAAAAACAATGAAAATACAGCAAGAACATGAAACCAACAATCACTGAAAGTACTGCAAGAACATGCAACCAACAAGCACTGAAAGTACTGCAAGAACATGTAACCAACAAGCTCTGAAAGTACTGCAAGAACATGTAACCAACAAGCACTGAAAGTACTGCAAGAACATGTAACCAACAAGCACTGAAAGTACTGCAAGAACATGTAACCAACAAGCACTGAAAGTACTGCAAGAACATGTAACCAACACTTGGTGAAGAGAGCTGGAGACAGACACGAAGAAGACAAGGAAAGACCTTGAACTGATCGCACAAGAAGGAAAACTTGGCATACATTTGTTGAACACATATGCTCCTTGGGAAGTTGAAGAATGATTACTGTAAGCAATAAACACTGAAAATACTGCAAGAAAATGTAACCACTAAACAATGAAAATACTGGAAGAACATGTAACTACCAAACACTGAAAGAACATGTAACTACCAAACACTGAAAATACTGGAAGAGCATGTAACCAATAACCACTGAAAATATTGCACTAACATGTAACCAGCAAACACTGAAAATAATACAAGAACATGTAACTACTAAACACTAAAAATACTGCAAGAACATGTAACCACCAAATACTGAGCATACTGGAAGAACATGTAACTACCAAACACTGAAAATAATGCAAGAACATGTAAGTACCAAACTCTGAGCATACTGGAAGAACATGTAACTACCAAACACTGAAAATACTGCAAAAACATAAAATCGAACCAACTGAGGGGGAAAAAAAACAATAGTAAAGAAACTATGATAATATGTGATCAATAATTTTTTTTTAAATGTGGATGGTTTTGGGGGGGGGGGGGGGGTAATTTGGTGGGAGGCTACAGTTAAGCCTTATGAACAGGCACTGAAAAAAAAATTCATTTACTTGCAATAATCATTTCGGTAAACATAAGAACTGACTTGTCTAAAGTAATACTGGACAAACTAAATCTTGATTACTCTAAGTTAAACACTGTACTTAACATACATGCTTTCACATGGACGTATCAATGATATTATAAGAGTGTGTTTATGAATGTGCTCACAAACAAACACACACACAAGGACACAGCTTGCTCACAAACATTGAAAATAGCAGCAAAAGGATACTGCATCACAGAGAACTGGGCTGGACAGGACAAGTGAAATTAAGCAGACAGTCAAAGACAGGTATACCAAAGGATTCAGTCAAATATCCATATTATGCAAAACTTGATTCTGAAATAATAATACCACTGAGGTTTCCCATGGTGATATGTGAACCATATTTGCATTTAGGATCATATCATACGACGCCGGCCTGATGTTCTGATAGGTCCATTTCTCAACTAAAATAACCATAAAAGAGAAGTTTAGATCATCATTACATAACATAAAAGTAGCTAAAAGAGTGGATGTGGCATCAGAATAATCATTTTTTGTTAGCCAAAATAAAGATGACACTCAAAAGACATGCAACAATACATAATTACAGACAACAGTTTAATGTAGGATATCTAAGAAATCAAGAAAAAGAGACAAATTGATGGTTACAAAATACAACAAATACCACATGTTCCAACAGCTGGAAGATGCAGCAATGGTTACAACATACAACAAATACCACATGTTCCAACATCTGGAAGATGTA
This sequence comes from Oreohelix idahoensis, assembly GCA_024509875.1. Classification (NCBI taxonomy): domain Eukaryota; kingdom Metazoa; phylum Mollusca; class Gastropoda; order Stylommatophora; family Oreohelicidae; genus Oreohelix; species Oreohelix idahoensis. Next base: position 13,741 of record JAMPIV010016531.1, on the reverse strand, counting down.
GCAAATACAGAAGATAAAAAAATGTAAGGAATGAGACTCATGGAAAAGTACTGGGAAAAAAAGAAACACCAACACAAAGCATGGATAACAACAGAAACCAGCAACAAGATAAAGGACAGAAAAAAAGCAGACGTAAAGAGAAGTAAAACCAGAAGTTCAAAAGTCATGACAAAAGTACATAGAAGCAAACAAAGATGTAAGATGAAACATCAGAAGATACAAAAGAAATAAACTGATGAGCTGGCAAGAGAAGCGGAGGATGCTGCAGGAAAGGTAATATGAGGGATCAGTATAAAACATAAAGAAGCTATCAGGGAAATATAAGCATGCAAATCAAGACAAGAATGGACAATTGCTTAGTAATATACAAAACCAAAAAAAGATATAGGCAGAAAATTTTGAGCAACTTCTCAATAGACCAGATTCACAAAATCCCCCAGACATCCCACGAACAGATGAAGTTCATTGTGAAAGACCAAATAAGGAAGAAATAATGAAAGCCAAAAAGCTTCTAAAAGGGGGAAAAGTGGCTGGTCCAGATGGCACTTAGCAACGACCATCAAAGCAGATATTGACACCTCCCAAGATATTATATAAATTGCTTGGTAAAGTCTGGTAGAGAGAAGAAGTACCAGCAATATTATCCTTATTTTATTAATATTATATTCATGAAAGCAAATAATGACAACATACACAAACATTTTTTAGACCTTTTCTCAAATTTCCTCACTAATATGCTTCTTTAGCCAAGGGAAACAAAAAAAGTTTCCCATCTGTGTTATCAGACAAGCGCACAAAACGTATTTCCTTTTTTTGTTTGTTTTTTGTGTGTGTGCTCCAAACTGCAGCTGACCCACCTTCAGGAAGGAAGCATTAACGCCCCCATAATGACAAACTCTCACTGGACACAGAAATTGACAGCCACATTGGCAAAGCTGCAGCTACCTTTACCCGCCTCACATCGCATGTTTGGGGAAACTCCAAACTCACAACAAAGACCAAAGCCGTGGTATATAACGCCTGTGTCACCAGCACACTTCTATATGGCAGCAAGACATGGACAACCTATGCTAAGCAAGAAAGAAGGCTCAATACCTTCCATCTACGGTGTATACACCACATCCTCTGCATTTTGTGGAAAGATAAAGTGAGAAATGTCGAGGTGTTGTCACGCGCTGGCCTTCAAAGCATGTATACACTGCTTAGACAACACAGACTACAATGGCTTGGCCATGTCCGTCGCATGGAAGATGGTCGCATCTCGAAAGATATCTTCTACGGACAAATGGCAGATGGCAAAAGAACAGTTGGCGACCGCAGCTGAGACTCAAAGATGTGTGCAAGAGAGACATGAGGGCACTTGACATAAATCCAGCAACGTGGAAGGATGAAGCTGCCAATTGCACCAAGTGGCAATGCTATTTACGGTGCCACCTCAGATTGGGCAAAAAGAAGCTCACACAATAAGCAGAAGAGAAGAGAAAACGTCGAAAGGAGCATCAGGAAAATAAGCAGCTGAAGGCCGTCACCTCAGTTATGACTGAAGTGGCTATTATTATTATTACTCTTGTGGTGGTGGTTTCTGTAGCAATTTATTTTACATGATGAGGTTGCCAGCCTCATGTACAACCTCATATTAGTTGCCTCTCATGATATGCCTGAGGGAGTAGTAGTCATATTCATTCTTTGTTTCCTCAGTTACATCATACATTTTCTGAACCATGTTGTACCCGGGAATCACGGTGCTACAGAATGCATTACCAACATGTTAAAAAAACCTCTTAATATGAGACTCTTATTTTAAATTCTTCTACCTTTTCAGGTAAGCAGGTTCTACATCACTTGGCTGCCATGTGATATGAGGAAGATGAGAGGCAAAGTGGGCAACATGCTGCCCTGTACCCGAAGCAATCTCCAATACTTGTCCTGTGCTGCCTACAGGTGGGACATACTTTTGCAAAACTTCTGTGGACAATAAATATATGCAGATGTGGATATCAGCTCAATTAAGACACTGACATATTCTTAAGATTAATCCACTTAATTTAATATTAATTTATATGAAAGGCTCTGATTTTATTCCTATGAATGTATTGAAAAGGTAACAACAAAATGGTTCCCCACAGACATGCAGAAAAGAAAAATAATATTTTTGTATATGCAAACCTAATTTTCCCATGTTTGACTCAAAAGAATTTTCTGTCCCTTTGAGTTTTTATATAGTTTTAAAGTTTAAGGGTTGTGTCACCTCAACTTAAAAAAAAAAAATATGGTGATATTATACAGAGTTGTGAAGGACATAAATGGAATGAGGTTTAATCAGATTTAAAATTGGGACAAAACAAAAGAAAAATTGTGTTTAAATGTCAAAAAGGTAGTCCCATAGCTGATACTGCAGTAGGGGTGTGAAGTGTTAGAGACTTCACCATATTAGGTCCAGCATTGAAAGGTGGGGTGACCAGTTCCTGTCCTCGCTGCCTTTCTTTCCCTAACTCAAAGAGCAGAGTCAGGTACCCATATACAGCTGGGTAGACAGGAATGTGTCGGTATCGTGATCGAACCCGGCACCTTTGCCCCGGGAGACCAGCATTCTAACCACTCTGTCAATCGGACACTTTAAATGTACCGACCCCAAAAACCGGGCTCCCTTCATGAGCACCTGGGAAAATTCAGCCCCAAATACTGGCCTCTCATCCTTTACAAGGTAATGCAGGAAAAAAAAGCTAAAAATATTTTATGTCACTTTGATTATCACCAAAATCATTGCATTTCAGATCACTGTGGAGATGGCCTTTAACAAATATACTCCAAGCCTAATATCACTTTTATAAGCAACAGCAGCTTTCACTGCATTAGGAAACATATGGAGATCAAGAGAAATCACATTCAACACAAAAATAAGAGTCTTCAACTCAAATGTCAAGTCAGTCCTATTGTAAAGCTCTGAAACACGGAGAGCAAAAAAAAAAAAAAAAAAAATAAAACAACAACCAAAAAGCTACAGACATTCATAAATGGGTTCTTGCATAGAATAGATAGATTAAAACTGTATGACATGGTCACCAATGTGGAATTGATGACAAGAACTAGTGGAACAAAAGATGAGAAGTTGAAGCTGGATTTGGATAGGACACACATTGAGGAAACTTGTTGACAGCAGTACAGGGCAGTGCTTGTTCTGGAATCCCCAGGGAAAAATTGCAGAGGTAGATAAAAAAAACAAAAAACACATAGAGACCAGAACTGGAGACAGAAGTGAATAATAATGAGGAAGATTTGGAAAGAAGAAAGAACGTAGCATGTGTTTTTTGAAGGCCTTTGCTCCTTGGGGAGCTAAAGGTGATTGATTGATTGAAACCAGAAAAAATTAAAATTATTTTAACTAATTAAACTAAAGCACATACACTGGAAGATGCTTGAAAAAAATATGGAATAAAAAGACAGCTTCCAGATAGCACAATTAGAACTAAATTTAGAATTCTCTGATTTGCCTTGGAATAATTCCACAGTGGGATATGGATAAGGGAGAAATAGAAAATTTATGATGTTAGAGGACGACAGGCATCAGTCATAAGACTAGCAGGGTTGGACATATGACAGGATGCATCCATCATGTATAAAACCTGTCTGCTATAGAAAGTTAGCATTCATACCCTTCGACATTTGCTAAGGGAGACGCCGCAATTGTGGGTTTGCCCGGAGTGCAATGATGTTGATTTTCATCAACAATAATAATGACAATTGAGACTTTTTGAGAGTTTAGAAATTTGGATTGCTCGATAATAGAGTATATAAAAAGTGCTTGCCATAATACCTAAAATTGGTTGCTTGTTTCTCTCTGCAGCGCTCGCTGTTAACATTGTGCCTGAAGTTCTGGTAATCTTACCTGCAAAAAATGTGAGGCATATTAATTATTAAAGCTTCTATCTTGACAAGACAGAAATGATCTGAAATCATCTAAACAAAGAAAATGACACAAAAAGCCAGAATTAAAGCAAAACATTAGTACGCCAAGATATAGATATCATTTCTATATGTACTGATATAGAGCCCAATCTACTATCAATTAAATAGTACAACATACAACCTACATGTTCTGCTATAGTGCCCAATTTACTATCAAGTAAGCAGTACAACATGTAACCTTTATGTACTGATATAAGGCCCAATTTACAATCAAGTAAATAGTACAACATACAACCTATATGTATTGATATAGTACCCAATTTACTATCAAGTACTCAGTACAACATACAACCTATTTATACTGATATAGTGCCCAAATGACTACAGATCCGTATCCCTGAATTCAAAATGTTCAAGAGCAGCCATGTTTTGGAAAATAGCCAAAAGTCACCCAAAATGTGTTCGAAAGTCGCGCAAAAGTCGGCCCAAAAAAACTTTTGACTTTCAGAATATTTCAGTTTTCAGGTGTTTGGATTCAAGGATTTGAACCTGTATCAAATACTGAAGTAGCTGCTAATTTTCTTCAAACGTTCATGGTACTCATTCATCATACTTCAGCTTCCCAAGGAGCATAGGCCTTCAACAAACTCATGCCAAGTTCCTCCTGTCCCGTGCCATCAATTCAAGGTCTGTCCTTGACTTTCTTATTATTTTCATTGTGTCTCCAGTTCCCATCTCTGAGTGTTATTTGGTACACTTTTACCTCTCTTACCCTGGGGATTTCTAGAATAAGTACTGCTTGTTAATGCTATCAACAGGTTTCTTCATTATGTCCAATCCATTGTCAGCATCTTATTCTCATCTCTTGTTCAACTGGCACTTTTCTGGTTGTTGTCATCTCTTGTTCAACTGGCACTTTTCTGGTTGTTGTCATCTCTTGTTCAACTGGCACTTTTCTGGTTGTTGTCATCTCTTGTTCAACTGGCACTTTTCTGGTTGTTGTCATCAGTTCTACACTGGGGATACCTTGTTAACAACAGGGCAGTTATGAGAGACTTTGTTTTTTCTTTCTTGCATTTGTGTTGTTTTTATTTTTTATTGTTTTGTTTGCTTCTAGGAAAAGGGAGGTCACACACACATACATTCATACACTTTTGGTTTTGATTTGCTCTATTAGGACTGAATTGGGGGGGAGGAGGGGGGGGGGGGAGAAGAGAAGATACTATATTTAGATATTGGAAAACAGATTTTATTGTCTTGAATTTACTACACTATATATCCTAATTATAACCCATCAAGGGTTGAATGGGATACTTTGTCAAAATAAACACGGGTGGTCTTGTTATACTATTTCAATCCTTCTTTTCTAAGCAAGCACCCATTTATGAAAGTCTGTAGTTTCTTGGTTGTGTTCATGCTACTAAACCAGTAATAATAAATGATTACAAACTATTTGTACTCTTGCAGTCTATAAAACAAACAAATGTACTCTAGTTACTTGGCTATATGCATTTGAAAATAAGTGAAAGCTATTTCAATAGACTGGTTCAGCTTCCTGGTAGCAGAAATGTGCACCCGATTGTTAAGTTAATAAATTGTGGGGGGTGTGAAGAGCAATGGTAGCAAACAAAATATAATAAAAATTCTAACACAGCAAACGTAAGGAGATAATGGAATACACATAGCCATATCGGCAGTTGTTTATATTATTTGGAATTGAAAACAATTAACATCCTAATTATAACCCATCAGAGGTTCAACATGATATTTTTTTTCTTTTTTAAAATAAACAAAATATGCATGTACATATATATGTATATATATATATATATATATATATATATATATATATATATATACACACACATACATACATATATAAACATACATACATATATAAACACACCACAATAAGAATAAGGAATCTACCACACACTCAGTTAGAAAGTTTCCTTGCTCTATACACATTTTATGGTGAGGGGTATTGGCATAAGCAAATAACAATTTAATGCACGTAGAAGTAACTTAATATACTATCAAAAATAAGAAACACTATGGATCTTATTAATAATCCATGGGGTGGGGGGGGGGGGGGGGGGGGGTTTAAAAACATGATATTTTTCTCCATCAATTAAAAAGAAACAAACTAGTGAAATGACACAGCTACAATATAAAGAGATTTCTAAGGTCTCTCAATCAGATGAAATGAAGAATGGTGGAATGTGCTCTTCTATGCCATCAATATAAGCCCTAACCCCTTATTTCTCATCTCTGAATTCTTTTTTAATGTTAGTATCGAACATACCTCCAACTATTCTCCATTACAGCCCTCAAAATCTAATGGATGCTTTAAAGTGCTCGTTAAGTAATCTATATATGATGAGTTCTGGTGGCTTCAGTATTTCCCCAATCTCTGTGATGAAAATTGATGCATTTTCTCTGATAACACTGACTAACAAAAAAAAACTTTTTTTTTCTTTCTCTAACATTTCTATGTTTTTCTGGTCAATTTTAATGCGCTGTTTTTAAATCTGCAAACCGTTTTTCTCTATCAGGTCGGGATCTCTAGAAATACGCAATTGAAGTTTTTTAACAACGCATACAGTATTACAACATCATTCGTACAAGAAGTATAACAGTTATGTAGGCTTGAATTTCTTTGCAGTCGACTTTCGTCGGTGAATGGCATGTGGTACATCGCGATGAAGCATCCAACAATAATCGGCAAGCATGGTCACACTCCACCGTCCTTGATAACGTGACTCCATTACGGCGATATCTTGATGGAATCGTTCTCCATGTTCATCGCTGACTTCGCCAAGGTTGTCAGGGAAAAAGTCAAGATGCGAATTGAGCAAATGGATTTTGAGGGACATGTTACAGCCCATAATTCTGTATGCATCTATGCACTGCTTAACAATATGCAACATAGTCGACAGATTTGTGATTTCCCAGAAAGTTATCGACGATCGATTTGAATGCCATCCATGCGCGAAGTTCACTACCATGTAACAAGTTCTCGAATTGTTTGTCTGCAATAACTTTCCTAATCTGAGGTCCTACAAAGATACCTTCCTTTATCTTTGCATCGCTAACTTGCGGAAACTTTTCTCGAAGATAAGTGAAAGCTTTGCTCGTTTTATCTAACGCTTTTACAAAATTCTTCATAAGCCCCAACTTTATATGTAACAGTGGTAAAATGAAGCTGTCTTTGTTAACTAATGGCTCGTGTATTACATTTTTATGCCCGAGCTGCATACGATCCCGGATAGGCCACACCTTTCTTGCATAATGTTCCTGTCTGTTGCGGCTGTCCCATTCACATCGGAAGCAACAAAATTTAGTATACCCAGTCTGCATGCCCGTGAGAATTGCAATGACCTTTAGGTCTCCACAAATCCGCCATTGGTAGTCATTGTACTTTATTTTTTCCAAACGTATAGCCATATTGTCATAAGTTTCTTTCATATGAACAGAGTAGGCGACTGGAATTGATGAAAATAAATTTCTGTTATGCAATAACACGGCTTTTAGACTAGTCTTGGAAGAATCGATGAAAAATCGCCATTCGTTGACTATGTGCTCATGACCGTTTACATCTTTGCAATAGCAAATGTCATCATCCATCTCAAAGTATTGAACAAGTTCTCTGTATCTATGACGAAATTTAGATATCGGAGTATTGGGCGCTAAAAGATTCCAATCTTTGAGTCGCGAACCGAGTAATTCCGCTTGTCCTTTGATAAGAGCGAGATCACGTATTAGATCTGAAAGTTCTGAATGGTTAATTAAGTAAACACCATCATTCACCGGTATGTAATCTGAGTCAGAATTAGTGTCTAAAGCAGGTATACTATCACTTTCTGATGGTTCATTCACGTCCAGCGGATATTGTTCTGATGGTACTTGGATCGGACACATGATTGGATCATGAGGCACTGGTTTCGAAACCGATTTAATATTTGGATAAACCACAGACTTTCTAGTTTTAAAAGTGAAACCATGGATATTTGTCAAGCAGTAGTAACAATCAGTAGTGTGATTTGTTTGTTCACGCCATATTACTGGCACTTTAAAAGGCATCGACTTATGCTTCGGCGATTTTCGTAACCAACCTGCCAATGTATCGAACAAACTGCATTTGGCTTCCAAGATTTATTTGCATCATCAACTTTCGAATCGAAATAAAGTTCATATGCTTTCTTTAGTAATGGTGTAAAGTTTTTTCTGGTCAACACGATCGGTAAAACATCCGCACACGTAACAGAACAGATCAGCCGAATTTCTACAACTTCTAGAAGCCATATTTTGCTCAGAATTATTTCAAAATACAGTAACTATTTGAAAAATCGCGTAACATATGTCATGCATCTTTTAGCAGTATAAAAAGTAGAATTATGTTGCTTTTTATTAATTTTTAATAAGTTATATAGTAAAAATGAAACGGAGCAAATAATGGTTTCCCAAAAATATATTTATTCATAAATATCTTAAGAACCCGACGTGATAGAGATAAACGGATTTCAGATTTGAAATCAGCGCAAGAAACTGACCTAAGAACACTTATGCTTATATAAGAAAGAAAAATGTTGTTTGTCAGTGTAATATATCTGTCATGACGTGTATACATGTGTGTGGGTAGAGAATGGTGTTACCTGTTTAGAGTGTATTATTATTGAAGTACGCAAGCTTGAAATGTTACCTTTAAAGTTCACTGTTAGAAGCATGTAGCATGGTTGAAGAATACTCAGGGGCGTACATGTGTGAATCTAGGTTTATGGGCACATGTTAAAAGCATGTGGAGTGAATGTAGTTAGCTTACTTGTCAAAGAAGAATACTGAGATGTACGAGAAGTCTGTGGCCATCCGTCGTCGGAGACGGTCAGTGTCTTGTAGAATATGTGAATAGTGTCTGTGATGTTTGATTATTATACTTTGGAGTTGACGCGATGATGTCCCACGTCTTGTGTATCTACAAGGCCATATATTGTTGTTTACCAGCGCATTGTGTCCTGTACCGCGCTTGGAAGTGGATGGATTAAGAGGCGTGTTGTTTTCCCGCACCAGAAGGAGGTCTATGGTAAGATCATTATATATTGTTTGAAGCGCGTTGAAGTTTTCCCGCGCTGTGAAGTTCTGGATGGACTCGGATGCCTGGTGATCAGACCAGAGAGATATTTGTGCGAGGGGTGAATGCCGCACTTACATTGAATGCAGTGGCTGCCAGTACGGTAGAATGACTGTACCACATATTCTATTGATGCAAATATTTTGTACTATTGTTACTGATGTCCAGAACTATGCTGTGAAGATTATATGTATGGAACTGTGACCCGGACTTCTGTCCAGTCATTTATTTGTGTACGTAGGCCCCCAATGTCTTGAGTGAGACGGTCCATCCACTTTATACACCACCTAAGATGCATCACAAATTCTATCCCGTGAAATCTATTTGTAGGATCGTCCTATCCCTATGCTGGGGAATAAGTTTCGTGACAATATCGTTTTATCACTTCCTGAAATGTAGCCTATATTTCTATTTCGTTATCTTCTCCCTTGGACCCATCTGTGCACACTGTATAGATGTCCTTAGTTAGGCCTATTTGTTGTATGTTTCCTAGCTAAGTTTTTTTGTAGTTTCTGTGTCAGCTGTTGTTTTTTTTGGGGGGGTCTTTTTTTCGCAAATAAGTAAAGTTATTCACTGTCTTATTAATTCTACACACCGGTTAAATGAGCAGAAATCTTAAAAACTGGAGTGATCAACAATAATAAGCATTTCTTTTGATGTCCACTGCAATTCATGTGTCACGAAAGTTTCAATTCTCAATGAGTGTTTGGATTAAATGCCGGGTTGCCAGATAGTTAAAAACATTTCCAGCTTTACCGACAGCAAACGCCAGCCTAATTAAAGCTAAATAGGTTATCCTGCACATACCGCATATACAGTATTGGGTTGAAATGAAGAATACTGGGTCGTGTTCTTCGATTTTAACCAAACGGTTGAACATGGTATTATAAGCGCTATATTGAAGGAAATTGAAGAAGTATTCTTCGATGTCATTCAACTGGCAATGTCGCCAAGTGTTATGATTATGGTTATGGTTAGGCAGGGGAGTGCTTAAATTATCTGGCACCCGGTGTGGATCCTTCCTTTGACACCTCCCCCCACGCACATATAAAACAAACATTGTGTGCTACCGAGCAGGTTGTTGTTTGTTGCAGGTTTTTAACAGTACAGTACTGTCAGAATAGTGCCCGATGTCACCCCATCCCCCTTTCCTGGCTGTCAACCAGGGTGGACCACTCATCTCGCGCACCCCCCCACCTTAGTACCCCACTGGGGTTAGGATTCCAAAATGTAACCCCAACCTTTACCCCTTTTTACTGCGTCTCTGGATTCTTTTGTGGACGCCAGCATTAAGACGGCGCATCCAGGCAAGCTCGTTCCAAATAAACCACCATAGATGTGTTGCCAGTATGTGTTGTTCTGAGGTCCTCAACAGAGCACATATCTTAAGCATCTACACATTGCTGCAGAGGGCCCAACCTAGATGGGCCGGACATGTTGTTCGCATGCCCGAAAAACGCCTCCCAAAGCAGTTGATGTACAGCGAACTCTCCATGGGTAATCGAACAGTAGGGGGACAAAAGAAACGCTTCAAAGACACACTGAAAGCATCGTTGAGCAGTGTGAACGGTTGTTTGGAACGGTGGTTTGGTTTTGATAAAGGAAAGGAGTGTGGAAAAATGGTTTAAGAAATATAAATAAGTTTAGTTACAGATTATTTGTCATTGTTGCAGGGAGATAAGATGAGTAAAGTAAGGCTTTGTCATAAGGGAGGAAACTCCACATATTTCGGTTGGTAGGAGAAATGTTTAATTTAGGTTAAGTAGATTTAGTGTGTTATCAGTTATGGGTTAGAAAATTAGCATATGACGAATTTGTTGTAAGCGTTAAAGAAGAAGGTATGCTATTGAGGTAAAACATCCAAAGGGGGATAATGCAAGATTATATCCCTTGCAGGTTTTAGTGAGTTGTGCTCACAAATAAAAAAAAGTATGCACGCACGTGAAAAGTTGAGATGTGTGAACACAGTTCAGGGAAAACGAATAATGTTAGAACGGGGATCGGGCAGTCGGGTTTGAGACGCGCTATGCGTAGGAAGAAAAAAAGGGTTTTCTCCCAAGTGTTAAAGTTAGACTTGAGAAACGCGCTCAGCGTAATAGATGTGTGAGAAAACATACTCAGTCTTAGATTATTAGCAAGAATTATGCTGTGAGAAATAGAGTGTATAGAAAACGCTCAGTACATTATGTACCATAAATTTGGTGTACGGCAGTATTTTTATTGTGATAGTATTTTATTCTGAGGACATGATAGTTGTGAAAGAAAAGAAAGTGTATTTCGTTTGAGAACAAACCCGGGTACGTTGAACACTTTTATATATCAGTAACATGTGTCGAGCCTGGTTCTGTTTCGGTAACAATAGCTTGTTTTACGATAGTGAATTGTTAACTCACTGATCAACCCTCCGATCCAACCGACCGATTCGAGGGTTTCGAGGTCAGTTATAGGAAAATATCTACACCACTAGATACTCTGGTGTATCTTTTATTCTATAATTTAACATAACATGGTACTATCCATCGAAATATACACATTCCTGATGTTTTTCTTTCGGCGTCTAAGGTGAGAAACGAATTTCACCTCCATCTTGGAGCTGCTGGAGTTGACGAAATTTCAGGGGAAATGATTAAAGCAGTTAATGACAACAACCTCTTGAGAATTTTAGATATTATAAATGAAGTATGGAGAGAAGAACAACCACCACAACAATGGAAAGACAGTATTATTGTAAAGTTACCGAAGAAAGGTGATCTATCAGACTGTAATAACTGGCGTGGTATATCTCTATTATCAGTACCTGGAAAATTATTATGTTGCATGATGTTAGAAAGACTTAAATTGCATGCTGACGAAAAGATCAGAGAAGAACAAGCGGGTTTCAGGTCGAAACGATCATGTATTGATCAAATATTCACACTAAGAACAATTATAGAAGAATCAGTGGAAAGGCAATCGCCACTTATTATCACCTTCGTCGATTTTCAAAAAGCCTTTGATAGTCTACACCGCCCATCATTGTGGAAGATACTTACAATCTATGGTTTTCCAACAAAATATGTGAATATAATCAAAGCGCTATATGACAATGCAAGATGTTGTGTTAGAACAAATAAAGGGAATACAAAATGGTTTACAGTAGAAACAGGGGTGAAACAAGGCTGTATTATGTCACCACTACTTTTTGGAATAGCTATTGATTGGGTTATGAGAAACTATACCCACAATGAACAATTGGGTATAAAATGGACAAATGGAAAATTCCTGGGGGACCTGGATTTCGCAGATGATGTAGCATTCTTAAGTTCAACACCAAGACAATCCCAAGAAGCAATAAATAATTTGTGTCATCTCTCGGTTAAAATAGGTCTCCAAATAAATGCCTCTAAAACTAAAGCTATGAACTTTTCTAACGAGACCTTTGATATCATCTTGAACGGGGAAAAACTACAGAAAGTTGAAAGTTTCAATTATTTAGGCAGTAAAATGACTCAGGATGGTGACACAACAAGAGAAATCCATACTAGAATTGCTTTGGCAGCTAGCGCCTTCAATAGATTATCTAACATTTGGAAATTACGATCATTGAATATACATACCAAGCTTCGTCTGTTTAATTCAAATGTTATCTCAGTGTTAACATACGGCTGTGAGAGTTGGAAAATAACAAAATCATTGGAGAACAAGCTGAATACATTCGAGAACAAATGTCTTAGAAAACTCATGAACATCAGTTGGAAAGAATTCAAGACTAATCGACAAATAAGAGAAGACTAGGCAGAAATATGTCTCCGACTATATAAGGAAAAGACGATGGTCATATATCGGTCATGTCCTACGAATGCAAAACAACAGAATACCACTACAGGCGCTCACTTGGGTTCCTGAGGGTAAGAGGAAAAAAGGAAGACCAAAAGAAACACTCAGAAGAACAATAATAAGAGAAGGAAGAACGTTGGGCCTAAATAATGTGCAAGAGCTAAGAGGAGTGGCGTCACAACGAACAACCTGGAGAGCACTGGTTTCTGCCTTATGCGCCGTGTTTGGTGCTTAAAGAATTTATTATTATTATTATTAACATGTGTAGCTCAGCAGACCAGGTCTGAGCAGAGAAGAATAATAGACGAAAATCTTGACCAGGTCTGAGACAAGAAGTTTCTACCTAAAGAATTAAATGACAATGTGATAGCTGAAATAAGCAAATAGTAAGAAGACAAGAAATTTGCAGTTTTGAATATTGAATACTTGTGTTGCTGAAGAAGCTGTTGTTATGAAAGACTGCTAACCTTGTTAATAAAGTTCGACCGTTGACATCTTCACTGCTATTACTCAGGTGAATTCGTTTGAATCAACAGAGAGCATGAGAAAATATTTTTGTCAGTCTGAGAGAAGGAATTTTGTCACATTTACCTTACTATATACTATCTACTGAAAGGGCAGTGGTCCGAACCTTAAAAATACGATCCACGGCCACAGCAGCTTCAAAACTGATGTCTCCTCCTGGGAGACTATCGCACGGGATCGCTGTGCCTGGCGGACAAACATTACTCAAGGCTCTCACATTGCAGAACAGAGTTTAGCTGATAAGGCAGAAGGCAAGCGTGCTGCAAGAAAGGTCAGAATGCACAGCAACACTACTATCGACTCTAACCATGTGTGCCCCGTATGTGGCAGGACCTGTAGAGCCAAAATAGGACTAATTAGCCACAC
>JAMPIV010016530.1:0-188471 GCA_024509875.1 Oreohelix idahoensis | reverse complement strand
TTGGTTGTAGGATGGATGAAGAAGTGGATTAGGGGGGGGAGGGTATGAAATGTGGAGTGATAATTGGAGATTCCAGGTCTCAAGTTGAAGTGGTGTAATTGGTGTATTCCTCGGTAGTTCTGATTATCATCCGATTTGGGAAATGGGTAGTAGATTGAGCGTCATAGAATGGGATACTCAAGCAAGTAAAAAATTTATAGGGTTCGGAGGGTTTCGTCAAAAGGGATCCCCAGACTGGATCCGGGATGTTATTCCTACCCGCTGGTCTCTTTGCGTATCGCGAGGTACAAAAACAACCAACGGGGTTTTCTCCGTTCCAGCTTGTTTTTGGCATGCAACCACGCGGTCCGATGTCGTTAATCCACGACTTATTGGTGGATGAGAATATTGAAGAGGAAACTCAATCCTCTTATGAGTATGTGATCTCTCTTAGAAAGAAAATCATAGATGCTTGTAGACTAGCTACTGCATCATCCGAACATGCCAAAGAAAAAGCTCGTCTATCTGCAAACAAATATAGACGTCTTCGCCAGCTCATACCTGGTGATGAAGCTTTTGTATTACTCCCTGCTCATAACAATCGTCTTTTAATTACCTGGAGAGGTCCTTTCAGGATCATCTCAAGAATATCCGATGTCGACTACATCGTTGATGTTAATGGCAAACATAAAACCTTCCACATTAACATGTTGAAGGAGTATTACTCACGTCCTGATTATCTACAATCGGTCGATGTTCAGGCAACTGACGATCCTACACCACCTATTCAACACTATTCTAGTTTGTCAGTCATCCAAGAAGGGGAATCTTCTTTCGATGATGTACAACTACCAATACCAGTTGTACCACTCCATTCCACTGAGAAATGGAATGATGTTACTATCTCATCTACTCTTACTGATGATCAACGTCAGCAAGTCTCTAAAATTCTACACACGTATGAGGATGTCCTTACTGACATCCCAGGTCATACGTCAGTCATCCAACATGACATTATTCTGACTGACGATACACCGATTCGAGTTCGCCCATATCCTATTCCTTTACACTTTCGTGATAAGGTTGATAAGGAATTGGATGATATGCTCCAATTAAATATAATTGAACCATCTTCATCACCATATTCTTCTTCTATGTAATCATTAGGAAGAAAGACAACAATATACGTCTTTGCGTAGATTACAGGAAGTTAAACAAAGTTACAAAATTCGATGCGGAACCATTACCTCTTTTAGACGACTTATTAGAGAAATTATCTCATGCTACATTCTTTTCGAAATTTGACCTTTCAAAGGGTTATTGGCAAGTGCCACTCACTACGAAAGCAAAGCCATTCACCGCTTTCTCGACGCCACGGGGTCTTTTTCAATATAATTTTATGCCTTTCGGGTTAATGAATGCGCCAGCTACCTTTGTACGCATGATGCGCCGCATATTGTCTCATCGTCCCGATGTCATTACTTATATAGATGACATCTGTCTTTTCAGTGACTCTTGGGATGAACATATTCAGGGTTTAAAATCTTTACTTTCTACCTTACGGGATTATAACTTAACAGCGAAACCTTCAAAGGCTTTTGTCGGTTTTCATGACATCTCATTTCTTGGTCACCGTATAGGTCGCGGTTTAATGTATACAGAAGACAGTAACGTCTCTAAAATTTTAAACATCTCAGCACCTAAGACAAAAAAACAAGGGAGATCGCTCTTAGGACTAATACAGTTCTATTCTAAATTCATCCCTCATTTGTCTACTATAACTGCACCTCTTTCTTCGTTACTGAAGAAAGGCACACCTAATGTAATAAAGTGGTCGCAGGATCACCAAACGGCGTTAGACTATATAAAAAACAAATTTTTTCAAATAAGCCTTTTTTAAGGTTGCCTAACAAAGATCTCACCTTTGTTCTTCGCAGTGATGCTTCTTCCTACGCTATCGCGGCAGTTTTGATGCAGGAATACGGAGGCACCTTATTTCCAATTATGTACGTATCCAGAAAGCTTACGACGAGCGAGATGAAGTATTCCGTTCTGGACAAAGAGCTTCTCGCTCTTGTCTGGTCAATCACAAAACTGGATCGTTATCTCCTCGGATCACACTTTGTGGTGGAATCCGACCAGAAAGCTCTTACAGCACTGAATACAGGAAACGTTAAGTCATCAAAGTCAGCGCGTTACGCTATAGCTCTTCAACCGTTCCATTTTGAGATACGAGCTATTCCTGGAGTACAGAATGTATTTGCAGACTGTCTTTAAAGATGCCCTAGTGAACTTGGTGAAACTAAACCACTTTTAGATGGAGAAACGTCCTCACCGAAACATGAATAACTTTGTACAGTGTCATTAATTGTACATCTGTGAAGACTATGTATAGTTTTGCAGTATTCGTATAAATATAACTTTCAGAATATAGTTACTCCTGGATTATAACATTATTTCTTGTGAAGTAACGTTTTGTTCGAACGGGAACAGTGATATTAAAGTAACATTTTTTTTTAGTATGGAAACATTGGTAAAAAGCAACAAATAGACATTCGTTAGTGTTATGGAACATATTACACTACATATCGTGTTCGTAAACTTATTTCGTGCATGGAACATTAGGAACATATTCTTGTTGACTCTAAATAGTTCTGAACGAATATTCACAATGACTGAAATTAGAATTACTTAGAATAAATTACTAGTTATTTATTTATGTGTAATTAAGTACTAGAATTAGATTAATTCAATTTAATCAATTTGATTGTTTATAAATCACACATCTACTAACTTTATTAGTGTCTCGCAATACGTGTATTCACGTATTCCACTACATGAGATTTTACTTTTAGATAACTAGTCAAACTTACTAGTGCTAGATAACAGTAGGTGCGTTGCTTCTTAAAGTGTTTAATTTTGCATTGCTTCATTTTTGCACATTGTATTTCAAAATTTTCTGTTCTTCTGATTTTCTTATCATTGATTATCATCAGTGTTGCTGTTCATTTTCATTTTTGAAATCATATGTTTCAAATTTTGTTGAAAACTTAGTTGAATTTTATTATCATCTTTTTTGTTGATTCTTCATTTTCATTTTTTCAACTTCTTTTTACTTCGAATATTACCACATCGTTCCAAAGTAGGTCGATGGTGGATGTGTGCTTTAATGCATACTGTCATTTAGTTATATTAATTTCAAGTCAATTTTCTTTTCTTAATATGATAATTTTATGCATGTCATAAATTTTGTTGTAGTTTTGACTCACCTCTCTCGAGTAATTAGTTCGAAAAAAATTAATGGGATTAATTTTTTTAAGGGGAGGTAATAAGGGAGCTGTTACGTACATTTATTACCTAAGGGGGTAGTCGTCGGTCCTACCAAATGTACGCACCAGTTTTATGTAGTTATATTATTTGTGCGGTCGAATGATTCGCGCACTGACGTGCACAAAGCAGTGAGTGTTGCTTTGGACGCACGTGTAACCTAGTTGAGTAGTTTGTGACGTCATGTTTTGAAGTGGAAACATGGAACTGGCTTGTGTCCATGATAGTAATTTTATATTTCGTATTCAATGGCATTTTTAAGGAAGCCATTTATTTCTAGTGATCTGTATTGGTCTTCAGGTCGAAACCAATATCAGGAATGTCACGTGAGTTATCGTCCCACTTCTTATTTTAATGCTGTATGAAAAAAGGCCGCTCTAATACTAGTCTAGCGGGAATTAAGATGTTCCTAGAATGGATCTACAGAGTCGCTTGCCTTTAAGATTTGAATCGTAGACGGAGAATTCCTACGAGTAGAAGAAGTTATATTGTTTATCTTACGCACATGTTTTATATGCCGTACATGCTTCAATGCCAAAGTCGTGGCTTGGATGTAAAGAGAGGTTAGCCAACTGAAAGCCTTTACTGTTAGGATTATCGTATATGACTTTGTGTGAAAATTATATGATGTACAACACTATGTATGAAGAACGTCTGGGAATTTTAACAAATGTAATATGGAAGATTTCACCCCAGAGTATGTATACGTTACCATGATAGACGTCCTTGAAAGAAGGTCAACGGTCGTGACTGAGAAGGATATTATACGGTAACAGTTTTGTAATCCTTAGTCTATGGACAGAGGTTTTTACTAGAAGAGAATCTTCAGGAACTTTAGCAGTAATAATTAATATGTTGTCGTGTGATCTTTGCGCCTGTGACGATGTCCGTCTTGTCCACTTCGTGTCCTGGTGAATAAAATCTATGTAAAGTTACCAACGACTCGTGTGATGCCAATACTTGACCAGTTCACACAATTCAAGATACATTGTTGGTTTTTCGTTTGAAAGACATTGTTGACATTTATTCCATTGTAACCATTCGCGTTTCAATTCATCACTATGAAAACGACACCAACAGTATCATATCAACAATAATAGTCCATGACCAAGTATATATATAGAGACTGTCTATGATAAACAATTAGACGAAAACAACACAAAGACAAGAATGTATAACAACCGAAAACGTTCGCAGAAGTCAAATGATAAATAAAGCTTAACTAAATCGAATGTTGTAAAAAATTACAATGATAACTGCGAAAATCAAAACAAACCACAACACTATTATGAACAAAAAGGATGTATACAAATAAATGAAAGGAAGGAGAGGCGTACAGATACAAACAAAACAAATCGAAAATCAAAGAATGGAAAAAATAACGAAAACGATACTAACACATCTCGTCACAGCTAAGAAAAAAAAAAAAGTAGCAACACGCGTCGCTCACAATTCCCGCTGTGGGAAATATGCGCCGTCCCTATAGAAAACGCTCTCGATAGAACCTCTGTTTACGTGGTATCTTCTAACGGAGTCACCTGCCCAACCAGCCCGCGAAACACACACTAACATAACATGTAAACAAAGAACATGTAAACAAAGAATGCATTAATAAAGTGTGTTGAAAGAAGGCTCAGTTATTCATAATATAACGGTACCAAGTTTCAAAAAATAACCGCCACTTATCTTAGATATAATCCTGGCCTTAGTCAACAATGATGTTTGACAATATACAGCAATGCGAGGAAGCTCCACCGTTGACAATTACAGTGATGAGAATTGTCACAACAGCTGAACTTGAATGTAAACACGAGTCGTGATCGTTCACAATGAAGGTCATCGACGAGTTTCAAACTGTTGAAGGTGTGTTGCTGTTATGTGTTGAACAGTATAAATGAGCTTGTCCAGTTTCCAATGTGTAGTTCATCATCAAATAATGTTCTGACTCAGTCCAATGAACAGCTTTAGACCCACTGATCTGGCCTACCACAAATCTTACCGTATATTTACGGCCACCACGAATGTTATGTCCTTTTTTATGTGACCACTACAAATGTTAAGGTGGGATTTACGTATGATATGTAGGAACGTAACAATCTCTTTGCTGTGTACTGTTTTAGTCCATCCGACCTGGGCCAAGCAGCTTTGATGCATGAATAGCTCACCAGGCATTGAGGCGCTGAAAGGGTGTCATGTTGACATTCGAACATCAGACATTTCTTGTATGTAAGGTACTCGAAGATTGTATGGTTGACAAGTGAGGTGGGTGTGTAGAGACACGAATGCGTATAGGATCTTTGAAATGTAAACAAGGCACCCACTCACTCACATGCATTAGTCAGTAATTGTAGAAAACTGCTGGAACTTTCAACCATTTAATTACGTGACACAGAGACATCAACAGGTACAGTCAAATGGACGAGAATCAAGACACATCATGTATATAGGATATGACTGGCAAAACATCTGGTAAATAAAGCTTGAACCACTCATCTATAAGGACGTTATCGACAATGGTCTGTCCTTTAACGACTGTTCATAGGTGGTAATAATTAATAACATCGAACATCATCAGTTCCGTATAGCTCATAGGTATGATGCTAATAACGCTGGCTTGACAACCCATTCTTTTCCTACTGTAACTCAGGGCCCCCCTGACTGAACGCGTCAGGTAGTCCTTAAACAAATATAGTTGCTTAATATGGAAGTCTGTGAACTTGATAATGCAGTCAAGACTTTATCTGGCTTCACCTTTCAGGTACTTCTTCTTCTGCTCAAAGTTATAGGCCGTAATGACGGGCCTTACAATGGTTGATAAACAACTGTACATTTTTCCATAGGCATGTATTATCTTTCATGCTGAAACGTACCGCCATCCTGCGGGTTTTATAACAATATATGGTTATTGTGCTTCTTTAACGTACTTCAACGAATAGACCTAACTGGCTACGTCAAGCACACATAATGGACTCTGGATCACAAGAACTGTGAGCGCTACTCACAGGTTCTTACTAAATGTTCTGCAAACTTTGCGTAATAATAAAGTAATTTTACCTTGGACAGAATTCCAAACACTACACAAATAACACCTGTCGTCATTCCAGACGAACAGAATAACTCTGGGGAAATCACTAATATGACAAGACTATCTTTTCTCCAGATAATGCAGAAGAAGAACAACGGACATCTTCGTCCGGCAGAACCAGCTCATAACTCACAGACGGAAGTCTGTTCGGTTCGCGCTAAAAGCTAGCGCATGCGTAGACAGAACAGATTTGCGAACAGTTAACTATCCCGTCTTAAGAAAGAATAAACACAGGGAAGGTAATCCCTAATCAACCTGTGTCAGGGAGCTAACATACAGTTCTGTACCTTCGATTATCAAAAATATAAAATAGAATTACATCTTCTGGAACCGACAAAAATGACGGTAACAATTATAAAAGAGACAAATAAACAGTAAGATAGAAACCAGAATTGTATATTAGAACGCAAACAAACACAGACCTTGAATGCATAAGGGAAAAATAAACAGTAAGATAGAAACCAGAATTTTATATTAGAACGCAAACAAACACAGCCTTTGTCGTAGATTTGTGATAGGTGATTAAGACTTAGTTTGGTCCCTTCTGAATAGACATAGAAATAAGCGATAGCTCAGTGGGAGGTGAAAAAATAGAAATAGATTTCACGACTGAGGTGGAGGAAATATAGTAGATTCTGTCTCTGACACTCGAGAAGCTTCTCTCAGTCAGCCTACCATCTACAACAGAGTTAGATTACTCAGACAAATCTAATATAAGATATATTTATTTATATATATATATATATATATATATATATATATATATATATATATATATATATATATATATATATATATATATATATATATATATATATATATATATATAGGTTCCTCACATACCCACACACATAAGTGACGACAATAGATGCACAAACGTGAACTATGACAATGAAAATATATAAATATTTTGGAACGAGCTGACCCGACACACTGATTAAGTTTAATGAATTTTAATTATCAGAATAAAATTCCATCACAACACATAAAATTACATCCAGCATATACAAATAGTCATAAAGTCAATGAATTGCTACAAGAATGATAGACCCATTGGTATGATCCTTTCCCTCGATGTAGAGCCCACAGTCCTGTTAGAAGAAAAGTGATAGCCCCAAAGAGTCACGGATACATATGATTTAGTCTAAGATTTCCCTTTACAGGTATGAACAGACTTGGATACTCTGATCTATCCTATGGAAAAATATTGTTAGCAACAACACTTGCATAAAGAAATTTAAGACAGCAAAAAAAAAATGGGTGCCAAAACACAACAATAAAAGAATCGCTCAGTCCTGCATTCACTCTATTCAGTCAGCCGTGATCACTAGCTTTCGTTCGTACTTACAGCTTTGGTAGCAATTTCTGGACAAACAATTTTTAGGACATGCAAATTCAGAATCTCCAGGGTTAGACATTGGCCAAGGGAACCCCAGCTCCAAAAAGATAGGTTGAATATGCTTCTTCAGGGAACGTTTCCTTGGTATTTCTTATTTAGGGATATCTGGTTCTGTCACATTAAAATTGTCCAGGCACGAACGTTAACAGCGAGCAAAGTGTCAATAGCTTAGATTTCTAGTAACTAGGAATGTCAGGTAACTGCCTTCTCTCAGTATAGGATTTTATTTGGTCACACCACATACTAGTCACAACTCCGTCGGAATGTTTATTGATTGTAATATTTTACTTGCCACAAGGGCTGAAATGTACTTGAGGTTACTCTCAGGAAGAATTAAATCTGGCGCGATAGGCCCGTTACTTTATTTAAATCTTAAAGTTTATGGAATGGGTACTCTGTCGTTCTGGATGCCAATGCCAAGACCGTACTCCACCTCCACGTGGTGGTCCTGGAAACAGTCTGCAGCAGTGCAGTCTGGCTGAGCGAGTACGGATCGAAATGGGAAGGCAAACCCGGTTCCTAAAAATGCCGTGCTGAAGTCGGATGTGTCGACCGAAAGGTGCAGATATCACAGCTACGGCGTAAACAGACACAACGCAACCACCGTCCTTTTCAGGGCGAACGAGGAATCAGAAGAAGAAGAAGAAGAAGAAGGATGCCAATGCAATGCCAGACAGGTTTTACTTTATACACCCAGGTCTTTAAGAATAAAATGTTTATGTTCTTCACAGATACTACTCAGTACTCAACGCTGGCAACGTTGGGTCACCCCAGTTTCACTGCATAAAGAAAAACAACATATAAAATACTTATACATACTATGTACTCGGTTATAACTTACATTATAAACTGCAAGCGTAGAGCTTGTCTTATCATTTAAATCTCCCGTGAAATAGGTTATATTCACAAAATCAGTCATCAAGAATTAGAAATACAAACGTATTTAGTCAATACTCAATGATGAATCAGTGCAGTTACAAGTTAGTTTTAAAATATTCTCGACTGAGTATTTAGCAGTTAAATTAAATTTATTTATAGCTGCATGAGTTTAAGCTAGAAATTATAATATATTCTGCTTTCCACTGTAACATGTCGACTAGCGAATATAACAGACTTAATATTAATTTCTTCTGCACGGAAATCTAACTAGTAAGATGAAAATAAGCGATTTATCCCTAGATCACTCAACACAATTAGATATATAATAATTACCTCCACACAGAACTACAGGCGATCGCACAAACTTAGAATGATACGCTTATATTTATTGGTAGTCTAGAAGCTCGGCAAAATTTCCGAAACAAACTCAGACTTCGCTATACAGCTTATTCTCTTTAGCACGAAACAACCTGTCTACTGCAAATTTGGAGAACAGAATGAAGTCACGTTTAAACTCCTGCTAGGATATATGAATCAGACAAAGCATCCCACGTTATTTCGAAATCCGAAATAGCGCTGGTATCTCCCGCTCTCCTAACACTTCACATTAACTCAGAAGCCTGCCATAACCTGTCAATACGCGTCTTAACGCCTTCCCCGACATACGGCTATTTCTGGGCGATGTATTCTGGCGCTTTCCCCACCTCAGGCCGAAAAACTGGCCGAAGGACGCCGTGTCAGATGGAAATGTTAGACGATATGTCTGCCATCCCATGTCTATCGAGACGAATTTCACACTATTCGCTCACATGCAGAGACTGACATCTGACGTAATAAAATGCGTTCTCAGTAAGAGAAAAGAAACAGGTAAACGTTAGAATGGGAAAATATATATAGTCGCAAACGAACGAATGCGAAAAACAGGAAAAGGATAAAAGAGCGATAATAAAGTAGAGGACACGGGTAGAAAAGAAAAGAATATAGAAAATTTATTGATCATAATCCTCTATGCGACAACCTTGAATGAGAGAATAGTAATTTTCCATGGATTGTACACTCACGTCTTGTTCTTCAAGTTCAATCACAAACCATATTATTGTCTGCTCATCGTAGGGTTGTGGAGTTGGCCAAATAGTTTTCTACCTCCGACCCCTGAAATTTTAGAAGTGCGACTTCGACCACAGTTTTTTACTAGTCATATGGCATATCATTCAGAGTCAGAGACCGGACATTTTTACAGACTCCGACTACAGTTTTTTACTAGTCATATGGCATATCATTCAGAGTCGGAGACCGGAGATCTTTACAGACTCCGACTGAGCTAAAGAGTGACTGACTCCACGACTCGACTCCCAACTCTACAGCCCTGGTTCATCTCTATTAATAAACGTGAATATGCCCAAACCCAAGGCCGTTACTAGGATATTTGACACCCCCCCCCCCCCACCCCCAAAGTAATTTATATGGTTTCTCACACACACTCAAGCACATAAAACATGCATATAACTGTGCTAGTACAAATACATGTTTTACAATTAATGTACAATGGCGTAAGAGGACCGGAGAAATTAAACTTGTTTTCCCTCGGAATTTAGACTGTTTTTTCCCCTCATATTAGATCACTCCATTTGGCCCCCTTCCCCCCCCCCCCCCCCCCTTTTCCCAGTTTTGTCGTCTTAGGTGACTGTCAAGTTTGCCTAATGGTCAAAACAGCCTTGACCACACCTTTTTGAGAGACACAGAACGTTATCCTTTATCACACAACACAAATTATTTTCGTCGTTTGCAAAAGTACCTTTTTACGTTGAGAAAAGTCATCAAAATTATTTATATCAAAACTTCTTTATACTGTGTAGCTCTTTATGTAAATTTTTCCTCCCATTTAATTTGCCTTGTATTCATATTGTTGTATCTCTGATGAAGAATGTTTTTAGATGCATTATAATTTATTGTGTTTACAGTCAGAATGTTAAGAAAACCTTGACAAGAACTGGGCCGCAGTAACAATGGCAGCGTTAGTATTATATGTTATCATCATCAACACTTTCTTTAGCGCTTCTCATGGAACTTAGAGGCACCATTGCAGCTGGTCCTTTTGCAGGAAACCTGAACAAACATTCACATGCGCTTCCAGTAGTGGTTTTTGTGGCAATTCGTCTTAAATGATGAGATTGCCAGCTTCATGAACAACCTCCTGTTAGTCGCCTTGGCTTCTTTGGTCCTTGGACACTGATTAGCAAAGCAATCAGTGGCCATCACGCGTAGTAGCGTCTTGTAGGGCAGCAACAAACTGTTTCCTCTGTGCTCGGTCTGCAGCTACCCTTCGTTTGGTTCCCCGTTTGGTTATCATGCTTTGCATCTCTGCCTCCACAGTTCTCCGCCAGGTAGTTTTTGGCAGGCCTCAGTTTCGCTTTCCTTCTGGAGTTCACAGCATGGCAATACTGGTGATGGTGTCAGGGTCTAAGGTTGTGGCCAACCCAATTCCAGCATATACCCGCTATGACGGCGAGCATGCCTTCTTGTGGGCTCCGAGTTAGCAATTCTTGGTTAGTGGTGGTGTTCGCCTGGTACGACATGCCTAAGGGTGCAACATGGCTATTCTTACTTTGTCTCTTCAGAGATCTTCATGAACTACACGCGGCAATATTATAAGTTAGCAATGGCATAAATACGTTCAATATAATACATCAATTCAACAAAACAACAAACTCATATCAATGTTATTATTATCATTCCTTTATGCTCCCTAAGGAGAATAGCTGTTTAGCATTCACGACAAGCCTCCCGGCATGCACCACCCTTTCATCATCTTTCTATGCCATCTTTATTCTTTTAATTTCTTTCTCAGTGTGTACCTTCTGGATGTCTCCCTCTGACTCTTTTACCCTGGGAATTCCAGACCCCTAGCATTCCTACCTTGACACTACTGTTCGCTCCTCCAACTTAGTGTACGCCGCTGCCAAGACACATGTTGAGTCCAGTGGGGCCCCGTTCATACTGCGGGTTAAGTTCCAGACCCAGACGAAAAAACGGAAATCGCTCAAAAGCGAAACATAGCCTTTTTTTTTAACTTGCAAATGCATATAAAATCATAATAACAAGTTTACACAATAACATATTAAGTACACAATAGAGCAAAGCTTAAAAAGGCGTACGGAAGTAAAATGAATTTACAGCATTTAAAGCTTACAACTCCACTTTGTATCACTTTTACACTTATATGTCAGTGTAATTAATAAAGAAAAATAGTATATATAACATTAATACAATTTTACAAGTTTGAAAGTTTTGAAAATTGACAGAATACAGAGACGCTGAACGCACAACTGCTGTATTGGCCGGCTGTCTCGAAATGGGCAAGACACCCTGGAATGTCCATTTAAACCAGTGTCTTTATGATAAATTATGAATTGCACAACATAAATTCTGCTATAACTTTATGATTAATCCCCCGTCCGGAAAATTTTTTTGGGGGACTTGAACAGAATCTACAAATACATGTAATTATGGTAGTGGGAAATCATTATCTTTAGTAATTCACCTTGCGGCGTCATTAGGGCAACTCGAAATTTCATAGCTGACAAGACGTCCAGCGGAATGACACACGCTTGTCGAAGCCACATAGCTACAGGCCATAGCTGAGAAAAGCAAAGCTGACCTGCTTTGTGAGCAGACTTGCATACATGTTAAGCTCAAATCCGTAATTCTCTGTCTGAAGGGTTCTTATCCGAGAGTGTCACAACAAAACCTTCTGGTAAAAAGCATACATACTGCAGTGTGTGATTCAAGGACCACTTCTGCGAAATCGCCGGACAGTAGCATTGTGGTTACCTGTCTGGGTGAATTAAGTATCTTGGACATCAACACCTGAAGTATGAAGAGAAGTATCTGCAGTGAAAGGACCTGATTTAGATAAGTATTCAGTACTTTGAAGAAACAAGATCGATAAGTCACCAATTGCCCGAAATAACGAACAAAGACATTGACATCTTATAATTTTCCAACTTGTGATTTTTATAAATACGTATCTGCAATCGTTACCAAACTTCGAAATTTTGTTATTGTGGGGAAATTAAGAGAATTATTTAATATATGAATTGGTAGGTATAATTAACGAGCTGCATTATACATCAAGTATTAATAGAGACACCTGTGCAGCATGGGTCTAGCGAGAAGGGACTTATTTAATTAGCTGTCTTCAGAAGCCACCTTCTAGGACTGTGAAGTTAATTACCTGACGTTTTACGCCATCCCTACAATTATTCACCATTTCTCTTCTTCTGGGAACTATATTTTTTCTATCTTACATTCATCTCGCCACACCGACACTGAAAGAATAATACACACAAATAGGTATGTTGCAGGCACTCGTAAAAATATAAAGAAGTAGAAAACTAGACAACAGAAAAACCGAGATTACCGGGGATTTGAACCCAAAACCACCCGAACGGTAACTCCGCCTCGCGACTAACCACCCAGCCAACCAGGCACCACAAAAGTAGTTCTTCGCGGACAGGGGTCATTAGCACCAATTGTTATTGTGGTTATTGTTGATTAGAATTAACGTCATTGCATTCCGGGCAAACCCTTAGGTGCTCAGTCTCCCTCAGCAAATGTTGAAGGATATGAATGCTAACAGTTCCTATTGTGAGCTGGTTGTACACAAGCCGGATGTGTCCTCTCACATGTCCACCCCTGCTGGTTTTATGTTTGATCCATTAGCACGAACATTCAACGTAATTAACGAACCAGACTAAGTAGCGAGGCGGTGCTCACGAAAAACGAAAAGCAGAACAGGCGCCAAAAATAATGAACATGTATCTAATTGAAAACCACCATATTTGCGAAATGCCGTATTAGCGAAACGCCGAAAAGCGGAAAGCCGTAAAGCGGGATCTTACTGTATATGTTGTATGGACGTTTCCTTTTATTTATTTAAAAAAAAAAATACTATAAAAATACAAAACTATGTAATGTCGAGAGCATATTTCGAATTGACAATAAAGTTATTTGTCTTCCGATCTACTATTATGTACGTAACATTGTATTTATTACTTCAGACAACAGTAAATTCATATGGCAGTTCATGTGGCAGTTGACAGCTGAGTAAGCGTCACCGATGCAGTAGTATTATATTGCTGTAAGTTGAGTCATGAGGTCTTCAATGCGATGCCTGAGTCTCTAGGAACGCTTGTCCCGAGGGTCGGTTAGGTGCGAAAAGAAGAACTGGCCTACTGATCCCTCAAGCATGTGACTAATATGACGTTGCGCATGAGGCTAGTGTAACGAACAGTTTTAGTGTAAGGGGAAGTAAACTGGAGTATGTTAGTAGTTGAAATAGATTTTGAGTTATAGCACTTAGTTGCTTGTTAGCTATCGAATTATTTAGAGAGTATCTCGTGATAGTTTCGAGAGACAGATTACAGACAGCGTAAAAAGCGCTGATATAGTTATTCTGTATTGTTTTGAGTTGGGTGAGAGAAGCTCGCTGCTAGCCCGCAATTGTTTTGAGTTGTGTGAACAGTAAAAAAAGTCTCGTGACTGCTTTTGAGCGGGATGAGTGTGTTATCTAGGGAGAGTGTTCCGGGCGTTTTGACCGGGTAGGAAGACAGTGTTTTTTGGGAAGTGTGAAATGCCTGTACAGTGCTGAATTTAAAATGTCGACGGAGTTTTCGCTGTGGGTACAGCGTAGTATGAAACTGCAGTTTTTGATTATTGTGGAAATGTTTATAACTGCAGTGTGCAGTCTTTAAAGGCCATTATCTCCTGTGTGAGGAGTCTTGATTAATAAGAGTACTTTAGGCCATGAATCATGATAGCTCCTGTGAGAGGATTGTTATTGAGGATTCTTTATAGCGCTGAGTTTAATAAGAGTACTTTAGGCCATGAATCATGATAGCTCCTGTGAGAGGATTGTTATTGAGGATTCTTTATAGCGCTGAGTTTAATAAGAGTACTTTAGGCCATGAATCATGATAGCTCCTGTGAGAGGATTGTTATTGAGGATTCTTTATAGCGCTGAGTTTAATAAGAGTACTTTAGGCCATGAATCATGATAGCTCCTGTGAGAGGATTGTTATTGAGGATTCTTTATAGCGCTGAGTTTAATAAGAGTACTTTAGGCCATGAATCATAATAGCTCCTGTGAGAGGATTGTTATTGAGGATTCTTTATAGCGCTGAGTTTAATAAGAGTACTTTAGGCCATGAATCATGATAGCTCCTGTGAAAGGATTGTTATTGAGGATTCTTCATAGAGATGAGTTTAATAAGAGTACTTTAGGCCATGAATCATGATAGCTCCTGTGAGAGGATTGTTATTGAGGATTCTTTATAGCGCTGAGTTTAATAAGAGTACTTTAGGCCATGAATCATGATAGCTCCTGTGAGAGGATTGTTATTGAGGATTCTTTATAGCGCTGAGTTTAATAAGAGTACTTTAGGCCATGAATCATGATAGCTCCTGTGAGAGGATTGTTATTGAGGATTCTTTATAGCGCTGAGTTTAATAAGAGTACTTTAGGCCATGAATCATGATAGCTCCTGTGAGAGGATTGTTATTGAGGATTCTTTATAGCGCTGAGTTTAATAAGAGTACTTTAGGCCATGAATCATGATAGCTCCTGTGAGAGGATTGTTATTGAGGATTCTTTATAGCGCTGAGTTTAATAAGAGTACTTTAGGCCATGAATCATGATAGCTCCTGTGAGAGGATTGTTATTGAGGATTCTTTATAGCGCTGAGTTTAATAAGAGTACTTTAGGCCATGAATCATGATAGCTCCTGTGAGAGGATTGTTATTGAGGATTCTTTATAGCGCTGAGTTTAATAAGAGTACTTTAGGCCATGAATCATGATATCATTGTAGCTGCCGAGTGCGCAGTTCTTATGTGGTAATTTATATCTTGTGTTGTGCTGTGAACGGTATTCTATGTGTATTTCATCAATGTGTTGTGACGTGAATAAACCCATATGAAATGTCACCAGTCGTTTACAACCATCCATGACTCTTGTGTACGTACCTGTGGTGTAAACGACTAAACCAACACACGCACTTAATATTACAAGTGTGACAGGGAACTTAACACGTATTTAGAAATAGCCCCGGAGTGGGCGTGGTCTATTTGTATCGAGAACCTGTGCATCGCTTACCAGTAGACTTCTACAGTGTTTGCCTGTGTGGCGTATATGTAGGTATCAACTGTAGACATTACCAGATCCACAACACAACAGTAACGTTAGCAGATAATCAATAGACACCCTTACCGTATTCACCAAACAATACGTTATCAGTGCTGCCATTTCAGTCATTGGCCATGACGATTCACCTACATTACGGGGGTGTAACAGTGGTGTGCTAGTTTTATAGGATCAGACACCCGCGAAATTCGCGTGATATTAATTCACAACTGTTAGCATGTAGCCTGAGTGGCGTTAGTATATGAAAGACAGACATCACATTTGAGAGCTGTATCCAGGCCCAAGGAAAACTTATTCAGTATCAGTTAAACTGGGAACTGTTAACTCAAGTCGCAAGTCGCAACTCGCAAGTCAAGAAATTTATTACTCAAGATTATGAGATGTCATGATATACAGTGGCGTCTGTATACCGGTACAAGTAATCATCAGGCAGTATGAACGAGCGGTATACCTACTTTCAACGAAATTGACAGACGGTGACCCATTTCCTGCTTTCCTGTGCGGTGTGTTAGCACGTAGCGTGCTGAATCGAGGACCTGTGCGGAATCGAGTGTGTCAAGTTCCAATGCCTTTCTGTTGTCGATTGTTTTACCATTGAACTTTGTGATATCCAGGGTGTTAACGGAAAGGAACAGAAGAGTTTTCATTCAAGATAAGTGGTTATGTTTGTGATGTGAACTGTGTCGCCTTAACTATGTCAACGAGCCTTCCTGTGCTTTGCATCTCCTATACTGTTGAAATCTGTTGTTTTTGTTGTCTAATTCTATATAGACATATTATTAGGATTTAGTATTGATGCTAAGTATTGATGGTTGTATGATATATGTTGACTTCCCTCAGATGGAAGAGGAATTGATGATACAAAGTTATGAATAATATTTTTGGTATACATACTGAACTGTGTGAAATGGAAGGGTAATTGTCAGAACTTCTTGAAACATAAACTTGCGACATTAATAATTATACTGATATAGATATATAGTTAACTGAGTGATTAAATCACCATGGATTTTGATAATAATCCTGCAGATATAAGGCCTATGTTGGAGAGTGCATTGTTAATAGGTAGAGATGAAAAGGGATTGAGAGGTCCAAGACTTGGAGTATGGATCATGGACGATTTGTTGGTTAATGTGTCAGTATCCCTAAAGTTATTTGCTGAACATAACTTTAAGCTTCTTTGTAATTCAATAATGGCTAAGGATTTGATTGATTTGCTACAGCACCTTCGTGTGTTTTTACAACAGTATATTGAACTTGAACACGGACAGATAATGCAAAATATATTCAAAATGATCCACAACGGTATTCCTGATGAGCAGAAAAAGGAATTAGGAAGTGAGAAACAAATAAAAGTCAACAAACAGAGTGCCCTACGGGAAAGGGACAATTGTTTAAAAGTTACTACTGAAGTGAGTAAACTACACGAAACAGTCTCTAAACTCGAAAATGAGTTAGATAAGTCAAACACGGAACTTACTAAAGTACATGCGGCGTTAAATGCAGCATTGAACAAGAACAAAGAGTTGGAAATTCGGGTGAAAGACAAAGATGATGAAGTGGGTAATCTCACTCGAGAAGTTAAAAAAAAGAAAGAGATACATGAGAAATTGAAAGTTCAGGCCAAGAAATGTGAGAAATTATGTAATGAAACATTTATTAGGCTGTTAAGTGACAATGCGAATTTTAGTCACCAAATGAAAGAAAAGTATACAGAATTTCCGAAGAAAGATGATGTACTTATGGATAATGATGATAGTCAAATTGAGGCACGACGAATTGATGCAAATAAAGAAATGGATGGAAAAGAGAGATTAGAAGAGTTAACGACTGAGAGAGAGGAGATGATTAAGATTGAGAGATTATTAACAGAGGAGAGAAGTAAAGTTTTGACATTTGACAAATTAAATAGGAAATTAAGTGAAGAAATTTCACAAAAAAATGTTGAAATTGCAGAAAGTACAAAAAGGGTAGAGGGTCTACTCGATGTTATTTTAAACAGCGGAATATGGTCTACTGTCAATGTTGACAATACTAGACAGAAGGGTGTTTACCAACAAGAAAAAAAAGCAAAGATCCAGCCCGATACAATCTTTGCGGATAGAAAGGTTAGATGTGATAGACAAATATCTTTTCGAGGAAAATATAACTTTCGAAGGTCTTTTGATTCTGCTTCCAATAGCAACGAATCTTGGCGGAAGTGTAATAGAGAGAATGATAAGGTAACAGTCAGTCCTGATAGATTTCAAGCTAAAAGCCCAAAGATTAAACGAGTAACTGATTTTGGAAGTTCTCATAAGATGATAACAAGGGATAAAGTTATAAGTAGTGGTTCCAAGGATGAAACCCATTATAGGCGTGACGATAAAGATACTTATAGATCTGCAGATGATACTGCAAACAAGCATATTGTCAAAGAAAAGAATGGAAAGAGTTTTTGTAGGAGAGATGTTTCTAAGATTAGAAAGTACCAAGGAAATTCATATGATAATAATTTTCCTTCTCAGAGAGATAATAGACAAGTTAATGTATCTCAACAGTTTAATTCTCAGAATTTTGAAAATAATGGTACAGACAAATACAAGAAGAGTTTTCAATCGTGCAATAATTTTTCTGACAGATTTTTTGTGCGGAGTAGAAACGTTAATCATAACAAGTCTAACTGGGATTATAGACATAATAATAGTCTCAAACAAAGAGGAAATGATGATAAATATTTTGATCAAACGACGAATAATAAGAGCAATTATGCTAATTTTGCTCGACATGAGCCTAGAAGCATTGTTATTAAGCAAAGTAGCAATGATAATGATGTCACAAATACTACTGCTTGTTATGTTTCTGATTTTGAAAGAGCAGCACGTTGTTGTGAACTTAAACGAAGAGTCGATGACATCGTGGGGTGACCAGATTACCACACGGACCACAGTGCGGGGTAATTGTTTGTTTAACCTCTCCGTTGTTCGTAGTAAATTTCACCATTCATTAAAATGGAATTTTCATTTGTATTTTTTGAACAGAGGCGACTTCTTGATATGGGTCAGCGCTCCTGTTTACGTTAACGGCTGTTTACGGTAGCGGCAAGAATATAGGTCAACATTGTGCCCGAGCGAGTGTTTTCTCAAGCAGAACATATCAGCGTGCTAACCATGATTCGACGTTTTTACCCCTAGTGTTTATGAGATGTCGGCAAGACCTATGGAGATTTTTTTTGCGGTTGATTTTTGTTTTGTTTGTTTATTAGGACAGAAGATGTTAATGTATTCTATTGCATAGATCATTATAGGTTGTTATATTATGATCATCATCTTTACGCATCATTTGATGTCTATTGTTTTTCTTGATATGTATGACTGTTTTAATTATAAATTAGTGCATTTCGATGCTATACTATTGTGTTTTGGATAATATGTAGTGTGTTAGATGGTAGTGACGTGTTGTTTACTATTCATGAATGCAATGAGCAGATTTATATTTAACCTTACTGGTTACAAACTTATGCCTATTTTTTATACTCTGGTGTAGAACTTGCAGTTTTTTGGTATTTGTTTTACAGATGTGTTGGGTAGAATAGTTTTGTATATGATGAGTTTGCCAGCCCTATGCACATACTCATTAGTTGGAATGTTACAATAGTTATTTTTAATATATCAGATGGAGATAGATATAAATTATTAACTATATAACACTGTAGCTAAGCTGAACGTCATTGTCCGCGGAAAATATTTAAAAGTTTAAATTGAACTGTATAGAGAAAATTAACAGCGGTTGCTGATATTGTTATTTGATTGGAAAATCTAGAGATCTGATTTAAGCACTTGCTTAACATACATTACGTTGTTTTCATGTATTTGCAAACTTGTATTTTGGTAATAGTGTGTTTTTCTGTGTGTTTCTCTGTGACGTATTTTTTGAAAAACTTACACGTGTTGTTTAGTGTTTGCTTAGATGCAGGAATTGTTATATGTCTCTCATTTTGCTAAAGCTAGTTTTTTGTTAATTTGTTAATTATAGATTTGAATTAATTAAATTAAAATACTATTTTTATGTAACTTAGCATTACGAAATATTTTTGTACTGTATTTTTTGGAAAATATTTTTTTTTCCCAGACATTGTAATTTTTTATTTTTGTTTTTGTGTATGCCTAGCGTTTGACTATGTGCTATGTGTTATATGTAGAATAATGTTAGTTCTTTAAAGAAGTTTTTGTTTGTTGGATGTTATGTTGTATTAGCGCTTGATTGTGCGTTGTTCGAACTTGGTTATAGCAATGCTATTACTTTTTTGTGTGGTGGCGATAATTTATTGTTGATTATGTATAACTTGTATAACTTGTTTAAATTACTGATTATGTTTTGTTTAGTTATAAACTATTTTTTGTAGTATTAGTATAGGAATACTTTGTTATTTTGTTTTGTGCTTTTCGATCGTGTTTGTATGTATTTTGAAATACGTTGTTGATCTAAATAGTTATTAGTATATATTTTTACCAACGTTCTCTATATTCATACCTTTTGCTTTCTATCTGTCTTTGTTGATTATTCTTCATTCCATTCTTTCTTTTCTATTGTCTTTTCAGTATGGTTTCATATTTTGTTTACATTTCGTGCTTTATTTACGTTTCACTTCATTCTCCTTGTATACTTCTTCTTTCGCATCTTATACTTTCATTCTATGTATTGTTACTTTAATGGTATAACTTAATATAGTGTAGCTACTTGTGATATTTGTAATTATTTTACATATAACAAATTGTTTGAATGTAATATTATTGTTTTTTCCTCATATTCTGATTTCATACTTACCTTTATTACGGATCATTTTTTCGTTTGCTTGATCTTGTCTTTTCTTGTACTATCGGTTGTTTCCTATTTAGTTGTGCTGTATTCACTTAACTTGGTTTTGTAATGCATTATTTTTGGTATGCTTAGTTGATTACATTGGATACTTCATTTTTACATTTCACTTAATGCTTATATTTTGTAGATGTCTTATTTTAACTTAACTTAAAGTAATTCTTATACGCATATGTTAGAGTTTCATTGTCCTCTTAATCTTTTTTGGTTTTGGGGAATGTATTTGTCAAAAAATTGATAGAATCAATTTTTTTCTCTTGGGGTGAGGTAAGATGTAACGAACAGTTTTAGTGTAAGGGGAAGTAAACTGGAGTATGTTAGTAGTTGAAATAGATTTTGAGTTATAGCACTTAGTTGCTTGTTAGCTATCGAATTATTTAGAGAGTATCTCGTGATAGTTTCGAGAGACAGATTACAGACAGCGTGAAAAGCGCTGATATAGTTATTCTGTATTGTTTTGAGTTGGGTGAGAGAAGCTCGCTGCTAGCCCGCAATTGTTTTGAGTTGTGTGAACAGTAAAAAAAGTCTCGTGACTGCTTTTGAGCGGGACGAGTGTGTTATCTAGGGAGAGTGTTCCGGGCGTTTTGACCGGGTAGGAAGACAGTGTTTTTTGGGAAGTGTGAAATGCCTGTACAGTGCTGAATTCAAAATGTCGACGGATTTTTCGCTGTGGGTACAGCGTAGTATGAAACTGCAGTTTTTGATTATTGTGGAAATGTTTATAACTGCAGTGTGCAGTCTTTAAAGGCCATTATCTCCTGTGTGAGGAGTCTTGATTAATAAGAGTACTTTAGGCCATGAATCATGATAGCTCCTGTGAGAGGATTGTTATTGAGGATTCTTTATAGCGCTGAGTTTAATAAGAGTACTTTAGGCCATGAATCATGATAGCTCCTGTGAGAGGATTGTTATTGAGGATTCTTTATAGCGCTGAGTTTAATAAGAGTACTTTAGGCCATGAATCATGATAGCTCCTGTGAGAGGATTGTTATTGAGGATTCTTTATAGCGCTGAGTTTAATAAGAGTACTTTAGGCCATGAATCATGATAGCTCCTGTGAGAGGATTGTTATTGAGGATTCTTTATAGCGCTGAGTTTAATAAGAGTACTTTAGGCCATGAATCATAATAGCTCCTGTGAGAGGATTGTTATTGAGGATTCTTTATAGCGCTGAGTTTAATAAGAGTACTTTAGGCCATGAATCATGATAGCTCCTGTGAGAGGATTGTTATTGAGGATTCTTCATAGAGATGAGTTTAATAAGAGTACTTTAGGCCATGAATCATGATAGCTCCTGTGAGAGGATTGTTATTGAGGATTCTTTATAGCGCTGAGTTTAATGAGAGTACTTTAGGCCATGAATCATGATAGCTCCTGTGAGAGGATTGTTATTGAGGATTCTTTATAGCGCTGAGTTTAATAAGAGTACTTTAGGCCATGAATCATGATAGCTCCTGTGAGAGGATTGTTATTGAGGATTCTTTATAGCGCTGAGTTTAATAAGAGTACTTTAGGCCATGAATCATGATAGCTCCTGTGAGAGGATTGTTATTGAGGATTCTTTATAGCGCTGAGTTTAATAAGAGTACTTTAGGCCATGAATCATGATAGCTCCTGTGAGAGGATTGTTATTGAGGATTCTTTATAGCGCTGAGTTTAATAAGAGTACTTTAGGCCATGAATCATGATATCATTGTAGCTGCCGAGTGCGCAGTTCTTATGTGGTAATTTATATCTTGTGTTGTGCTGTGAACGGTATTCTATGTGTATTTCATCAATGTGTTGTGACGTGAATAAACCCATATGAAATGTCACCAGTCGTTTACAACCATCCATGACTCTTGTGTACGTACCTGTGGTGTAAACGACTAAACCAACACACGCACTTAATATTACAAGTGTGACAGGGAACTTAACACGTATTTAGAAATAGCCCCGGAGTGGGCGTGGTCTATTTGTATCGAGAACCTGTGCATCGCTTACCAGTAGACTTCTACAGTGTTTGCCTGTGTGGCGTATATGTAGGTATCAACTGTAGACATTACCAGATCCACAACACAACAGTAACGTTAGCAGATAATCAATAGACACCCTTACCGTATTCACCAAACAATACGTTATCAGTGCTGCCATTTCAGTCATTGGCCATGACGATTCACCTACATTACGGGGGTGTAACAGCTAGCAACCTCACTATGCAAAACAAATTGGTACAGAAACCACGTCTGCATAAGCAGACGAATAAGACAACGCTGGCTTTCAGCAAGGGGACTAGCTACCTCCTTGCTTCATTAGAAGTGAAAAATGAAACGAATATAAATATATACACACAAAATTAAAGCTCAGGCTCGTGTTATCACCACATAAACGAGAACACGTACATTGCTACAGAAACCACAGCACACGAATTATATGGTGCTGGTTTTCTGCAAAGAAGTAGAAACCATAGTCAATCTTGTCATTGTGTATGGGCCAAATGAGGATGAGCGAGCAGAGGTCAAGGAGGAATTCTTCGAGCTGCTTCAAAGGACTGTGGATGACTGCCTAGATGAAATTATCATGCTCGGAGATTTCAATGCTAGAGTTGGAAATGACCATGCTAGATAGGGTGGAGTTATCGGAAGATATGGAGAAGACACTCTTAATGACAATGGAAAGCGACTCCTTAGATTCTGCACAGAGCAGAATCTGATCATTACAAACACAAAGTTCTCCCATAAGTGCATACATGTATACACTAGGTTATCGACTACGCCATAGTTAGGAAGAGCTCATTCAAGTATGTCCGGGATGCTAGAGTGTGGAGGGGGCCAGAGATTGCAAGTGACCACTACTTGTTAACAATTAAAAGAACAACTGAAAGAGATACTCGGCCTAGGAACTGCCTAACATCACGCAATAAGCTAAGTAAACGAGCAGGAGAAACGAGCATTAAGACCTACAAGCTGAGAGAACCAGAAGTGAAGACCAGATATCAGGGGCTTATTGCTACAGCAATGAGAAACACAGAACAACAACCTGAGGACCTCGAAACACTCTGGCTGTTTTTTTTTTTTTTTTTATTTTTTTTTTTTTTTTTTAACCGCTAAAAGACTTTTCCTGCCCCAGAAGTGCGTAAGAAAGTGTTATTATTATTATTTCATTTTCCACCAAGAATGTATGGACATAAGCGAGAATGTGTTTATGTAATTTTTGTATTGATGATTGATGACACATTCAAAAATACAGATTAATTGTAGACGGATTGACGGCATGAGTGAGTGTCGGTATACAGAATTTATTTATTGTTTTATTTATTTTATTTTATTATTACTTTTTTCCCCCAATTACTAGCTTGTTTGTTTCAACAACAAAAAAAAACCGACTCATTTTTTTTATTATGATTGCATACTGTAAATGAATGCTGTTATGGTAACTTTATAATGTTGCATGCCTTTAAATTAATGCTTAAAGCATCATGTGGGAATGAAAGGATATAGTATGCAAGATTAATGAGAGTGGAAGGGCAGAATGTTAGACGGGCCTGCGCGCCCAATTCTTTACCCTTCGAAAATAAAGTTCGTTCGTTCGTTGGCTGAAATTCAAGGACATCATAAAGACAGCTGCAGCAGAAGCATGTGAAGTTCGACTTGGGAACAAGAAAAAGAGGACACCTTGGTGGACAGATGAGGTTAAAAAGAAAATAAGAGAGAAGAAAAAGGCATGGAAACAATACTTAGGAGCTAAAAACACAGCAGGAAAAACTGAGAAATATAGAGAATATATGATACTCAGAACAGAAGCAAAGAACAAGGTGCTAGCAGCAAAACAGAAGTCCTCGGAAGAATTTGGAGAAAAGCTAGAAAAGGATGCACATGAAAATTAGAAATTGTTCTATAAGACCCTAAAGAATATGAGGAAGGAAAAGCAGTGCCCTCTTAAATTTATAAAGGACAAGCAAGGCAAATTGCTTACTGCCCCGAAGGAAGTAATGGAAAGATGGAAAGAATATTTTTCAGAACTCCCGGATGGTGAGCAAGGTCAAACATTAGAAATGATAACCACTGGCACAGAAGAGGAAACCAATGGTGATGAAGATGACATAAAGATGGAAGAACTGAAGACAGCACTGGAGAAAATCAAGATGGGCAAAGCAGCAGGGCATGATGGCATAACACCAGAAATGGTTAAGTACATGGGAGCAGCAGGTGACCTATTACTCCTAAGGGTCCTACAAGCAGCTTGGTGCAACAAGACCATACCAAAGGATTGGGAGATTGCCCTAATATCACCGATTTTTAAAAAGGGTAACAACTGACAATGTAGAAACCATAGAGGCATATCCCTTCTCATTGTACTTGGTAAAATCTCCTCTAGAATTCTGGAGCAGAGACTCAGACGCCTAGCTGAGCCACAAATGTATGAGGTCCAGTGTGGCTTCCGAGCAAAGCGAAGTACTCAAGACCTAATCTTCACACTCAGACAGTTGAGTGAAAAGGCTCTTGAGTATAAGAGTGAGATCCATCTTTGCTTCTTAGATCTGGAAAAGGCATTTGACAAGGTCCCCTGGAACAAACTCTGGGACTGTTTGGCAAGGAAGAACATTCCATCACTTCTGATTCATGTTATACAGAACTTCTACAAGTCTTGCAGAAATTATGTGAGGAAGGCAAACCATAAGTCAGAAGAATTCAGGACCACCACTTATGTAAGACAAGGTGATATCCTGTCACCTTATCTTTTCATACTCCTCATGGACGATGTCATCAAGGCATGTAAGAAGAGGACAGGAAAGTATTCAGTGTGGTACTGGAAGATGAGACAGGTCTGTACTTCAGAGCTGGCATTTGCTGATGATGTTGCCCTGATTGCTAAATCAGAAGCACATCTTCAATCCAACCTGCAAGTCTGAAAGGAAGAGCTGGAGAAGAGAGGGATGATCATAAGCAGCTCGAAACCAAAAACCATGGTGATATCACGAGAGGAAAGAAGACATCAGATTAAGCTGGGAGAACAGGTCCTGGAGCAGGTCGACCACTTTAAATACCTTGGAGCTGTCATAGACCAGAAGGGATGCATCAAAGAAAAGGTTGCTACCCGAAAAGCAGCAGCTGGGAGACTTTTTCAAGCCATAAATCGAGGATTCCTCAGCAAAAGAGAGGTTGGTAAGAAGACGAAGATGGCTGTTTACCGCTCCACCTATGTCCCAGTCTTGACGTATGGATGCGAGTCACGGGCAATGGCTACAACCTACAAAAGCCAAGATCCAAACCTCAGAAATGAGGTATCTGAGGAAGGTGGTTGAAGTAACAAGAAGAGATATGGTCCGCAACCAGACGATACGTCAATGCCTAAAAACCCAACCCCGGCATACCCAAGTAGAACAGTCCAAACTGAGATGGTTTGGCCATGTCTGCAGAATGGGAGAAGATCGGCTACCATGACAAGCATGGGAAACTAAGAGCCAGGGGTCCAGACCTCCAGGACGACCCAAAGTCTGCTGGGAGGACAACATTAGACAGTCTTTGAAGGACCGAGGACTAGAGTGGAACCTAGCAATGAGGAAGACAGCCGATAGAATAGTATGGCTCTCTCTCTCTTTCTCTCTCTCTCTCTCTCTCTCTCTCTCTCTCTCTCTCTCTCTCTCTCTCTCTCTCTCTCTCTCTCTCTCTCTCTCTCTCTCTCTTACAATCCTCTACACCTCACGGTAGAAGAGGAACGAATAAGTAGTAGGTTTTCTGCAAGTGGATCAGCGGCCACCTTCTTCCATGAGAAGTGAAAAAGCAAACTAATATAAACATAACACACTAAAATAATAGAAGAACGGGTTCTTATTATTGTGACAAGGAACGAGAACACGTAAGGAGTTTTAAAAAATATATAATTTAAACGTGCATGCATCTGCAAATTTGTGTTTATGTTTTTTGTGTCTGTTGTGTATATTTTAGAGTATAACTGTCCAAATTACGATGGTTTGGCCATGTCTGCAGAATGAGAGAAGATCGGCTTCCACAATAAATATGGGAAATTAAGAGCCAGGGATCCAGACCTTCAGGACGACCTAGATTTCGCTGGGAGAACAACATAAGACACTATCTGCAGGACTGAGGACTAGATTAGAAGCAGGCCAGGAGGAAGTCAGCCAATAGGACAATATGGCGCTCTCTCTTGCAAAGCTCTATACCCCTGCGTAGAAAAGGAACGACTAAGTAAGTAGGTAAGTGTATATTTTAGCTGACGGTTTTTTTTTATTTTCACAGAAGCGTACAAGTTATTTATTCACTCAAAACTCTTCAGTTCCCCCAAAGGAGCATAGGATGGCAATAAATTCACGTTCAGACCTGCGATCCTGTGACATCCACTCAAGATCGTTCAAGGTCTTCTCAATCTCTTCATTTCTGTTTCAAGTTGTCTTCTCCATGTGTTGTTCAGTCTGCTTCTACCTCTCTCACGCTGGGGATTCTAGAACAAGGATTGTCGTGTAATGATATTAACGGGTTTCATCCATGTGTAATTTTTCAGCTTCTTCTTGTAATCATCTATTCCAGTGGCACTTGTCTGACTCTTGTCATCAGTTTCTCATGAACCATAATGGACAGCAGAGTTGAAGGCAAACGTGCAAGAGGAAGACAGCGCTATACGTGGGAAGATAAAGTCAAGAGATAGACAGGAAAGAGTCTATCAGCGTATACCATCAAGACAAGTGAAATAAGACATTGCAGATTCATTGCAGCCGACCTAAGTTGTGAAGATGGCTCCTGATGACGTAACTTCTTAGTTATGTATGATTTTTGTGTGTTATCCATGTTTCAATGCCACATATTAGGACTCACATGACATGTGAGTTGAAAATGTACAATCATAGACCTAAGGGTTTTTTTATGTTTGGACATGCACTCTAATATAACCGACTAGGTTGAACGGGACGCGCCTCGCCAAAACGAGGCAAAACTTTATTTTTTTTTTTTTAAATGTGAGTTGAAGATTCTGATCTTTAATAATTATAAAATATATAATATTTAAATATTAAAACAAATGTAATAAATAAAACTAATATAATAAAACTGACCGATAATATTGTATACTATAGTGCGGTTCACAATGTTTGCCGCTGTTTAATATTCAATATCTCTGCAACCACTTGATCGTAATTGTTGCAACTTTGCATATGCCCTAATGATCGCTATGTCCCGATGGGGACATTTTTTTCCTCGTTAACAAACTTATGGTTTTAAATTTTCTTTATTTAAAGTATACAAAATCGACCACCTCCTAGTCCAACCGTGTATTGAGAGGGGTTACCCCTTCATATTTGTGAGCTATTTCGATTTAACATCTTGAACGCATTTCACGTGATTTTCTCCGTGTTTCAGCTCACTATCGCACTGTTTTGAACATTACATTGATCCTTCCGGTGCGTTCAGTTACCGTTCTACTGATTGTGTATTTCAGTGCATAGGCATATCTTGCGGTATTCTAGGTCTGTAATACAATGGGTATGAAAGTCAAGTTCCTTACACTGCATACAATGGCAGTGAAGATGTATAAATATTTTGCAGAGAAGCTAAGCGTGGTAAACTGTATCGGAGTCTCTCAAATCCTGAAAAGAGAACTGTTGGAAGCATTGGCTTTACGCTTAGGAAGTACGCTAGTGGAAGAAACGTCATCTGCGAGAAGCCGCACTTAGTATTTATGAGAAGTAAATATTTACGTGAAGTACGGGAAATGCGTAATCAAGATTATGATATTGTGTATGTGGATGAAACTTGGATCAATGCACACCACACAAGTGAAAAGGAATGGCAGTTATTAGATGGAACGATTAAAAGATGTGTACCCAGTGGAAAAGGACAACGTCTGATAATGGCACATGCAGGCAGCAGACATAATGGGCTAGTGAAAAATGCTAAAC
The DNA here is from genome assembly GCA_024509875.1 of Oreohelix idahoensis. Classification (NCBI taxonomy): domain Eukaryota; kingdom Metazoa; phylum Mollusca; class Gastropoda; order Stylommatophora; family Oreohelicidae; genus Oreohelix; species Oreohelix idahoensis. Next base: position 159,855 of record JAMPIV010016530.1, on the reverse strand, counting down.
TTATTTTCACTTCCAATTATACGGACAACCTGGACTATCATACCGAGATGAACGGTAACATATTTAGAGAGTGGATTGAAAATACTCTTCTTCCGTCCCTAGACAGACCATCCTGTCTGATAATGGACAACGCATCATACCACAACGCTGTGGCAGAAGAAGACAAAATTCAGACATCTTCGAGTACAAAAGATGCTATAAAGATTTGGCTCAGAAAAGAAGACATTCCATTTAACGAGGGGTTTCTGAAACCTGAATTACTGTCCCTTGTTAAGAAATCACAAAAGACCAAGATATTCCATATAGACAAGTTGATTCAACAGCATGGTCATATGTGTTTGAGACTGCCACCTTATCATTCACAATTAACCCAATTGAACTCGTTTGGGCAAAAGTTAAAGGACAGATGGCAGCTGAAAATAAAACTTTCACACTATGCAATCTGAAAGAACTAACATATGCCGCCCTCTCGCAGATAGACAAAGATTATTGGTGTAAATGTGAAGACCATGTCTTAAAAGAGGAAAATGACTATTGGAAAAAAGATGGACTGTCGTTCGTTCAGCCGAGAATAGTCATCAATATGTTAGACTCGTCTGACTCAGAATAAGTGTGTAAATACCTTATATGTTTTATATGTTTTCTCCTCCATCTATGTGTATATGTAAACCAATTCATTTCCGTTTTATCTCCACGATTTCACTACTATTTTTAACATGCACAGTACTTTCACCTCTTCATGCATCCATTCACGTTTTAGTATAAAAAGTAACATTTACAACGAATAGGCGTTAGTATTCTCTCAAATATTTCGAAGAAATAAAAAAGGACCTCACGTAGTAATCAGTTAACAAACCCCTCTAACATTCGAATTGTATAGACGCCTATGCCGAAAATATGCAGCTTCCGTCATTTACTGTAAATTATTTTCTTCCAGGACAAAATAATTACTTCGTTAAAAAAGATCAAAGGAATTAGCCGTTGCAAGAAAAGAACACTACCTGCAACATTGAATTTTATAAAAACTTTGGGACATTGAAAATATAAGACCACATGCAAAAAATCATGTTTATCAGTGCAAGGAATATGGAGATATTTGAAGTCAATCGTCGACCGATCTTTTTGAAACGCACTATAGTGTAAAAGCCCGTCATAAGACGGGAATTAAATTCAAAAGGACCAGTACCTAACGGCAATTTTACTTATTCAAAAGTATTTTTTTTAAACCACTGTGCATCACCACAGTTCTATAACTATTTTTGTGCACACCGTCATTTGCGCTCTTTTCTTTGTCAAGTGTTACTATTTTCGGGAGAATACGAATAAGGGAAACAATACAATTAATGTCTAACTTTCAACCAAAGTTGCATCCCTTAGCGTTAGTGACAGTATAAGCTGGGATTTTACATATATTGATAATTCATTCACCCGTTTTCCTTTGTCATTAATTTATTCACTCATTTTCCTTTACACTTCTTCGAAGCAAGGAGCCATTATTGCAGCTAGTCCCCACAGGAATCCCATACTAAGAATTCACAGCCATTTGCAGCGATGGTTCCGGTGGAAATAGTTTCTACATGATGAGTTTACCACCCCCATGCACAACCTGATATTAGTCGCCTTGCGTGGCTGTGCCTGAGGGTGCAATAGGCCTCTTCTCTCTTTGTCTCTTCAAAGATCCACGAGCACTGCTACGGGCTTTCCTTCCTTTAAGCATCCCCTAATTTTAGAAAGGCCATAAAAATAAAAGACAGAATGACATAAATTCACGCCGGTTATTTTAGGACAACGAGCCAAAAATGAAATTATCTCATCAAATAAATGTTGAGGCATGGTTTTTTCCCCCCCGCAGATTTATGGTTTTTGCGTGATTCATGCTAAATTAGAAATGCGGATGTGGCTTCGTGGAATCTTGAATTAATCCGAGGCTTGATTACCTTAATGGACGAGAGCATATAATTTGATGATAAGATGAGGTTGGCGAAAACGTAGAATTGGCGTTTCATTTTATTTATTTGTAGTCTTTGAATGTTTCTTGGACACAATGATTTGGAAGTTCATTCATTCAGACCCCCGAGGAGCATATGGCCTCGACAAACATATGCCATGTCTTGCTGTCCCGTGCCATCAGATCAAGGTCGTTCTACGTATTCGTCATTCTTTTTCTGTCCATCTCCATTTCTCTTCTCCGTGTGTTCCTTGTCCTCCCTCTACCTCTTACCATAGGGATTTCACAACGAGGACTTTCTTGTAATACTATCACCAGCTTTCTTCAATGTGTGTCTTATGCATCACTTGCTTCCTCTCCTTTACTAGTGTGTGTTCCTATCCATCCGTTTGTCAGTTTGCGTTTCTCCGTCTATAAAACGAATGGTTTTTAAACCTTTATTTTTAAAATTCACGCACATGATACAAAAATATTAGAACAAGAAAAAGAGAGAGAGGAGAAAGAAGGAATATATATATATATATATATACAAGGTATAAGATAATCTCTGCAAGTTTTTAAGCATACCTTACAAAGACTCAAAAAGAATGTACCTATTTCTTTTTTTTTCACATACTTGACCAGTGTCTTGAGAGACATGTAACAATTACCGGTTGCAACTCAACTGCGAAAGTCTCACTTGAAATACCGGCTGCGCGCAAGCACATTTTTTTGAGTCTTTGTAAGGTATGCTTAAAAACTTGCAGAAATTATCTTACTTTTATGATAGAAAGCATCCTCGTACCACGTCATGGGGCCGAGAATAAATTTTTTGAAAAGGGTACAATCTTTTATGGACACCCCGTAAATATATTTCTATATAATAACAATTCTGCAGCTGCACTAAACAAAAAATTCTGCGTCAGTGGCGGCCCGTCATTCTTAAGCGATAGTGGGGTCAGTTCACACCATTTTAAAGTAATTTTTTATTAATGTTTTAGGGAGCCGCGCAGGTGAAGTGGTTACCTGCGCAGGTGAACTGCGCTGGCGACCGGGTGACCCAGGATCAAACCCGGGTGAGGACGTTTGAAGATTTTTCGTCTACCGGGATTTGGACTGGATTAACTCGAGCCCTGGCGAGAACATTTGAAAGAGTGTCATCGACCAGGGACTGGCGGCTCCTGAGCCGACCCAGCTCTAATGGGTACCTCCGAAATCGGCGAGTATCTGCCTGAATGGCGAGGGACACCTGTCTCTGTACAAGAAAAAAAAGGGATACTCACGTAAATATCAGTATCAGGTTAGACATACTAAACCTGAGATTTCGCCTCGAGTAATAGCGGGCGTACAAAAAAAATATAAAACAATTTATGTTTTAATAATGACATATAACAAGTGCTCTTAAATATGTTACAACCACTATGATTCCACGTTGACTCTTTTCCAGGTGTTCTCTCTCTCACTCTCACTCTCTCTCTCTCTCTCTCTCTCTCTCTCTCTCTCTCTCATTCCTTCTCTCGCTGCTGCCCTCTTCCATTCCCATTTCCTTAAACGCACGCTTTTTTACCGATCGTTACTGAGCTCGGGGAACGACTCAGAGACATCCACGAGAATGCAAAAAATTGTTTTCTGTGATTTACGTTTCACAAATCTAGAAGCCACAAAGCTGAGAAAGTGTACTTTAATGCTCATGCGCAGAATCCTATAGGGAGGGATACTTTTGACTGTCCCCAAGATAACTAGAGATGTTTATTCTAAGTACCAGGTGATGCTACTCTCGCTTTCAGCGAAAGATACAAACTCGTTGAAATAATTATCACCTCAGTCATGAAAACATGTGAATCGGAAGGCTTTTCTCTGCACTGAAATGTATGAAAACTTACTTAAGGGGCACAATATGCAAAAGAATGCTTAATCCTCTGTCGAAGTTATCCATAACGATCGAGCTCATAAAATCCATCCCAGAATTCAAGACTTAAATTATTGAGTATTTTGTGAAACTAAAGAACAGGCGAAGCTATTAGTTTTTCCTAAACATTTTATTTAATTTATTTTTTTTTAAATTGTTTAATAAAATTTTACCTCGTTTTGGTGAGGCGCGTCCCGCACAAACTAGTCGGTTATATTAGGGCACTTGTCCAAATATACAAGACCTTAGGGCCCGGGAATATATTTAAGTACATAATATTTTTTGTAATTATTTTTTTCCCCCAAGATGTTGTTACACGGTGAAATGGGAAAGACATCTTTAAAACCGGTGATTCCAGTTCTTATAAACTGTAATGTTTAAATTTGTCATCATGCACCAATTAAACGTGTTTGTCTGGTTAGTTTACTAATTACGATAAATAACCTGCACTGTTTTAGCTGTGCATGATACTGTCATTTTAAACATGTGTTGTGCTATATGCTTGTACGCGCGTAGCCTCACAAAAAACTACACAATTATTTACAAATATTCCCACCAGCCAGAAAAACACTGAAATCGCCACTGCTCCATATCTTTTATTAAAACCTTGCACAGCAAGAAACTTTTTCATATAGAATCTGATACATGTTTTCAAGTATCAATTTTACCTCAGCATTTATAACCAGGGAGAATTTGTTTCAATTATGACTATAGTACTTGAGAACGTTTATGTCGAACACACACACAAAAGTAAGATTTTAATATACCAAAATGACAATTCTGTAGATATTACATGAGCTAATCAATAAAAGGGGAAGCTGCAATTTTAAAAATGAAAGGGTACCGGTACGCTTAAAATATAAATAAGAAAATAAAATTGCATGTCCTCGAGAGCGGTCGATTGGTAAAAATTTAAATTGTCAACTCTGGAAATTGTTGAAAAGTCGAATAGCGCTACTTTTGAGTGGAAGTTGACATGAGTAATGGGAACCATGTTGCCTAGAGGGTTTCTAAAAATGGTAAGGGAAAATTGAGTTAGCGAGGGGGGTGAGTAAGTGATGGTTAAATTGTGTGAGTCAATACGTCAGGCAAGTAAATACGCAAATGGATGAGTGGGTATTTGAATACGGGAGCGAGCAGTTTATTAGGTATGTGACTAAGTGATTGGCTGGTACTAAAAGTAAGTGGACAGATGGAATTACTGAGGTAGTAGTGATTGACAACTGTAAATACAATTAACACAAGAAAGGTGCAGTTTTACGTAATCACAAGTACTACGTTACGATCACAGAAATCTTTGTAAGCGAATATGGGTTTCAAAACAGTCCACACATTGCTAACAACTAAAAAATAAACACACACAAACATACAGGGTGTCTCAGAAAAAAGACTATACATTCTTTAATTGGATCTAATTACTATTTTCTATACGTTTCTGGAATTATAAATGGTTTGGTTTGGTTTTAAGGGCTATCTTCATGGCACACGGACAATTTCATAAGTGCACCGATCTCTTCCCTTAAATCACACAAGGAGGATCCCAGTACAGTGCACGAACTCCGTAGCACCGGCGAAGATCCCAATGTCTGTATACAGGAATCACACATTCTATAAATATGTCTGTGGTGGGTGGGTTTCTTAATGTTTTAAATTTTGCCAGTGCAGCGGCCGTAAAGCCTACTCTTTACGATTTCCAACTGCCGAGGGATTTTTAACGTGCGCAACTTGAATATGGGACCTCCTATTTTTTCACCTTTATCCAAGAAGGCTAAGCATCCGATCTCACTATCCAGGAGATCAGAAGGAGGAGGGGGGGGGGGGGGGGGTATGATATCATTAGGAACCACTGGTTCTGAAAAAATGTCCATCAATTATATTCCCTGTGCTCGGAGCGACCCCGGTACCCTTAGAATTAGAGGCGGAAGCCATACCTCTGAGCCACTTATATGCATATACATCTCTGTAACATTTTGACCACTTGGTTTAATTACGTATCCTTCATAAGAAAATGTTAAATTATATACTATTTTGGTACTTTTTTAAAGTATAATAACTATGACACTAAGTTTATAGACTTTTTTGAGACACTGCATCTGTGCTATCTTCATGGCATGCGAAAGCTTGTAGCACAACGAATATTGTCCCACAGTTTGCTTTAGGCCTGAACATAATAGTTCACTACCCTGTAGATCCGCAAGAAACATATGCCTTCAACAAACACATGCCGTCCTTCTGACCTGTGCCATCAACTAAAGGTTTGTCCGTGTCTTCGCCATCATTTGTTATTTCTGTCTCCAGTACTCTTCTCCATGTGCATTTTTGTCTATCTCTACACTGTGGATTTCAAAACAAGTATTTCCTAGTAAATCAATCAACAGATTTCCTCAATATGTTTTTTTATTCCATCGCCAAGGTCTTCGTCTTGTCTCTTATTTTCCACTGGCACTTGTCTGGTTCACGTCATCAGTTCCACATTGGTGATCTTGTCATCAGTTCTACATTGGTGATCTTGTCATCAGTTCCACATTGGTGATCTTGTCATACCATTTTAATCCTTCTACTCTACGCAAGCATCCATTTGAAAGTAATCTTCGCTATTGTGGTATGGTTTTGTTTTTTCATTCTCTAAGTAGTTGTGGGTTAACAAATAGCAACGCTGTAATCTGATACAGAGGATTGGGCTTTGGTACAGTAGGAACTTAAGGAAAAAAATATTAATTAATTAATTGAATTTAATAATAATAATAATAATAAACAAAGCAAGCATTTACATAATTAAACTTAGCCACCCAATACAGAATTACGGTACTCTAATCACTCATAAATGGTGAGAAATCAGTTTTCAGGGGCAGTATATTTGAACTTCAATCAATCAATAACCCTTTAGCTTCCCGAGGAGCATAGGCCTTTAACAAACATATGCCAAGTCCTCCTGTCCTGTGCCATCCGCTCAAGATCCTTCCATGTTTTCCTCATCATTTTCACCTCTGTATCCAGTTCTCTTCTCTGTGTGTTTTTTGGTCTATCTCTGCCTCTCTTTCCGTGTGGATTCCAGAACAAGGACTGCCTTGTAATGCTATCAACAGGTTTCCTCAATGTGTGTCCTATCCATCGCCAGCGTCTTCTTCTCAACTCTTGTTCCACTGGCACTTGTCTGATTCTTGTCATCAATTCCACATCTGTGACTTTGTCATACCATTTCAGTCCTTCTATTCTACGCAAGCACCCGTTTATAAAAGGCTGTAGCTTTTTGGTTGTTGTTTTTGTTGCTCTCCATGTCTCAGAGCCATACAATAGGACTGACTTGACATTTGAGTTAAAGATTCTTATTTTTGTGTTGAACTTGATTTCTCTTGTTCTCCATATGTTTCCCAATGCAATGAAAGCGCCTCTTGCTTTTTGTATTCTTATTTTGATTTCACTGTCTGTCCCTCCAACTCTGTCTAAATTACTGCCAAGATATGTGTACGATTCTACATCCTTTAGTGGTGTTTCTTCAAGTTCAACCTTGTTATCATTTCTTGCATTTATTCTCATAATCTTTGTCTTTTCCCTGATATTTGAACTTAATTTTGTTTAATTGTATTCTAATTTTATTAATCCTTAGTCAATTTCCTTTACAACTATATATAACATTACCATACTTAGAACAAAAAAATGTTGGAAAGAACCGACTCTTAAACTTTAGACTACATGAAAACTTAAGTGACAAAAAATTCCTTGCGTCAAACATGGAAAAATATAACACAGAGGAAGCCGAAAAAAGTCTGGTACATCTGAATCCTTTTTTAATAGATATATATATACACAGGAAGAGACACGAAAAACATGGAAAGACTTTAAATGGATGACACAGAACAGGAGGTTAAGGAGTATATTTGGAGAAGGCCTGTGCACCACAGACAACTAAAGTTAATAAATGAATGAATGGATGAAGGAAGTAAATTATCAAAATCCCGTACTCGTTTCTGGTAGCTAACCGTCTCCTCCTAGTAAAAGTGGCAGCCATTTGGGTTATTTGTGGCGTGTATGATGGACTATCACCGCTATCCTCATCACTTCAAGGAACAAGTCAGAGATCCGTTGACAGTGGCCACGTTTTCAAGTTTTACTTAGTATTATTCAACATTTAAAAGAACTTTTTAAATATACCTTTGCCTCGTTTTGGCAACTAATTCGGTTGTATTATTCAGCAGCTGAAAATATATCTAACGAGAAATTGAACAAATTAATAGCAAGCCACCGTAAGCCTTGGCAGGTGGCATTGCTTGGGGCAATGGGAAAGCAGAGCTGGAAATCAGTCAGCTGATAAATGATCATGCTAGGCATGATGATGACATTGTGTAAACCGATGAGTCTGTTACTCCGTGCTGAGAAATCACGATGAGGCTTCTCGGCTACAGTAAAGGCCCTGTCGTCACTGAACAGAGCAGAGCTTACATGATAACAACTTCCAGTATGAGAATTGAGGTACAGGTCATGAGATGACTGCCTGAAATTCTATCAACCAAGGCAGTTATTGTGTCAGACTCTCGGCCCATGCTTTAGAAAATCTAAAATGGATGGCTACAGAACGAATGGAAACCATCAATAGAAGCTTTGAATCTTCAGGAACTGGTGTGTATCTACTGTCATGGTCATGCAGGGGTACGCCGCAAAGAAGGAACTGACAGACTAGCTTTGAGAACACCCATAGCGAAGGGCATTGAATCTGGATAACGGAGAGGTACTAAGGACAATCAATGATCGCCTAATAGAGAACGACAATGCAAAATTGCTGGAATTTGGCATAAAATGTAAGACTGCAGGAACGGACGAATGTGTAGACGAATCCGGCGTGTATACAACCAGCGCGCAACTGGAACAGTTAGCATTCATACCCTTCAACATTTTCTGAAAGAGAATGAGCACCTATGGGTTTGCCAGGAGAGCAGTGATGTCGATTATGAAAAATAAATAATAATAACAATGTTATTTGTGGAAGATTTGTGGTGTTCGTATTGCCGCCAGCATTAAGTTGTCAGAAATGACGGAAATAGCAAAGGAAACGTGGGATTTTTGTATGGTTAAATTACATCCTCAGTTTAACCAAGACAACCAGCATGCCGACCCAAAACTTCAGACATGCAGCAGAGCCAACGTCTCTTGTAAAGGTTCGTCTGTGCGGGCGTGCACAGTAACCTCGACCATTCAAGAAACCATGAGTAGCTGTCCTCCACGCCACATACAATCCCTCGCATTGGTTTGGTTTTAATGATTATCTTCATTGTACACGGACAACTCCATCAGTGCTCCAATCTCTTCCCTTAGGTCACACAAGGTGGATCTCAGCACAGTGCACAAACGTCGCAGCACCGGCGAGAATCCCAATGTGTATATATGGGAATCACACATTCTATACACATTTTTGTGGGGGTAGGTTTCTAATTTTTTAAATTTTGCCAGAGCAGCGGTCTGATAGGCCTATTCTTTACGATTTCCAACTGCCGTGGGATTTTTAACGTGCGCAACTTGCACATAGGACCTCCTATTTTTTCGCCCTTATCCGAGATGGCTAGGCATCCGATGTCACTACCCAGGAGACTAGAGGGTAGTATTACCACATTAGGACCACTGGATTCTGAAAAAAATTCCATATATTATTCACATTGATTAAGTTAAAAGAATGATATATTACCAGACGCAAGAATCACAGGATTAACGGTTATAATAAGCAATTGATTAACAATTATAAGAATCATGTTGATCTCCCCTTGCCAAGATGGCTGCTTAAATTTTGAAGATTACGACTTTTCTACAATTTTGTAGATACCAGTCATAAAGAGACACAATACTGCTGCCTTGCAAGGAAGTTACGAATAACCAAAAGGCAGGGAAGCAGTCCTAAATAAATGTATGCAGAAGAAGGATACACTGGACAGCAAGGCGCACAACATAGTGCAACAAAAACTGCCTTAAGATGACCGATACAAATATGACTAAACGAGGTGGTGCTCGACCCAAGGAGACCCGATAGGTGGGAAGAGTGCCAGATCCCTTGCCTTCACGGGGTCTACCCAAAAGCTACGTGTGGTCACCTACCTCCCCATCGCGCAGTACTAGGGAAAATGTACAGTAACTAGCCAGAACATACAGAAAAAAAGCATGAAATATTTAAATAAAAAATTATGCCTATCATTAACTATCTAGGCGAGACCAGGTCATCATTTTCCGGCTACGCAGTGGACATAACAGATTGAGGTACCATCTGTATCACAAGTACAGGACTGATACAACAGATCTCTGCACCTGTGGCATCAGCCCCATGACAGTCGAACACCTGCTCCAGTCCTGCCCAACATACAGCAATGTACGGAGTAACATACAGCAATGTACGGAGTAACATAAAGCAATAACCTACTTCTGTCCATGAAAAACTGTTTGGGGATATCAGTGTGACGTATAATGGAAATACAGCCTACAGTATCTGACAGCCCTGAAATCCCGTTAGAGTCTATGATTCGCTAGCACAACCACGCAACTTACAACCTGCTTTTACTCACTTTTAATCCACGCCTCTTTTTCCTGAAACGTAAACAAACGGAAAGCTTACCAACTTCCGCGACTTGCCAGTCATAACGGGGAGCGAACATAGTTGTTTACCTGAGTTTCTCACGCGAGCTGATCTGTCAATCATCAAGATATCAGACAGATGCACGTGGATAAACACCGGACCTCTTTGAAGTGAAACGAGAGGGCAAAATATTTTCCCGTGTACTCTCTGTTGTTCGTACATACAGGAGGAGATAAACTCTTTGATCTCCAGAAGCGGCCAAAATCTACGGACAAGCCGGTTACGCGGTTTAAATCTCTATTGTCGGTTAGCAACGCTGAACAGAGCGACCGTATAGCTTTATCTGGGGAAACGTAGTTTCCGGATTTCTGCTAGGCCTCAAGTGTGAAAATTAGCATCCTCTAGAGAGCAGATAACAATAATGTATATATACGGTGGCTTCTCAAATCAGTTATCAGTTGTCGCTCAGAATTTTTCGGAGAGTCTAAACACGTCGTCTAGAACCATTGTGAATAGATGTGTTAATAGTTTCGTGGGGATTTCATTCTGATTTTCTGGTAATATAAATTTGTGCTTAAACGTGTTAAAGTGTTAAAAGTTTATCTTCTTAAATTCACTGTGATTTTCTATGTGTTAAAGACCAGAGAAAAATAACGCGTAGCTATTTGTGTACAAGTAGTTCAGTTTAATGATATTTCATCACCCGTTTCCTCACATAAGAAGAGACGTTTTAGTTGACTACTTATTACACTAGGCGCGACGGATAATTGACCGAATAGAATTCCCGTTATATTTCATTTTGTGTAATTTTAGTAAGTGACTATTGTTTAAATGCCATACGACGACCCACCGACGCCGACCCTCTAATAGCTATTTAGCGACAGTCGATATTTGTTAAAGTGCGCGCACGTAAAATTAAATAATAACTGACCGGATAGGAATAGGCTAGAGACACCGTGTGCTTATATTTAGATATTTTATTAGTAGTAATTTTTTCATAATGTTTCTCTATTCTTAGGCATGACCTGATCAAACGGCGACCAGCGGTCTTTATTTTGGTCTAATGTTGGTCTATTTGGTCTATTGCGGTCTAGTTTGGTCCTTTTCTCCATTTACTGATTGGATTAATGTTGTCTTCTTCTTGACTTACGCGTCTCCAAGTTCAGTTGTGAACAGGACCGGCCACAGAGACAAATTAACATTTTAAATAGTAAATTTAACTGGACTTACAAATACCCAGATATGTTGTTTGCAATTTTATCAGCCCACTGGGGCGTAATACCAATAACAGTACTACCTGACATTTGACAGTCGTAGCATCGGATTTATCCAGCAAGTTACGCTGTTTCAAAATCGGCACTCGCCCCCAGAGCCAGCCGATAGGATTTATCATCATCATCATAAATAACGGTTTTTAGCAATCAGATGTTTCCCTATACTAGAAGGATTTGCTACTGGTTACTGTGAACACCAGATCTTGTTTTTTTTATCTACATTAACTATTCGAGGTGATATTAGTTTATCCAGGAATCAACCACCAAATTAGGCGTTCCCCCTTATAAAATTTAATTATTCGAGGAGGGACTGGGGCCCAATTTGGAAGATAAAAACACTGGAATATATATATATATATATATATATATATATATATATATATATATATATATATATATATATATATATATATATATATATTATATATATATATATATATATATATATATATATATATATACTCAGGATTTGTATGTCCAAGAGATTTGTTCACCAAGAGTAGGTAAGAAGAGCGAGTGAGTGGCCACGTATGTCAGAAAGAGTAAATATTTTCTTTGGTTACAGGAAAATTGTATTATCTGAGTCTGCTTAAATCTTGTTTATTTTACTGGATAGATTTAGTAGGAACTAGGTTCTTTTCTTTACTGTCTAAGCTGTAACATAGTGCTGACCTTTAACCTTTGAGGTTATTAACTTGTTGGGTTCTTTTCTTCTCAATGAGGGGAGGGCACATGTATTCTGATATTTTTCTATGATATGTAATTCTGATTTTATTTGATCTTTCTTTAAATATTCGATGTTGTAAAGTTTAATGATAATAAACAACAAAAGAACTTAACTTTGTGTGTTGGTCAGACCCCTACCCAATTTACCATAGTTTTTCACGTTTGTGTGTCTTGTTGTCACATAATTATGTGTGTGTGTTTTAGTTAAACTTATATTGCTAGATATAGGGAGGTGCAAGATTGTCTTATACTAAATTATAGTCGTATAGATAGGCTGGACTAGAGAAACTACTCATTCCAGAGAAAGATCTTCTCCTTAAACTATTCACTCGTGACATCTATTTTCTTACTTACACCTTTACTTCTCACGTACTATCACCATCCACTCTACTCAGGCGGGACCATAAATATCTTTCCCAAACCTATCTAAAATTCACGACAATCAGGAACCTTGAGCTGACTACTGCCTTTAGTATAGTCATTAATGTAGAAATCTGAGGGCGAACGAGGAAGAAGAAGTTAAGCACACAACAATTATACGAATCAATTAACGGTTATATTAAGCACATGATTAACCGGTTAAAAGAATCACATGATTAAAAGTTATAAAAGTTACAGTTATAATAATCACACCATAAACAGTTATAAAAACTATAATCGTTAAACCAATAACTTTCCACACAATGAATCCTTCAACATGGCGAAACAACCACGTGCGGTTCCGGGGATACCCGCCGTGAGAAAGAAAGAACTAACGAGACGGCATTTGCAAGACGTAAGAGATGCCCTTGGAGCATGGGTCGGCAACCAGTCAATCCTGATCTACCTACCGGTAGATCCCAGTGGATGATCTTTTGGAGACTGTGGTGAAATAAAAAGACTATTTTTTAAACTAGGGACATTTCGGACTAGACGTCTGCCGCCAGCATTTTAAATCGCGGTGTCCCCAGGAGGAAAGGTACGTTTTCTGCATTCCCAATGAAACTCTCAAGCTGGCTACTAAAATATGTTCGTGAACTGCAAGAAATAGGCACGTGATCTTTTCTTTGTAAGGTTCATTTTTCCACTCCACTTTTTTTAAAATCACGCACACACACGCATATATATATATATATATATATATATATATATATATATATATATATATATGGTAGATCTTTAGAGAGCTGAGTGTTTATAAAGTAGATTCCAAAAGCTCCTGGGTTGCATCCTCAAGATACTACAGGTGTTATCCTCCTTAGGATAGTACATATGTTTTCCTTCGCAAGATAGTAAAGTTGTTATACTCCTCCAGATAGAGTATATATCCTCCTTAAGATAGTAAAGTTGTTATCTTCTTCACGACAGAGTATATGTTATCCTCCGCAAGATAGAGTATATGTTATTCTCCTCAAGATAGTAAAGATGTAAGCCTCCTCAAGATAGTAAAGGTGTTATCCTCCTCAAGATAGAGTATATGTTATCCTCCTCAAGATAGTACATAGGTTATCTTCCTCACGATTGTACAGATATTATCAAGATAATACATATGTCTTCCTCAAGATAGAACGGGTGTTACCTTTCTCAAGATAGTACAGAGGTTATCTTCCTCAAGAAAGTACGTATGTTATCTTCCTCGTGATAGTACAGATATTATCATCCTCAAGATATTACAGATATTATCTTCCTCAAGATAGTACAGATATTATCTCCTCAAGATAGTACAGATATTATCCTCCTCAAGATAATACAGATATTTTCCTCAAGATAGTACAGATATTATCCTCCTCAAGATAGTACAGATGTTATCTTTCTCAAGATAGTACATAGGTTATCTTCCTCAAATAGTACGTATGTTATCTTCCTCAAGATGGTACAGATGTTATCACCCTCAAGATATTACAGATATTATCCTCTTCAAGATAGTACAGCTATTATCCTCCTAAAGATAGTACATATGTTATCTTCCTCAAGATAGTACATATGTTATCTTCCTCACGATAGTACATATATTATCTTCGTAAAAATGTTTTACATGTTATCTTCATTAAAATGTTATAATTCATATACAGTTTTCCTGCAACAATCTTCTTCATTCCCAGAATACTCTCTAGTGCACGCACTCTCGTTCGCGCTCGTCAACTTCTCACGGACTCCTGCATTCTGTCAATCTGAATTAAGTGGAAATTAATGTTAATCTGCAATATGGAGGAACGAACTAAATGTTAAAATATGCAGAATTCATTACAGTGCATGACATTTTGTAGCTAATGCATTCTATCTGCATTTCTTCGATTTCACAATTTTTCAACAATTCCGGCAAACATTTACATCCTCTTCTTTCTTTGCATCACTGTACCGTATGCACCAGCGCCACTTCCCAGCATCCAGCATTCTTGATTAATTAGATGAAATTTTTTAAAAATTAGGATTTAGAAATGAAATGTATTCAATTCGCCCGTGTTCTAGTCTGTTTAATCCTAGGGAAAGAATTGTGCAGAGAGATATGCAATTTAAAAAAAAATGGCGAAAGTGTGTGCAAAGAAGCATTCAATAATTCTCAAATGACGTTTAGTTTTGGATTGGTTTCACGGACAATCTTCATTGCACACGGACAACTTGATAAGTGCTCCGATCTCTTCCAAAGAGTATCTCAGCACAGTGCACGAACTCCGTAACACAAGCGAGGATCCCAATGTGTGTATGTAGGAATCACACATTATATAAATATTTTTGTGGTGGGTAGGTTTTCTAATTTTTTAATTTTGCCAGGGCCGCGGCCATATGGCCTACTCTTTGCGATTTCCAACTGCCGAGAGATTTTTAACACGAGAAACTTGCACGCGGGACGTCCAATTTGTTCGCCCTTATCCGAGAAGGCTAGGCATCCGATCTCACTACCGAGGAGATCAGGGGGAGTATGGCATCATTAGGTACAACTGGTTCTGAAGAAAATTCCCATCAAATTATATTCCCTGTATTCGGAGCGAACCCGGTACCTTTAGAATTGATGCGGACGCCATACCCCTGAGCAACGTCGCCCCCCCCCCCCCCCCCCGGGTCAAATGAGACAATAGAGAAATGTATATTTATGTTGTTCATTATTTCACTGTTGTGTTCCCTATGGAGCATCACGTCATCACTGCAGCTGGACGTCAGCACCAAATCAGCCCCGTGTAGCTCCCGGGGGGTGGGGGGGTCTCTGGGGACACAGAGACAGAATAAAACGACTGCTACCTCAGGCAACTCGTGACAGGTGACAAACAAGAAGTTTAACATAGGGCTGGCAACTTCATCTTGGATAAGAACATCCTATAGAAAGCACTGCCACAAAAGCATGTGTTTGAAGTACACGTCCACAAGTCAGCCACCGGCTGTTTTCGACCCTTGCTCTGTAAGGAACCCCAAATAAATGATGATGCGTGAAAGCGTCCATGTCCTCTTGCAGCAGTGATTTGAGTAGAAGTTTGTTGTACCTGATGTGGTTGCCAGCCGTACATATATATATATATATATATATTTTTTTTTGGCTGGTTGTCCAACTCTTTCACTTTTCTCCTCTGAAAAACCCAGGGTCTACACAGAGCATATATGCAAATATAACAATAAAAATATTCAAAACATAACGGACGAGAAATAACGTTCATTCCATGTCTATGTTTGCTAGTCTGTTTGGTCAGAAATAACGTTAATTCCATGTCTATGTTTGCTAGTCTGTTTGGTCAGAAATAACGTTAATTCCATGTCTATGTTTGCTAGTCTGTTTGGTCAGAAATAACGTTAATTCCATGTCTATGTTTGCTAGTCTGTTTGGTCAGAAATACGTTAATTCCATGTCTATGTTTGCTAGTCTGTTTGGTCAGAAATACGTTAATTCCATGTCTATGTTTGCTAGTCTGGTTGGTCAGAAATAACGTTAATTCCATGTCTACGTTTGCTAGTCTGTTTGGTCAGAAATAACGTTAATTCCATGTCTATGTTTGCTAGTCTGTTTGGTCAGAAATAACGTTAATTCCATGTCTATGTTTGCTAGTCTGGTTGGTCAGAAATAACGTTAATTTCATGTCTACGTTTGCTAGTCTGTTTGGTCCTGGGGAGGACATTGGTCAAAGGGAACGAACGAACGAACGAACGAACGAACTTTATTTTCAAAGGGTTGAGAATTGGGCACGCAGGCCCGTCTAACATTCTGCCCTTCCTTTCGCTCACCTTCCATACCGTATCCTTTCAATAGCACATGTATTTTTAGCATTATTTAAACATACATTATCGAGGTAAAATAATAACATACATTTGTAACATCCAGACATAATCAAATTTAAGGGGGGAATTATTAATAAAAATACATTAACAACAATTAATTCCTTAAAAAAAAAAAATATTTTTAATAAAAAAAAAAAAAAAAAAAACTAACAAACACAATCTAAACCATTCATACAGTAAATAAGACATAATTTGAAACGTAATCAGATAATGGTGGCATATAATAAGAACTCGTGACATTTAGGAAATCTGCTGAATTAGCTGGGACTTCATGTGTTGTCAGCGCATGCAAAAAATGTTCCCACAGGTGAGCAACTTTGAGTCCCAAGCAGATACTGCCACAGGGAGTGAATTGTTGACGCCTCCACTAAACGAGATCCAGTTTTATGACCTATGCTCCTTAGGGAGGTAAAGGGTATTGACTGATAGATGAGAATCGTACATATAGGCCCGTCTTGCATTTTGCCCTTCCTCTTACTCATCTTTATTGCTAGGTATCCAGACATTCTCCAACATACTTAAGGTATTAGTTCAACGGCGATGCAACATTATAAGTAGTATAAAAGCATACATTTACAGTA
The DNA here is from genome assembly GCA_024509875.1 of Oreohelix idahoensis. Classification (NCBI taxonomy): domain Eukaryota; kingdom Metazoa; phylum Mollusca; class Gastropoda; order Stylommatophora; family Oreohelicidae; genus Oreohelix; species Oreohelix idahoensis. The sequence goes on along the minus strand of JAMPIV010016530.1, from coordinate 142,643 downwards.
TCTGATTACAATTAAGAAGTAAGGTACCGTATATTAAAATGAAAAACTAGATCATCAGACCCTCCATACAGTATATTAGATAATAATTCGAAACATAATCCCTTAGGGCGGTATATAATCCGCACTCATAATGTATTTGAACAGCCTACGATTATATGAGTAGGGACTGTGCATGTTTTTCAGGTCATGTGGAAGATTGTTCCAAAGATGAGCAGCTGAGTAAGCCAAGCTCTTCTTGTAAGTGATGTATAAAGAGAAGAAATTTGTGTCTGTAAGTGATAGCCCTTCAATACGAGTAAGTCACCCACCAAGACATGGCCGTGAATAATTGTGTTATGCTGTTTCCGCTGAATTTTCTCATGGCGGAACTAATTTTCCTTGTGGCCATTTATCTGGAGTCCGGTTCTTTGTCTGAAAATTGTCACTTGATGTCTTCTTGGTAATGTTTATTATGGTTCTGCAGTAACGGAGTCTGGGTGTTCCTTATGCCATTTGTCTCTATAGTTATTTCTGATTATTGCTTTTATCTCTTCATATGTAGCTCTGTCTTCTGTTTCGTTTTTCCATCCTTCTTCTTTGAAAAGTTTATCTGCCTTCTCAGAATGCCCTAGTTATGAAGCTATAAGGCAACGTGTCAAAAATGATACGGGGAGGTGAAAAAAGCCAACGGACTGAAATCTGACTAATTAATTAACAGCTGTTTTATCATAACACATTTTGTAAATGCACATATATATTTTAAAATCTTGCTTTGAATCTTATAAAAAAAAAAAAAATTCAAAATATAAATTACTTTTAGTCTTCGAATCAATATTATGCAGTCAGCGACCCATAGCTTGACTGCTTGCGTCAGAGTCAGCTAACCAGAGCTCCACCTCCATGTGATGGTCCTGGAAACAGGCTGCATCACTGCAGTCTGGCTGAGAGAGTAGGGATCGAAGAGGGAAGGCAAACCCGGTCCCAAAAAATGCCGTGCTGAAGTCGGATGTGTCGGCCGAAATGCGCAGATATCGCAGCTCCGGCGTAAACAGACACAACGCAACCAACGTCCTTTTCAGGACGAACGAAGAAGAAGAAGAAGAACCACTATTGACTAAAGCGAGTAATCAGCTGGTAAAGGAAGGTAAAGGATTCCGTTACACGCCCATTGAGGCATATTGTGAATATGGTGTTAGGCCCATATTTTCTTACCGTCGGCACACTAGGAGTGATGTGGTCAGCATCACGCCGGCTTCCTTAACCTTCCCAGAGTTGATCTGGTACCCATTTGGGGCTGGGTCGACCCAGGAGCCGTTTGTGGCCTAAAAACTTCCCACATCATCTGGGGATCGAACCATAGACCACTGAGCTAGGAAGCCAGTGCACTAACCACTATGCTACCGCGGTTCCCCAAATCAGCCGAGTTACTGCAAATTTAACGAAATTCCTTCAATATCTACTGCTTAATATAATTATAACATACTTATTAATGCTCACCCGAAATATTAATGGGGAAAATTCAAGAAAATGTGTTAAGAATCAAACATCCGCCATTATTAAGGATGGACACAAATTGCATGTTGTTTCTAAACTAGCGCGTAAAACCGGCCCGTGTCAACAAACGAGTCACGAAAAAGACTGCAACTTTGGTTGGAAAAAAAAATGTATCATAATTATGTCAGTCAGGGTGAGTTAAAGAAATTATGTAAGGGAATCATGGTAAGTAAGCGAACACATGACTATCAAATCTATCATATCGAAACATAACTATGAAATGTGAGGGAAGTTGAATGAAAAAGCTTCTATAAAATCTACCCTTCATCACCCTTATCAATAGACAATTGAGCTCCACAAGGAACAAAGACTTTAACAAACCTACGCCAGGTCTTCTTGTCCCGTGCTATCCTTTCAAATTATTTCCATGTCTTGTTCATCCGTTTCGTTTCTGTCTCCCTTTCTCCGTGTGTTTTTAATCTCCCTTTACCTCGCTTAACCGAGGAATTCGGGAACAAAGGAATGTCTCGTAATGCTATCAACATGTTTTCTTCTATCCATCGCCAGCATCTTCTTCACTTCTGTTCTTTCACTAGCAGTTAACATCTATATACGAAGACACGTAATTATGAAACATCAGGGCAGAGTAATGAGCCTGCACCTGTAAGTAAGGAATTATAATTCCGAATATGATAGCCCAAAGGGAAAACGGAGATTCTCTATTCCTCATTCCATTCTTGAGACCCACGCTTCTCACACCCTCTACATTTCCACACCCCAACAACCTTCCTAGAAAGAAAAAATCACCATTTCGACTTTTAAAAGATAATCTGAATCTTAAATATATTTGGTACTATCTTTCCAGGTCTCCGCAGCTGCATTCTGGGATCATTTTATTTAACGAAACATGGAACTATCACTACATGAGAACCCCTTACAGGAAGTCTGAATCATAGACCCGTGCTTCTGTAATTGTGGTTTCTGTAGCGATTTGTGTTTCACTATGCGGTTGCCAGCCTCGTGTATAATGTCCCATTAGATGTCTCTACTGACGAGCCTGAAGGAGAAATAGGTCTGTTCTTTCTTTGTCTCTTCACAGAACCCCAAGAACCCCACAGGGCGCCCCTGTATTCCTAGAAATTATAAATAATTCATAAATGATTATTCGTTGCGCGTTTTTTCATGTTTTTTTTCTCTATGACTTCATCTCTCTTTCCCTCCTTCTCTCTCTTTCTTTCTCTCTTTATCTCTCTCTCTCTCTCACACACACACACTCTCTGTATGTATGTCTACCCCTCCCTCATGTTCTGGCGGATATGAAATGTCTAAATACTTCGCGGCAAGCGCTCAAAATACATTCTTAATATGTTTGTCTAATGTCATTTTTGGTTGTGTAGCATCAATGCAAATACGTCATTAGCTCAGTGCCTTTTATGCTAAATATTTGTGCTAATATGGCCAGCAAAATAAGTTAACACTTCTTTTTCGTAAATCGTTTTTTATTCGCAGACGATTTGAAGAGGCGCAGAAACTAATTACTTTCATGACATTTTTTTTTCCAATTGATTATTCTTCGGCTCGCGTAGAGTTTTTGCATAATTATGTGTGACCAACTGTGAGATTACAGGGTCTATTCATTCTGCGTTTCGAATCATTGACTTTATTGCATGCATTCATTTCTCTTTCGTTCAGTATGGAGGATTGAGTCACCATTGCAACTTGTCCCCTTGCTAGAGGCCTGCACTAAAGCATCCATGCGCTATTTTAGCGGTGGTTTCTGGAACAATCTGTTTTACACTAATACGTTGCCAGCCACAAGCACAACAGCTTAATAGCAGCCCCTTTACGTCATGCCTGAGGAAGTGGTCATTCTATTCTGTCGTTGTGTCCTCGGAGTTGGGTGCCCGATTGGTAGAGTGGTTAGAGCACTGTCTCTCGCAGCAACAGTACCGTGTTAGATTCACGGTATCGTCATGCTTCAGTCTACCCAGCTGTAAATGGGTACCTGACTTCGCTCTTGATATAGGGAAGAAATAGGCAGCGAGGAAGGGAATTGGTCATCCCACCTCTCGATGCTGGACCCGGTAGAGTGACATCTCTAACACTTCACTCCCCAACGGCTGTATCTGCTATGGTATCTCATTTACCTTTATCCTCAGAGACACCGATAACAAAATGGAGTACTGACATTATATACTGTATTTTAAGTCGTCCCTTATTTGTCTCTGCTAACATCAGTCTATCTTTCTTGTCCTCTCTGTTTCTTTCAATCTCTCTTTCCAATTTGAAAGGTCTTACGTAATCTGTCAGCTCTTTATCTTAGACCACTCCGTGAGCAGGTATTAACGAGGTTGTGTAAACGCGTTAAGTGACGCTCGTATTGGCTAATATTTTACACTGTTTAAACGGACGTGTTCCACGTAAAGACAAATGATGTTTATTCTTCCGTTTAAAAAATTCATATCCCCAGAATTTGTGTTTGTTTTCCCCAGAGAAGTACATTTTTTTGTTTCATCACTGGCATTGTTCTTGTATAGTTATTATTCCATAAAACCAGTCCTTGCCGTTTTGTGTTTTCTTTTCCAAGAAATACCTCAGTCAACATGAAAAGCAAACAGCACCAAGATATGAACAAATGGTCGAGAACAGAGGTTCCCCAACATTTGGTGCGCGTAATCAACCAACCACACCCCCCCCCCCCCCCGCCCCTCCCCCTTTTCCCACAGGGAGTATGAAAAGCTTGCCAAGAGAGTAAGGGGAAAATTTTGTGAATAACTAATATTATCCTAATGACATTTTCCAAAAGTAGAAGTGTTAGTGAAAAACACTGTGGATTGGAGAGAGAAATGTGAATTCTGTTCTCAAACAATTACAAAAATAACTGAAAACTGAGTATTGCATACGATTACTTTTTTTTTTTTTTTTAACTGCACCGAGAATACAACTGTCGGCTGCCAACAAAGCAGAATCAAGAAACTCATTAATTTATTTTACACCGTTCTAACAGAAATTTTACAACTTTACGATACTAAAAAATGTTCTTATGTACTAAATAAAGCTGAAATGTATCTGTTTACTTATTTTCTTAGTGGATTTGAATGCTAAAATCTAGAATGTATTTCTTTTAATACTGAATATAGAAATAAAAGGAGATGAAGTTCAACATAGAAGATGGAGACTACTCAACTCAAATGTCAAGTAAGTCCAACATAGAAGATGGAGACTACTCAACTCAAATGTCAAGTAAGCCCAACATACAAGATGGAGACTACTCAACTCAAATGTCAAGTAAGTCCAACATAGAAGATGGAGACTACTCAACTCAAATGTCAAGTAAGTCCAACATAGAAGATGGAGACTACTCAACTCAAATGTCAAGTAAGTCCAACATAGAAGAATGAGACTACTCAACTCAAATGTCAAGTAAGCCCAACATAGAAGATGGAGACTACTCAACTCAAATGTCAAGTAAGTCCAACATAGAATATGGAGACTACTCAACTCAAATGTCAAGTAAGCCCAACATAGAAGAATGAGACTACTCAACTCAAATGTCAAGTAAGTCCAGCATAGAAAAATGAGACTACTCAACTCAAATGTCAAGTAAGTCCAACATACAAAAGAGAGACTAAACTCAAATGTCAAGTAAGTCCAACATACAAAAATGAGACTACTCAACTCAAATGTCAAGTAAGTCCAACATACAAAAGAGAGACTAAACGCAAATGTCAAGTAAGTCCAACATAGAAAAATGAGACTACTCAACTCAAATGTCAAGTAAGTCCTACTGTATCGGTTAGAAACACGGAGAACAACAAAAATAAATAAGCAAGAAGTTATGTTTTATAAATAAGAGCTTGCGTAGAATATAAGGATTCTTCTTCTTCTGCGATCTGTTTCCTATACTCAGCAATCTAAACAAGGAGATGAGTTGCCTCCATGAATCCAGTCGTCAGCAGGAGGTCCTCGCGGGTGCCCCACAGTTTCTCTTCCATTATTGTCTCCTGGGGCCAGGTTTGAGCTCTCAAGTCACCAAAGAGAGGGCACGTTTGTAGAATGTGTTCCGGAATCTGGGGGTTATTTTGGCATGTGCACTGGTCAGTTGGGGCAGCTTTCATTTTGTGGAGATGGGTTTGTAGTCTGCAGTGTCCTGTACGGAGCCTAAAAATGGTGGTTTGCTGTGTTCTGTCTAGCTTTAGGATGGGGTCTTCTGGGTAATTGCTGCTTGTTCTCTGGCTGCATGCCTTTTTGTACTTTCTTTTTATGAGTGTCTTTGCTTCCTTCAGCGAGACTCTGTGGTGAAACTGTTCCTTCTGTGTGCCTGCTTTTGCCAGTCTGTCGGCTGCCTCATTTCCTGCAATACCACAGTGTGCAGGAATCCACTGCAGTGAAACTTTGTTGTTGACGGACAACTGGTTCAGATGTTCTATGGCTGTTCTTGTTAAGAGATCTTCAGGTTCATTTTGAATAGTCTGGAGAATTGACATGCAGTCGCATAAGAAGACTATATTTGATCCTTTGAGTCTTTGTGCCTCCAGTATCTTTGTAGCCTCCAGGAATGCCTGTAGCTCTGCCCTGTAGTTTGTTGAGAGTTCTCCAATAGCAATTGACTGTTCTATTTTTGGAGCGTTTGGCATTAGTATTTGGATCCCTGCTCCTCCGTTCCTTACTGCTTCTTCTAAAGATCTGTCAGTGAAGACATGAATCCACTGTGGACTGTGGTATTGATTGTTGAGGTGATCCAGTGTTTTCGTTTTCAGAATAGTGGGAGTCTCCACAGTTCTGTTTTCAATGCCTGGGATTGTAAGGTGTACAGTGTACGTGGGTATGGTGTTTGTGATGTTGTAGTATGCTACAAGCTACTCCCATTCCTCTGGGTTTTTTGAGGTTACTTCTCCATTGGCAACAATCAGCTGTCTTAATAGGTGGTTTAAGTTTGATCTTTTCAGTCGGTTTTTGGTTAAATAAAGTTGAAGAGTGGGCCAAAACCTGGGGCGTCCAAATAAACAAGAATAAGACTGTCACTACACTCTTCTCCCTCTCCGCCAAACCTGAAAACTACACTCTCACACTGGGTAACACTCCACTGCCAAAAGAGGACAACCCTGTACACCTGGGATTAAAATTTGACAAAAAACTGACATGGGGATCACATATCGAAGAAACAGAAAGAAAAGCCACACGCAAACTGCAGTTAATGAAAAACCTATCGGGGACCAGCTGCAAAGCAGATATACAAATCACGAAGCAATTCTACGTAGGACATATCCGCTCAACTCTTGAATATGGAATGGGCACATAAGCAACAGCAGCAAATACAAATCTCGAGAAGCTGGAAAAAATACAGAATGCAGTGTGATACTATACTGTAATTTATTTTTTCAAAAGGCCCCATGTCTTTCTCTTTGCATTATTTACCCTATTTCTATGAGGGATTACAGGTAATCCTTCTCCATGTTTCTTCTCCTTCTATTATTTACGTTTTTTCAAGATGAGATCACGATGGAGTTTGATCTATGTGTTTAGAGTGTGTGTGTAGGAAGATTGGTGCAGTATTATTTTAGATTAAGATTATAGAGGCTAGATCAGGATTTGCACCAGTGTTTTTTTTTTTTAAGATAGGGCATGCAGCTAGACACATTTTTCGGGATTTTATATATATATATATGTTGGCCATTTTTGTTTCATTGCCACTAGAGGGCAGAGCTTAATCCCGTTTCTTTGTCTAGCAGTAACCGATTGCATCAGAATTGTTTACAATTCTGATTGGCCGAAAGCTAACTGCATTCGAAATGCTAACGGATCATTGGGTTAAAAACCCAAGCCGCGCTGATGACGTCATGAGGTCAGCGTGCCGTTCGTAGATGATAAAAAGGCTCGCATTTCATATTTTCGTTCTCTTTTAATGTAAATTGCCAAGCCGGGTGCCAGAAGCAAATTGTCGATTGCCTTTCAGTTGGACATTCGAGATTTGGTAAGCATGAATTTTTGCGTGAGGACTTTATTTAATTTTTCTAGGCCTAGGCCGATCATTTAAGTTTCTTTGGGCAGTTTAAGTTAAATGTTAATTCTTAAAGCCAGAGCCATCAAATACGATCTTAGTGATAGACTTGAGAAACTTTATAGGTCCATTTAATTTCTTGTTGAAGGAATAGCGGCATGGTTTAAAAGTTGAGATATCACCGCTTTGTATTATTGCAAAGTAGGTCGGGAGAGAAACCCGCATCTCTGGTTTATGAATTTACAGAATGACAGGAGCGTGTGTATTTGTGATTTTATTGAGAATGTAATGCTGCAAGTTATTTTTATAGCTACCCATCTATCTGTACACACGTGGTTGGAAAAGAATTGGAAGCAAGTGGGTGCGTTCATTACGGTATATTTATTTGATACGATGTTCAGAGGGACGAGGGGGAGAGAAGCACGTGGTCATAAAATTATAAACACGTGGTTGCACTACGGGGTTTTCAATTTGATAATCTGGGGCTATGTATAACTTTTGACGGCATGTAGATGCTAGCGTAAACAGGGTTATATGTTATTGATTGTGCATCGTTATTCTGTGTATTCAGAAGATGGAGATGAAATTTATTTCTGTTAAGGGAATAATACTTTATTTCAATTTTGAGGTGATTAATCATACTGACGGGAATTTTAGGAAATTCCTAGAGAGGGCTAGTTTTATTTTGTATTAATCATTACGGCATTAGTGTCAGCGTAAGAAGTAGGCCACAGTACGACTGCCCAGACCGGGCCAGTGAAAATATTGTTGTTGCTCGGAGTTAGTCAGGCAGAACAGGCGATCTGGGTTAGCCAATGTTTACCTTGTGGGCTCAGGTAGAGAAGGGAACAGGAGAGGAGCGGACGGTGTTGGCATGATTTTTGTATGGAGGTGCATAACGTGTTGAAGAGTCAGGGAGGTAGTGTTATTAGAAATGTATTAATACGGTTTGTTTAGCTGTTGTTTTGTTTTGTCTAAAACCAGCAGGTGCCGGCTTTGTGGGGAAGAGCAGAATTTTTGATACCACAAAAATTTCTCCCACGGCACAGTTGTGGCATTCGTCGACACGCAAAGTCGTGCGTTCCTTTGCCAGTGGCGGACGGAGTGAAAGAAAATACGTTTTCCCAAGGCAGTGAAGACATTGTTCCAGTGAATAGGATTTTGGTGGATAAATCCTGAGCTCTGACGCTCGTTCTGTTACACACGCAGATTGGCATGCTGCCAGCGTTTTTGTAATTTTATGTTCGCTTCCTCACGGCCATAATAAAGCCGAAAGCCCATCGCCCAGTCATAGGTAATCGTGCAGGTGAATTCAGAGTGGTAGGAGAAGCCAGCTACAGTTCCAGTCTAGAATCCAGTGGGGTTCTGTTAAACCTTAGTCATCAATTCCAGAGTTCGTGGAGAGAGAAAGGGTGAACATTCTCTCTACAGAAGTCAGCACAGAAAGCCAGAAAAGAGACATAGTTTTTTTGTTGAAGATCATAGCAGAAGACAGCTGCTGAAGTTTAGAGGTGCAGTTAGTTGTGTTCGGGAGATTTCATGATAGGCTGTGTAGAACCGAAGTCTGTGCAGAGATTGTGTAGACACTTCGTAGTCGTTCCAGCTATCAGTGGACTTAGACTTAGAGTTAGAATTTAGAACAGCTAGTTTGGAGTGTAGGCTCGACATAAGTGCAGTGTGGTTCATTTCATTTAAATCTTACCTTCTTTCTCCATACAGGTGAAACTTGTGGGTGAAGGGTGGGGTTGTTTTGATGATACATCATTTGTCATTTTTGTCTTCCTGAATTTGTTTGTTTCAGGAGTGCTTACACTGCAAATTTAGGTATTTGACATGTATATGAGTTTTGTTTATAGGTGTAAATAAAACTTGAACCTTTATAGTCTGGACCAGTCATTTCATTTACGTACAGTAGCTATCTGTTGTCTGTATCGTGGTGTATGTGAATCTTGATTGAACCTTATCCCCTTAGGGTAGTTAGAGGTGGTTCGAGACTATAGCAATTTAGACGTCCGAAGTGGCGAGGAAAGAATCAACCTTGGTTCTCAACCTCGGAGCCAATGGTCTCAACTTTCACATTTGCACTGTAAATTTCCATCTAAATCTATCCTTTCAGTCTTTCTTCTCACTAGTGTCTTGTCACTATATGTAGGCAGCCTCTAGTGCTAAAACCATTTCGTGACAAAGTGGGTGGCGTCGTCCTTGGGATCATCTTTGTTGGGATCAATTCTAGATTCATAGATTGTCTCTGTAGGAAGTTCTGAAAAATAGATTTTCTTAAAAATCCCCTAGACTGAGCTATATTAAGACTGATCCAGCTATAAGTTTTTTCCACAGGTTCCAGTTAGTTTAGATGATAGTGGTAGTAAGGTTGTTTATGACTTAGAAGTAATTGATGGCTAACTGAATTTTGTTTCTTAACAGGAAAGTAAATTCGGGTTTTGGGTAGCTGGATAACTAACATTTTTTCAGGTAGTTCTTCAGATTGGTGCTAGTCTGAGTTCGGGTTTTTGCGACAGCATTTTTCCTAGTAGGTAACGGGAAGTTATGGAGCCTTCACGTCTCTATATTTGTGAGCTTACGGCAGAATTTGCAGGTAACATGGCAGATCTCGATAAAGTACATAAGATTGCACTTGAGGTAGCTAAGTTCATGGAGTACAGTGATAGCGAAATTCCACCCCTTCTGGAATATGCAGAAAGCCTGCAGGGGCAATATGAGGTAGACAACTTATTTGGCAATCGTCTAGCCTTGGCATGGACCTGTGCAAAAGCTGGGGACAGCGAAGCATTCATCCGAGAGTTGGTAGACGAAGCGATGGAACAGGACCTGGAATCGGAAAGAAGAAGACAACAGAGGGAAAAGGAGCTACTAGAAAAGGACAACCCCTCTGAAAATCTTGCGCCATTAAATGATAACTTGTCGACTCAAACTGCGCCCCAACTCCAGGAAAAGGACTTTCCGTTGGAAATGGACCCGAAGCCCAAACAAGGTAGGGGGTTAAGGAAGGAAAGCAGCCCTTACAACGCTGGGAAGATTACGAAGCGATCCCAGGCGTGGAAACTGTATAACAGGGGGAATAATGCGAGCAAGCATTATAAATCGGATGGCTACCGATTCTCCCATGCTCGTGAGACAGCACAACATACTCGACACGGAAAGTCAAGGGCAGGGTTAGAATCCCTAATAAGGCATGTTTTGCCAGCTCCCCAGCGGGACAGCGAAAAACAACAGGCAGAGGCGCATTCGCCTGACATCCCTGTGCAGCCTAATGGCAAAACAGTGGTGATTGTGGAAATACATTCTTTGTCGTCGGGAACTAGGCCCCCGATGGTATTAGCTCCTTCAGGAGAGGGACATACTGACAAGAACTGTATTCAAGGAACATTGGAACCAGTCACTGAAAGCTTTATTTCAGATTCTCCGCGATCAAACGGGATCTTAAACCGTCAAGTGTCACTGCAGGACACATTCCAACTGACGCCAGTAACTCTCACAGGGGAGGGGAAGGTTGAAGGTAGAACCAGGGTGTTAGACGGAGAGCTCCCATGGTCTACAGTTTCATCTCACCAACTTTTCAGGCCAGAAAAGATCGAGAAAAGCGGCCTTACGCATTTGCAAGGAGCTACTTTAGAGAGCTCTGTCCCTCTTCATATTGGTAGGGGAAGAGCGAGTACAGAACCACTGCCAGGGGCAGATATTACCTATCTTTTCCCAAAGATAGAAGCTACTGGGATCAGTGAGAATTCAGTAGAAACCAAGCAAGAGATCGGAAACTCGACACCAGAGGAACCCGAGATGGGGCATCTTCATTTTAAGGTACCAGCGGTTTCAAACCCGCTGATGAGCAGCAAGGTAGTCGCCATCGCCAGGCCTCTACATAGCAATTCGGTCATGTCAGTTGACCAAGCCAGCATTGAGCCGGACAAGGCAAGGGAAGTTCCAGAGCCGCCATTGGAGGGCACAGGTCTGAAGAGAGATCGACTATCCCACCGGAGCATGGGAGTAGTTATGAAAAGGAAGAAGAAGAAACAGGTGCGCGTTTCTTTGGCCAACAAACTTTTCCAATTTTGGAACAGTGATTCTCGCTTGAGGGACATTACAGTCGGCCGCAGGTATCGCAGGTCAACCAGGTACAGGCCATACAAACGTAAACACCCAGCGGATAGCCTTTATCGGACAGCACATAACCCGCTAATTACCTGTACAGTGGTCAGGGAGTTGTGCGGGAGCTGTACTCCACCAAGGCCAAGGACACTTATCAGGAAGAAACCCTGGAGGAGAAAATTGAGTAAACAAGGCCAGGTGCACACAGGAAGGAGGTATGTTATGGTTGATTGGCCCAGCCGCCTGCCAGTAGCAGAGCGATTCAAAGACAGAGGGAGAGAAAAGAGGAAGGGCGACCATTTGTGTTGCGGTCGCAAGGCGGTATTCACCAGTTGTGATCTTACAACTTTAGGGCATACCAACAGCTCTGTAGACCTAGATAGGGGCCAGTCTGAAAAGAAGTTCCAGTAATCTAGCACGGAATCCCGTACTTCAAAAGGGGGGAGTAATGTGATACTATACTGTAATTTATTTTTTCAAAAGGCCCCATGTCTTTCTCTTTGCATTATTTACACTATTTCTATGAGGGATTACAGGTTATCCTTCTCCATGTTTCTTCTCCTTCTATTATTTACGTTTTTCAAGATGAGATCACGATGGAGTTTGATCTATGTGTTTAGAGTGTGTGTGTAGGAAGATTGGTGCAGTATTATTCTAGATTAAGATTATAGAGGCTAGATCAGGATTTGCACCAGTGTTTTTTTTTAAAGATAGGGCATGCAGCTAGACACATTTTTCGGGATTTTATATATATATATATATATATATATATATATATATATATATATATATATATATATATATATATATATATATATATATATATATATATATATATATATATATATTGGCCATTTTTGTTTCATTGCCACTAGAGGGCAGAGCTTAATCCCGTTTCTTTGTCTAGCAGTAACCGATTGCATCAGAATTGTTTACAATTCTGATTGGCCGAAAGCTAACTGCATTCGAAATGCTAACGGATCATTGGGTTAAAAACCCAAGCCGCGCTGATGACGTCATGAGGTCAGCGTGCCGTTTGTAGATGATAAATAGGCTCGCATTTCATATTTTCGTTCTCTTTTAATGTAAATTGCCAAGCCGGGTGCCAGAAGCAAATTGTCGATTGCCTTTCAGTTGGACATTCGAGATTTGGTAAGCATGAATTTTTGCGTGAGGACTTTATTTAATTTTTCTAGGCCTAGGCCGATCATTTAAGTTTCTTTGGGCAGTTTAAGTTTAATGTTAATTCTTAAAGCCAGAGCCATCAAATACGATCTTAGTGATAGACTTGAGAAACTTTATAGGTCCATTTAATTCCTTGTTGAAGGAATAGCGGCATGGTTTAAAAGTTGAGATATCACCGCTTTGTATTATTGCAAAGTAGGTCGGGAGAGAAACCCGCATCTCTGGTTTATGAATTTACAGAATGACGGGAGCGTGTGTATTTGTGATTTTATTGAGAATGTAATGCTGCAAGTTATTTATATAGCTACCCATCTATCTGTACACACGTGGTTGGAAAAGAATTGGAAGCAAGTGGGTGCGTTCATTACGGTATATTTATTTGATACGATGTTCAGAGGGACGAGGGGGAGAGAAGCACGTGGTCATAAAATTATAAACACGTGGTTGCACTACGGGGTTTTCAATTTGATAATCTGGGGCTATGTATAACTTTTGACGGCATGTAGATGCTAGCGTAAACAGGGTTATATGTTATTGATTGTGCATTGTTATTCTGTGCATTCAGAAGATGGAGATGAAATTTATTTCTGTTAAGGGAATAATACTTTATTTCAATTTTGAGGTGATTAATCATACTGACGGGAATTTTAGGAAATTCCTAGAGAGGGCTAGTTTTATTTTGTATTAATCATTACGGCATTAGTGTCAGCGTAAGAAGTAGGCCACAGTACGACTGCCCAGACCGGGCCAGTGAAAATATTGTTGTTGCTCGGAGTTAGTCAGGCAGAACAGGCGATCTGGGTTAGCCAATGTTTACCTTGTGGGCTCAGGTAGAGAAGGGAACAGGAGAGGAGCGGACGGTGTTGGCATGATTTTTGTATGGAGGTGCATAACGTGTTGAAGAGTCAGGGAGGTAGTGTTATTAGAAATGTATTATTACGGTTTGTTTAGCTGTTGTTTTGTTTTGTCTAAAACCAGCAGGTGCCGGCTTTGTGGGGAAGAGCAGAATTTTTGATACCACAAAAATTTCTCCTACGGCACAGTTGTGGCATTCGTCGACACGCAAAGTCGTGCGTTCCTTTGCCAGTGGCGGACGGAGTGAAAGAAAATACGTTTTCCCAAGGCAGTGAAGACATTGTTCCAGTGAATAGGATTTTGGTGGATAAATCCTGAGCTCTGACGCTCGTTCTGTTACACACGCAGATTGGCATGCTGCCAGCGTTGTTGTAATTTTATGTTCGCTTCCTCACGGCCATAATAAAGCCGAAAGCCCATCGCCCAGTCATAGGTAATTGGGCAGGTGAATTCAGAGTGGTAGGAGAAGCCAGCTACAGTTCCAATCTAGAAGCCAGTGGGGTTCTGTTAAACCTTAGTCATCAATTCCAGAGATCGTGGAGAGAGAAAGGGTGAACATTCTCTCTACAGAAGTCAGCACAGAAAGCCAGAAAAGAGACATAGTTTTTTTGTTGAAGATCATAGCAGAAGACAGCTGCTGAAGTTTAGAGGTGCAGTTAGTTGTGTTCGGGAGATTTCATGATAGGCTGTGTAGAACCGAAGTCTGTGCAGAAATTGTGTAGACACTTCGTAGTCGTTCCAGCTATCAGTGGACTTAGACATAGAGTTAGAATTTAGAACAGCTAGTTTGGAGTGTAGGCTCGACATAAGTGCAGTGTGGTTCATTTCATTTAAATCTTACCTTCTTTCTCCATACAGGTGAAACTTGTAGGTGAAGGGTGGGGTTGTTTTGATGATACATCATTTGTCATTTTTGTCTTCCTGAATTTGTTTGTTTCAGGAATGCTTACACTGCAAATTTAGGTATTTGACATGTATATGAGTTTTGTTTATAGGTGTAAATAAAACTTGAACCTTTATAGTCTGGACCAGTCATTTCATTTATGTACAGTAGCTATCTGTTGTCTGTATCGTGGTGTATGTGAATTTTGATTGAACCTTATCCCCTTAGGGTAGTTAGAGGTGGTTCGAGACTATAGCAATTTAGACGTCCGAAGTGGCGAGGAAAGAATCAACCTTGGTTCTCAACCTCGGAGCCAATGGTCTCAACTTTCACATTTGCACTGTAAATTTCCATCTGAATCTATCCTTTCAGTCTTTCTTCTCACTAGTGTCTTGTCACTATATGTAGGCAGCCTCTAGTGCTAAAACCATTTCGTGACAAAGTGGGTGGCGTCGTCCTTGGGATCATCTTTGTTGGGATCAATTCTAGATTCATAGATTGTCTCTGTAGGAAGTTCTGAAAAATAGATTTTCTTAAAAATCCCCTAGACTGAGCTATATTAAGACTGATCCAGCTATAAGTTTTTTCCACAGGTTCCAGTTAGTTTAGATGATAGTGGTAGTAAGGTTGTTTATGACTTAGAAGTAATTGATGGCTAACTGAATTTTTTTTCTTAACAGGAAAGTAAATTCGGGTTTTGGGTAGCTGGATAACTAACATTTTTTCAGGTAGTTCTTCAGATGATACAACGTTAAAATATCTTCAATAATACAACGTAGGGATAAAAACTAATGCGTAAGCTACTAGAATACATGATCGCCCACGCCGCGGGTCATCACCCGCCATGGAAATTAAATTGTTAGACGTGAAGGCAAAACGTTACCCTTGGAACGGGATGCGAACGAAGATCAAAAGGAAAAATCTGACTGAACGCGTGCTTGAAACTAGCAAGGCTAAAAGACGCAATTGGTGGGGAAAGGAGGAAAAGTCACGTCCCCAAGTTGACACAAGGTAAAGAAATCGACAAAAGGGACCTTAGCTATTATACGCAACAGTCATTTCTTGGACGCTTTTGCGATAACTTAGTCCGTTTATTTGAATTCAGCGGCAAACGCAGTATAGAAGATGCTAGAAATATTTCGAAAAAACCAACTAACCTTGAAAAGTAACTTTTTCTTAATAATGATGTTAGGAATATAAAACCTAGCTGGCCGGATGGCCCATCTTGAGCAGTGAAATAATATGCTTTCATTTATACAGACGGATAGATAATAAGAAAGATATTGACAAAAGACTGTGTTGTTCATATCAGCGAGCGTCTGCATTGAAACAAAAAATGTCCCTAATTTTCAAAAACTGTAGCCTTGAGACTCAAGTGCTAAAATCTAGTTGGAATGAAAGAGAGGGGATGGGATGGTGAATTGTGGCTAAAAATAACTTTAAAGGCAAAATTGTGTAGGGGAAGGCAGAGTTGGTTCAAAAAACAAGTGTGTTTTTTGTGAAACGCAAGTAGAGACAGACGGACCAACAGACAATAAGGCATACTTGACTGAGGTATGACTGAAATGACTTTTTGGTAGGAGGTTTGAATTTGAAAAGAAAAAGGCGGTGATTGGCCATAGATGAATATATTATCGGCGCTCAGACGCGCATTTTTGCCATTCGTCATAAGTTGTCCTAGTAGACACAGTGAATTATTTAGTGGTGTAATTCCCAGAAGCTAATTGAAATATTTAGAGGGACGCCATACTAAAGCCAGCAGCTCAGCTGAGTTTTGCTAGCAGATAACTGTGTTCTATATTCATAATTCTGGTAAGACTGGAAGTATTTCTTTGTATATTTTAATATTTGTTTAATGTTTCGAGTGATTTGATACTGCCATATCAAAATCTATCCCTTACAACAAGTAAGGATTCGCTCTAGACCCCCCGCCCCAGTTCAGGGTCTAGAGACAAATAAAATACATAAACTCCAGCAAGGATTATGAAGGACAGATCAAGTGTTGAGATCAGTGGAACATATCACCTATCCTATTCTATGGCAGGAAGCTAATGAACATATTTCAGAATATGTAGTCTGGGAGAACTTATCCTATGTGAAACCAACTTGGTAAGATGTGTTGTATGGTCAAAGAGATCTGACCCGTCTATGTGGTGTTGTTGTTGTGTGTAGTGTTGTGTCCAGAAATGGTTTAGAGGATGGAATTCTGACACATGACCAATACTTTATTGCAGAACTGTGAGTTTTTATTTGGCACCAATGTGGTGTCAAATGAGGTGTTGAATATTACAAGAGTGGACCCGTGCAGTTTATATTTTGGCAGAGCAGCCTGATATTGCCCCCAAGCACGGAGAGGTGGGGCCACCTGATTCCAGCACCAGATTACTCATTCAAGATACGTGAGCGTCTGGACTGCTGAATACTCACCAACTTAATTTCTAACACACCAATTATTATACCCTCAATAAATGGACACAGTGTAGTCGCCATAGACAGGGAGTGATGAGGCCACCCCAACAGCACATCCATTAAATGTTCTCCCAGAAAAATTACAACTATAAACAGTAGTAATATTAACTGGTATTGTAAAATCCATATGTACACTCCTTTCATTTATTATGCCATATATTCATGCATTTCATTAATAATTGCAAAACCTTTCATATGTTCTGACCAAAATAAAACCTTGGTTCAGAACAAATAAACTTAAAGAAAATTTATTATCAAAAATTTTACACAGCTTGAGTTAGTTCAGTGTGTCATAACATTTTATTAATATTATTAAACTTATTAAATATCTGTGTGTGTGTATGTAAACTACCACAACACATTACATATCATACCCTAGAATTTTAACGTAGCCACATTCATTAGAAAAAAAAAGATAGGTGTGAGGTCGTAGTGGTAGCAAGAAGGGCCTTCTGAAAATTCACAGCTACATTTATCTCAGGAGCCTTCACAGCTGACCTCATGCATCACATTAAGTAATATCACAATAATGCAATACCATCAATCCACTACAAAGGGTGGGGTTGTTTTGATGATACATCATTTGTCATTTTTGTCTTCCTGAATTTGTTTGTTTCAGGAGTGCTTACACTGCAAATTTAGGTATTTGACATGTATATGAGTTTTGTTTATAGGTGTAAATAAAACTTGAACCTTTATAGTCTGGACCAGCATTTACGTACAGTAGCTATCTGTTGTCTGTATCGTGGTGTATGTGAATCTTGATTGAACCTTATCCCCTTAGGGTAGTTAGAGGTGGTTCGAGACCATAGCAATTTAGACGTCCGAAGTGGCGAGGAAAGAATCAACCTTGGTTCTCAACCTCGGAGCCAATGGTCTCAACTTTCACATTTGCACTGTAAATTTCCATCTGAATCTATCCTTTCAGTCTTTCTTCTCACTAGTGTCTTGTCACTATATGTAGGCAGCCTCTAGTGCTAAAACCATTTCGTGACATGCAGGACTCCGAATAATTACGGGAGGACTAAGGAGTACTATTGGATGACTCTGAGTCATGGAGAGCAACAAAAACAACAACCAAAAAGCTACAGACTTTTATAAACGGGAGCTTGCGTAGAATAGAAGGACTGAAATGGTATGACAAAGTCACAAATGTGGAATTGATGACAAGAACCAGACAAGTGCCAGTGGAACAAGAGTTGAGAAGAAGACGCTAGCGATGGATAGGACACACATTGAGGAAACCTGTTGATAGAATTACAAGGCAGTCCTTGTTCTGGAATCCACAGGGAAAGAGGGGTAGCGGTAGACCAAACAACACATGGAGAAGAAAACTGGATACAGAGGGGAAAATGATGAGAAAAACGTTGAAAGAACTTGAGCAGATGGCACGGGACAGGAGGACTTGGCATGTGTTTGTTGAAGGCCTATGCTCCTTGGGGGGCTAAAGGGTATTGATTGATTGATTGAAGGAGTACACCAATATAAGCAATGGAAACAACAGCAGGACTGCAACGTCTAAGAGAAAGCAGACATGAGAAAATCGCCATCATGACAGAAAAATTCAGTGGCCTAAAACAGCATCCTACATTCACGAGAAAATAAAAGAACATAAGGATTGAGATAGTACATCATAACTAATGTGGAACTGATGATAGAAACCAGACAAGTGTCAGTGGAACAAGAGATGATAGGAACCAGACAAGTGTTATTGGAATAATAGATGATAGGAACCAGACAAGTGTCAGTGGATCAAGAGATGATAGGAACCAGACAAGTGGTATTGGAACAATAAATGATAGGATCCAGACAGGTGGTATTGGAACAATAGATGATAGGAACCAGACAAGTGTTATTGGAACAATAGATGATAGAAACCAGACAAGTGCCAGTGGAACAAGAGATGATAGGAACCAGACAAGTGCCAGTGGAACAAGAGATGATAGGAACCAGACTAGTGCCAGTGGAACAAGAGATGATAGGAACCAGACAAGTGCCAGTGGAAAAAGAGATGAAAAGAAGCGGCTGTAGACAGATAGGACACACATTAAAGAAAGCTACTGATAGCATAACGACGCAGTCCTTGTTCTGAAATCCCCAGGGCAAGAGAGACAGAGAAAGACCGAAAAACACCCGGAGAAGAGAATTGGAGATATAAACGAAAATGATGATGAAGACATGGTGAGTTCGAGAGAGAAGCAGAAGCAGTTTTAGAAACACTCTGACAGTTTGAGCGAGAGACAAAGTGAGAGAGACAGACAGACAGAGAGAGAAAGAGAGGGA
This sequence comes from Oreohelix idahoensis, assembly GCA_024509875.1. Classification (NCBI taxonomy): domain Eukaryota; kingdom Metazoa; phylum Mollusca; class Gastropoda; order Stylommatophora; family Oreohelicidae; genus Oreohelix; species Oreohelix idahoensis. The sequence goes on along the minus strand of JAMPIV010016530.1, from coordinate 123,387 downwards.
GGGAGTTTTAGTGCTTTCGTGACAGAGAGTTCGAGAAATAGAGAAAATTAGAAAGAGAAAAACAGATTTCTAGAAAGGCAGAGTTCGAAAAAAGTTATAGTGAATTTGGAGATAGGACAGTTTGAGACCTAGAGAAAGAAACAAAGAGAGTTCGAGAGTAACAGAGACAAAGAGAGTTCGAGAGTAACAGAGACAAAAAGAAGTCGAGAGTAACAGAGACAAACAGAGTTCGAGAGTAACAGAGACAAACAGAGTTCTAGAGTAACAGAGACAAAGAGAGTTCGAGAGTAACAGAGACAAAGAGAGTTCGAGAGTAACAGAGACAAACAGAGTTCGAGAGTAACAGAGACAAAGAAAGTTCGAGAGTAACAGAGACAAACAGAGTTCGAGAGTAACAGAGACAAAGAGAGTTCGAGAGTAACAGAGACAAAGAGAATTCTAGCTGCAGAGATAGCTTGAGATTTCTAGAAAGGCAGTTGTAGTTCGAAAGTAAGTTCTACAGAGAGTTCGAAACTGAGAATGGTATGGGTGTATTATCTTTGTGAAATGGAAGGTCTAAAGATATAAAATCTACAACAGACAGTACACATCAAGGTAGTAATCAAAGCAATGGTTATAATAATGATTGCACTACTAACTGTCACAGAGTGTTATGATCAATAAATGTTCTATTTTCCTTTCTTTCTCTACCCGTGTCCTCTACCTTATTATCACTCTTGTATCCTCTTCGTAATATTTTCGCATTCGTTAGTTTGCTATTATATACATTATTTTTTTCCCATTCTCTCTTTGCCGTTTCGTTTTCTCAGTTAGAACCGCATTTATGACATAACGTGTCAGTCTCTTTGCACGAGACGAGAGAGCGTTAAATGCATTCTATTGCATTAGATGTCAGTGGACGAAACTGTGATTTTCGCTTATCTCAGACAAACGAGCAGACTATCGTCTGCATTTTCACCTGTCACAACGAGTTGCATCGGCTGAGCGCTTAGGTAAGGCGTGATAACCGACATCTCCACGGCGCAGTACGAGACAGAGTGTCTAGCATTTCTTAACTGACACGCGCGCTCTCGGTCAGTTTGTTAACGTAGGTATGAAGACGCAAGGTTTGGCATGTTATTGCCAGCGTCTAAGGAACGTAAGTGTTAGGAAAGACGAGAGATTGCGTGGTTTTGGAAATAGGGCACATCCTTAGTGTGTGTTTCATATATCTAAAACGAGATTTTGAGATTTAATTCACTCAGTAACTTCGCAGTCAAGACTAGAACAAGCCTTCGTTCGATTCCTAAAAATCTCTGTTAATAGAGATGGCATTTAGTTTGGTCGAAGTGGTTTAAGTTCTTAGGAGTTCTGTGTTGAGGTAAATATTATATATATGTTATATCTAGTATTTTTCGAAGTGTTCAAAGTGTTAAATCGCTTATTTTATTTCCCGAGTTCTTTTGTGCAGAGTGAATAATTTGTAAGTCTGTTATATTCTCTAGCTGATGAGTTACAGTGGAAAACAGAATAAATTATAATTTTTAGCTTAAACTCAGTCGGCTATTAATGAATTTAATTTAACTGTTAAATAATCAGACGAGAATAATTTTTCTAAACTAACTTATAAATGCTAGATGCCTCATGAGTGTTGACGGAATACGTATGTATTCCTAATTCATGAGGATTGATGATTTTGTGAATATAACTTATTCAACGGGAAGTTTTAAATGATAAGTCAACTGTACGCTTGCAGTTCAAATCGTAAGTTATATTGAGTACATAATATGTAAAATATTTCATATGTGTTTTTTTCTTTATTCAGTGAATACTGGGGTAACCCAACTTTGCCAGCGTTGAGTACAAATTGAGAGAAGAAACATTTTATCTTTAACCACGTGGGTTTACAAGTTAACACCTGTCTGACAGTGCGTGTGTCTCCATAATAGACAGAGTACAACTCTCACTAACGGTTTTTATTAAAGACTAAATGCTTATACTGTGCCTTTGCGCCAGATATTATTTCTGCACAAACTCTCTAGTACATTTTTAGCCTTTGTGGCAAGTAAGATATTACAATCAATAACTTTTTTCCGACACTGTTGATAAGCGGTGGTGTGACCAACTAAATTCCTATACTGGAAGAAGACACCGACCTAACATTCCTCCTTTCTAGAATCCTAATCAGTTGACACTGTGCTCGTTGTTAGCGCTCGTGCCGGGACAATTTTAATGTGACTTTAACAGACATCCGAAAAGTAAGAACACCCAAGGAATCGTTCCCGGAAGCAGAGAATTCAACCAGTCTTTTTGGAACTGGGGATTTCTTGGTCAAGACTGCTTTCGACGATACTGTATGTAAATGTCCTAAAATTATGTTTCCCGTTGCTGTCATCAAAGCTGTAAGTATGCAAGAGAACACGTGGCCACGGCTGAATGAATAGAGTGAACGCAGGTCAGAGTGTTTCTTTACTGTTGTATTTTTGGCACCCATTTTTGCTGTCTTAACCTTATTTATGCAAGTTTTGTTGGCTAACTATATGTTCCCTTAAAATAGGTCATAGTATCAAGTCTGTGCATACCTTAAAAGGGGAAAAACTTAGACTCAATCATATGTATCTGAGACATTTTGGGCTATCATCTTTCTCCTAACGGGACTGTGGGCTAAACATCGAGGGAAGATCATAACTGTGGGTCTATCTTTTCTTGTAGCTATTCATTGATTTTTTGACTATTTTGTATATGTTTGATGTAATTTTATGTGTTGTGGTGGAAGTTTATATTGATAATTAAACGGCCTTTAAACTTAATCAGCGTGTTGGTCAGCTCGTTCTAGAATATCTATATAATCATTGTTATAGTGTTTCCCACGTCTGTGTGTCTAACTGTCGTCACTGGTATGTGCGTGCACGTGAGTGGATAGATATATATATATGTGTGTGTGTGTGTGTGTGTGTGTGTGTTTACACTGTCTGACTCCTCTAAAGCTGTCGTAGAAGATAGACAGAGAGAGAGAGAAGAATTCTCGATCTCAGAGACAGCCTCTATCACATTCTACCACCTCACTCGTGGAAATCTATTTTCTATTATCATCTCTCACTGCGAATATCACTCATTCGAATCTATTCAGAAGGGACCAACCCAAGTCTTAATTCCCCTATCAAAAATCGACGACACTAACGTACTCATTTGTACGTGTTACTTTCCCTCGCTGCCTAAGTGCATTACGTATTCTCTGAGTGTCTTCAATCGTATTATCTTAGAACAATTATCTGCTACCTTTCTTTTATAAAAAGTTAGAGAGTCGTGCAAATTTTTGTCCGAGGACATGTCAAGTGTATAATTTAACTAGAAATACGTGATCAAAATATGACAGTAATACAGTATATCACATGTAGTTTTTAAGAGATGGCCTGGTAATGTTATATTAATATTTTTTGGACATGGCCACGTCAAAACGTACAAAAACTAATAAGTCACGCTGTAGAGCTGTCTTCTGTTTCACTACAGTCATTTTATTGATTTATCTTTCATGAAAAGTATGACGAGCATCAAAAATATACATAATGTGATTTCTAGAACAGGGCTGGGGAAGGAGGCGGGGGGAAGGGCGCTCGCGGGAAACAAAGAAGAGAAAATACTATTACTCTCAAAAGACATAATGCAAGAGGAGAATAACATGAGGTTATATGTAGGACTAGCAAGGTCACCATTTTAAACATCTAGCTACAGAAAATACCAATGTAAAAAGATTCATACGAGTGTGGTACATTTTTACACGCCTTTATTTAACTTCACTTGTATGTCACTTTCATATCACTTTCAAATCTTGCAATCGATTTTTCAATCACTTCCAGGTGAGTAATAGCTCTGAAACTTGGCATAGTTGTGTATTCCCGATGACAATACAATAATCAGTCAATTATTATTTTTGGGTGTTTAGTGCATTAAAAGCGTGTGTTAAAATTTTTTTTTCCCTACCCTACCTAAACTTATAAGATAAACCGTAGCAGAAATCTTGACTACACAAACACAGGAACTCCTGCCTTTTGCTACTCAACCTGACCATGTACACACAACAAAAACACCACAGTACTCTAAGTTGTAACCCTGGTCTCTCGTGGCAACGGTGCCGGGTTCGAATCACGGTACCGACACTGTCAAGTCTACCCAGTTGTAAATGGGTACCCGACTCTGCTCTTTGAGTTAGGGAAGGAGAAGGCAGCGAGGAATTTAACTGCTCACCCCACCTCTCGATGCTGGACCTAGTTTGGTGAAGTCTCTAACACTTCACTCTTCTACGGCAGAATCTGATACGGGACTACCGTTTCCTTTTTATTTTATAAAGTTGTGGTGCATTTTGACTTTTGCTCGCCAGCGTACTCACGAAAAACAAATTACGACCAGAAACCATTCCTGCCAAAGTAAATGAAGTAGTTTTGTCCCTTGTTTCCCAATATCGTCCCACTAGATTGGCAGGGACGATAACACGGGGCACATTTTTAAATTGCTGTGGGACAACGAAGCAGAAGTCAATACTTCTTTATCTGACAAATACAACAAATTATTTAATGCCATAAGCTCCTTTAGCTACGTAAGTCTGTAACCACGAACTTCCATTTGAGTCGTCTCTCTTCTACCTTCTTAATTCATCTCTATTTGTATATTTCTCCTTCAGTTCAGTAATAGTATCATTTCTTCATATTTTCCTCAATATTCCTTTTTTCCCTCTGCTCTTGCTGGTTTTAGTCTAGTGATTGAAGACTTACGATAGAGGATGTCATTGGTTAAACTTCAATCAGTTTAAACGGACGTATATTATCTATGTCACTCTATGGTAGCTTTGGTTGTGTCTGCATTTGTTTTGTTTTTTTTTTCTCGTTTGACCTTTCTGCTACCTATGATGTCTGTACGGTTAAGAAACCGGGTTCGATTCCCAGATGAGGGAATATAACTTAAGGAAATATTTTTTCTCAAAACCTGTGGTCCTAATAATGTCATACTCCCTCCTGGTCTCCTGGGTAGTGAGAATCGGATGCCTAACCTTCTCGGATAAGGGCGAAAAATAGGAGACCCCGTATGTAAGTTGCGCGTTAAAAATCCCACAGTAGTTAGAAATCGTAAAGAGTAGGCCACAATGCCGCTGCCCTGGCAACATTTAAAAAAAAATTAGAAACATTAAGAAAAATAGATGAATGAGCCACCATTGTAGTTGGTTCTTTTGTACGAAGCTTTTTGTTGTACTGTAACAACAGTGGTGTCTGCAGCAATCAGTTTTATGTGATGCTGTTGCCAATCCCAATCTTGATCGCCTCTTACGACACGCAAGAGAAAACAGTAGTCTATTTTTCTTTCTTTGTCTCCTCAGGGGCCCTTGGAATCTACACGGAGCACGGTAGCAGAAGTTGTACAGCCGTTTTTTTTTTCCAATCTTGTTTCTACACGGTATGTATGCCCTCGACAGGATTTATGAGGATGCCAAAGTTATGTGGACTGCTGCGAGTTCTGGTTACGATTTATGAGGTCATTAAGTTATGTAAACAAGAGATGCGGCAAACAATAAAATATAGGAGACACCTTGCCCCCTGTAGTCCCTGAGGATCTCTGAAGAGAAGAAGAATAGGACTACAGGCATACCTCGGAGATGTTGCAGGTTCGGTTCCAGACCACCGCAACAAAGCGAATATCGCAATAAAACGGGTCACGCCCACTTTTTGGGGGGCGTCCCAGTGCAAATAAAAGCATAAAATCATGTTTACATTATGTCTATTAAGTGCGCAATAGCGCTAGGTCTCGAATAAAAACAATGTACTGTAAAATTTAAAATACTTTATTGCTAAGAACATGCCAATCTTCATTTCTGAGCCTTTAGTGAATCGTAATCTTTTCGCCAAAATCTATAGGAAGAAGAAGACACGTTCTAATAAATAAACATGAATAATTTGAAGAAAAAAAAAAACGCAATATCTGCGAAGCGCAATAAAGCGAAGCGCAATAAAGCGTTGTATGCCTGTACTACACCTTCAGGTAATTCGCACAAGGTGATTAATGTGTGCTTGAGCATGGTGGTGGTAAACTCATCATTTAAAACAAATAGCCGTAGAAACCAGTTCAACAAGAGCATGTGAAATCTTGACGAAGATTACTGCAAGAGGATAACCTGCAGTGGTGGCTCCTTTCTCCGTAGGGACGACGATGACGATGATGGTGGTGGTGTTGATGATGCTAATGATGATGGTGATGGTGGTGATGATGATGATGGCGATGAGGATGGTAGTGGTGATCATGGTGATGATGATGATGTTGGTGATGATGATGTGATGGTGGTGGTGATGATGGTGATGATGATGATGGTGGTGATGATGATGTGATGGTGGTGGTGATGATGTTGATGATGATGGAGACATCTCAGACATCTATATTCATATGTAAAAAGAACGTTACACGGGAAATACGGGACAAGATGAGACGGAACAACGTGAGAGAAAGTATACATGAAAATACTGAATGACCAATGCAGGCCTAGCATTACAAGACAGTTCATGGTCTGGAAACTCCATAGTATGAGATGTAGAGGAAGACGGAGCAACACATTGGGGAGGGATCTAAGACAGACATGAAAGGGATAACGAAGACATGGAAAGACCTTGACTGGATGGCACAGGACATATATAGCTCAGTAAATTGAAGATGCCTTTCAAGAAAAAAAAACACACGCTAGTGGTTTGGGTAGATTTAGAAAAAACGTTTGATAAAGTATGGTCAGAGGGATTGAAAGTCAAACTGCACAGAAGTGGTGTGTGTGGGGCTAATGTACAAATTGATTGGCCACTACCTTGAGAATAGAACCGCCAGAGTACAGCTACAAGGACAGACTAGTAAAAAGTTTATATTAGAGCAGAGAGTCCCACAAGGGGGAGTCCTGTCACCTACACTGTTCCTTGCATACATAAATGATATAACAGAAAATATTCCAAAAATAACACACAATGCCTCCTTTGCAGATGACTTAGCCTTGTGGATCTCTGAAGAGTATATCACTACTGCAAACATTCGGATGCAGCAAGCACTAACGTCCCTGGAAGAGTGGGTCAAAACATGGCTCATGAAGATAAATTAAGGGAAAACAAGGTACCTAACTGAAGAACAATCTTTCTTACTTCCATTGACAAAGCAGACGTACTTCCACTGACAAAATTGTCTTACTTCCACTGGCAAAGCAGTCTTACGTCCATTGACAAAGCAGTGTTACTTTCATTGACAAAGATGTCTTACTTTCATTGACAAAGCTGTCTGACTTCAATTGACAAAGCCGTCTTACTTCCATTGACAAGACAATCATACTTCCATTGACAAAGCAGTCTTTCTTCCATTGACAACAAAACTGTGCTTACACTATTTAAAACAACTTGTTAAACTCTGACCAAAAGTTAATCAATTTCATATTAATATGCACGTAAGGTAAACGGGTTGAAATGAAGGACAGTGGGCCTTCTGTTTGACGCCATCTTAATAAGTTACTCACGTCGTTAGGATTAGGGTTCCTATGTCTCTTAATTCTTATTTCAGGTCGTATCCAACAGACGTCGCACTGTTTATTCATTTCAACCTGAAAAGGTTAACACAAGCCGCAGAAACGAAAACGAGTTATGCTATATAAGAATATTCGCAGCTCACTTAGGCCTACTACTGGTACTAATGAAAAAATACTCACATTTTCCTCAAGGGAATAAACCGTATTGTTCGCCCCACACTTTATCCACGAAATAACATAGTGATACATTCTCCATCGTATTGCAACATAGTCGAAGAATCATGAATGTCGCGTGTTCAAACACTTGGTTGATTGCACATTCGAAGCTTTCTAAGCTCAATGGAAACACGATTTAAAGCTTTCTAGGAATACCACCATCCAGTTCGCGCGAGCAATCTGACGTCTCGTCTGCTACTCGTCTGCTATTTCGATTTCCCACAGTTCATCTCGATCGCTCGCGCGGGGCTAATCAGTTTCTTCGTTGTTGCGCACTTTGTATGGATCACCTTACCCCCTCCGCCCACGCTTTGTGGTTCGGTGTTTTAAGTAAATTGGTAGGATTCAAAGCAAATCTAAAGAGTTTGATGTGAAATAAACAAGCCGTTATGTTGTTGTTGTTGTGTTCCTACTAGATGGAACATATCACTTGTTCACAACAGATCGTATTTCCCGGACTGCGTTAGGTTGGCTCACGCAAATTCGAACGCTGGCGAAAAACGAGGCAGCCAGTCAGGGGATAAAACAAAAGCGTCAGTTATTTCTAAACATAAGTAGAGATTGCAGGAATATGAATATCCGATATTTAGGGGGACTTATAATGAGCGAACAAAATTCATTTTAAAAGGGATGAGAATTGAGCACGCAGGCCCGTCTGATCCTTTGTCTTTCATCCTCGGTCCTGATTCTCGCTCATTCGGCCAAACCGTCAACAATTAATTTATGTCTGCATGTATCATTAATCATCAATACGAAATATACGACACATTTTCGCTTATATCCGTACATTCTGGAGGGAAAATAAAATCAATGACTTAGACAAGTAGACAATTATAGGGCTTAGACAATGACTTAAACAAGTAGGATGTTATTAGAACTTAGGAAGGGCGATATAAAGGAGGCCTTAGACAATGACTTAGACATGTAGACAGGAAGATTTTGATAATGACTTAGACAAGTAGATAGTTAGTAGGACTTCGACATTGACTTTGATTTTTTTTAAATATATGTTGGAATGGATGGAAGAGTTCAGGTATCTACGAGGTATTACATTACATTCTTCGTTTTATTGACTCCGTTGCTTTTTTCACGGGGGACCCTTTAAGCCTGGGACTCTAGGCACGTGTCTAGTGGTTTAGTGGGCCTAATGAATAATCTGGCGCTGTGTAATATTTATTGCAACATTATCATCACGTTTACTCTTCACCTGCCCAAATAGCAGACGCCTACCAGAAATGCATGCCCACTGTGACGACATTGTCACGTCCTTTTACACCTCTACTTTCTCTCCTATATTATCCATTTATTTCTTAATTTTTTTCGCACATAAAATTGTGCCCCTCCACTCCTTAGATTTGGTTACCTTTTTTCATTCTGCGATCGTGTCATTTCACGAAACGTGAAAGTATTTGTTGACTTTCTACTTAATTCATTTCCACCAGACAAGAATGTCCATCTGGGTGCGTGTTCATCGCAAACGCGTTCAGATACTTTGGTGAAAAATACAAAGAAAGCCAGTTGGATGTGTCTGCATTAGCGACAAGTATAAGAGTACTCTATCTGTAAACGGGGGAGAGACTATGCATAATCATTCCCGTTCAAAGATTGTCTGTGATAATAATTACAGATAAACCCGTCCAGGAAGACAAATTAGTGTGGACACTGTCTTGCAGGAATGGGGTACATATTTGATTTGAAAGGTTACCTAAGAGTAACGGAAGGAGCCATGCCAAATATAGAGTTGAGGTCATTTGTTAAATTTTCAAATGATATATTGAAACACGAGAGTGATGGTAATAACTAACGCCCGACTCATTTCATTCTTGCTCATAGATTGGATCAAATGAGAGCAAGAAATATACATTCGTTCTGATTGGAAGCCGGTCAGAAAACCAGGTGGACGCGTGGACAGGAAAACTGTGATATAACGTAGCACATTAAAGATATACGACACTGCATTCCAAACCCGTCAGAGTAGACAGCCCAGACAAACCAGGAAAGAATAGAGTCATGATTCTGAACTTACAGCACCGGACAAAACGTACTGGAGCATCTTCTGAAACATCAGTAGAAAAACTCAACATTATTCATACGAAAACCAGAATCCTAGAGGAATACTTTGAATTTGATATGTTTGAACTGCTGATGGTTATACAGGTCCAAACGAGGCTGGCAACCTCAGCATGTTAAAATGATATTTTCATGAACCACCACAACAAAGAGCTGGTGACTGCTTTATGTAGGTTTCTCATAGAGAACCAAAAGCAGAGGTAGTCCCAAGTTCCAAGTGTAGCAAGGAGTTGATGATGATGACATCGTGTATAAATATCTATTGTCGTTCGTTAATAAGTTATATGTATACTTAGACATGTTCACCCATGCACAAACCATTGCATTCTCCGCTGTCCAGACATACTTTTCGCTCAGACTAACTGAAAGTAGTGTTGAATTTTTATCATATCAACTCAGCTATGATATATATTCTCGGGGGGGGGGGGGGGGAAAATAAAATTACTGAGAAAAAAAGTCGTTGGAAGAAACAGCGGGTAGGGGCTTGATAAGTATCAGAGAACATAAACTTAGCAGAGGCCTTTGTTTTCCTCTAAAATTTGTGGTACGTGTAGGGAAGTGAATCCATATGACAACACGCTCAAATTCCCCGCTCAAAAACAAACTAGCTATCGTCATTTTAAATCTATAAATAACTACAGTATTTGAAATTTTTCTGAGGCGGCAAGTCAAATTTACCGCCAACAATTTATCTAGTGTATTTGAATTTTTTATAAGAAACAAGTAAAAAGTTACCGCCCACCCCAAAAATTATCGCAGAGCATAGTACAAAAATTAACAACCAATCAAATCGTTTCCATATTTTGTAGTGGTAAGAAAATTTTGGTTGACGAGAAATAAAAACATGGCTCATGAAGATAAATTAAGGGAAAACAAGGTACCTAACTGAAGAACAATCTTTCTTACTTCCATTGACAAAGCAGACGTACTTCCACTGACAAAATTGTCTTACTTCCACTATTCGGTGTTTTTGACCGAACGTAGATAATTTATTTCTTAATAACTGAAGATAATTAAAATGAAAGGGATATCTCAAATTATAGCGCTGATATTGCTTAACATATACACATAAAGATTCCATCATAAAAAATTATTTTATGGTAGTAGAAAATTTAATTTAGTGAGATTTTCACATCAGGATAAGGCCCGATTTAATTTTAAAAAATTACCCACATTTGAATGCAAAGGAATAACTAAAGGAAAACTATATAGAACGATAGAGAAAAATTGGCCGTTTAATTCTCACTTTTGATAATTAAAATCGGTTTACAAATAACTATGATATAATATATTCAAATTGAGTCAGATCATACAGACACGCTTAGAATCGCATAAATACTAGAATCAAAAATTAACTTTTTGACTTCTCTCTGATTGGCGGATGCATTGCTATAAATAGTAACAGACTTCTGTAGTTTTCCGCCATTGAAATCATAAAAATCACACTGAGCTGACGTGTACAAAAAGACTGTAGACCAAGCCTTTGCCGGTTGGACTGGTAGAGCGGACTAAGAACCTTTTTACAGCCAGTCAGCTTGAGTGTGTGTGTCTTGTTTACCTGAGGGTAAGATAGATAATTTTATTTGCATACTTTGTTAAAGAATTGACCTGTAAAGTAAACAGGCTATGTGTGCCATATTTATTCAAAAGTGTAACTGACGACGAGATGTGTTGTGTCACGCTGACCTAAGCAGGAATGTGTGTAGTAAGTGCAGGCTTGTTCGAATTGAAAAATTGGTGTATAGTGTTTGCAAATTTACGACAGTGTGTGTTAGAAGCGATTTAATGTAGTATTTTCTTCTGGAGTGGCACACTGTTCATAGATCATGTACTAAACATCTAGGGAAGGTTAGAATGAAGTAATGAACAGGTCACATGCTGTATTGTACTTGCCATGACTATTGTATGGAAGCCAAACATGGACGAGGTACCCAAGCCTTGATGAACCCAGAGAAAGAATTATGGCATGAGAACTGTTGATAGACAATGGAATTCAAGGTCTTGTGCAACTTGTTAGCACAAAAGACTGACCATGGTAAGTTTTAATATTGTTTAGGGGTGAATTGATTGAGGCAGATCTCTACATGGAAGGGGTTGTCCTTCCATTTCAGGTTATATCACGAATTTACCTCGTGGCTGCCGTTACTTGATAAGAAGAGCGTATGGGAGTTGAGAGCTCCATCTAAAGTCTGGAGATAGACCCCATCTTCTCAGCCAGGAGTCACAGAGTTGGTGATCCTGACTACTACTCAAAGAACTGAAGCAACAACATTTTGAAAATAAGTCCTTTAGAAAGGCAATGGCGATTCATCCAAACTCATTCACCCAAATAAACTTAACCACTGTGGGATGATGACAGTAGTAGATCTTGCAGTGTAGGACTGGTAGCAGTATAAATATTAAGAACAGGAACAGTACGTGTAGTCATTCCAGTGACCCTTTAAAAGAAATGGAACAGAGTTTCCAAATTATTTATTTCATTATGTAAATAACCTTTCTTGATTTTGATAATTCCTGACCCAAAAGATCGAGGTTCAGGAAAATTAAATTGTACATAAACTTTCATACAGCCTTGCTTAATTAAATTTTATTAAGTTGAAGTTCTGTTTGAAATTAATCATTGAATAAAGTAAATACATTCCCCTAGACCCGTAGCTAAATCATTTGGGATCAGTAGAGGTAGCTGTTAGGGACTCAGAGATCATCATCATCTACTCTGAGAACTTACATAGCTTGACCCCATCTTGATTGTCTATACACCCTTGCTCTTTTCAGAGAAGGGGGTATTTCTTATAAGACCAGTCTCTTATCTGGCACTATCCTGGTATCCTCTGATACACCTATTTGTCCAGGATAGCCTATACATTTAGTAACATCAAAACCTCTTATGACAGTACGAGTCTACAAGATCCTTCGTGGTACCAGTCTACGATACCAGTTTGGAAGGCGAATCTGTGGTTCAGAGCTTGTTGTCAATACTAGACGCCTATCTTCAACTGCCTGGGAAAAAAAGTCGCATTGAGCAGGAGCGGTTACCCCATGCACTCACGTTTTGGGACGTGCCCTCGCCACAGAAATCGTAAATTGACGGAACAGTCAGCAGCAACAACAGCACTTCATCAATCTGACAGCTAAGTCCAATCTTATCAGGCCAGAACCAAAAGAACACTTTTTGTTGTATCAAACTTAGTCCACTTCCAGCAGCGAAATTTCAGTGAAGAAACAAGTATTAACTCACCAATCCTTCATTTATTTGCGATTGTTAAAGAATAATTTCTCATTAAATTTGTTATGTGTTGTATTCATTCATAGGTGATATAATTATTACCGAGAGAAGGGCTCATGTATGTATCAGGATTTCTTTTATATATATATATATATATATATATATATATATATATATATATATATATATATATATATATATATCTATATATATATATATATATATATATATATATATATACATCTATAGAGCCGGTAAGAAGAATTTTACTGTTAATTCAGTTGGGGGGCTTGATCAAGCTAATAAATAAATCATACACTATATCTCTTCACAAAAGTCGGCGGGCAGATACTAAGTTAACTTTGCTAAGACACATTCAGCATTGTTCTTGACTTCTGAATATCTAGTGAATACTGCCTCAAGGTAGAAGCATCATCATCCTTCTATTTGCATCTGTGCCAAGAGTAATCTTATGTGACGGTAGATACCTTTGAAGACCCACATTAGATACTATAAGTTTTGGCCATTGTTGGACCATCACTGCAGAGCAAGAAGAGACAACCCGTGACACCCACCCATCCACTCCTTTGCCTTCAGTTCGATCTTTCAGCTTTTTCTCGTCCCTTACATGTCTGTCTTCAGTTATCTTCTCTATGTGTGTGTGTGGGGGTTTTTTAAGAGGGAGGTGGGGGATCCTTCCTCTACATTCCAACCCTTGGCATTCAAGAATAAGGACTACTTTGTAACAACGTGTGTTCTCGGTGTGTATCCTATCCATCGCCAGCTTCCTCTTCTCATCTCTTGTTCCACTAGCATCTATCCAGATCTTGTCACCAGCTTCACATTGGAAATTTTGTGGTACCCTTCCAATCCGTCTTTTCTACTTAAGCCCTCATAATTCATCATCATCATGTTCCTTTTTTGCTTCTTACGGAGCCTGGAACCACCACTACAGCTAGTCCCGTTGCAATAAGCCATCCTCCAAGCAGTCACGTGTTCTTGTAGGTTTTTTTTTCCGTTATAAATTTGTTTTACATAATGAAGTTGCCAGCCCAATACATAACCTCATGTTAGTGGTCTCTTACGACATGACAGAGAGAACAGTTGTGTTCTACTTCTCTTGTCTCTTCAGAGACCCACGAGAACTACACGGCGCATCTGTGATTGAAATAGACATGCCATAAACGCCTATGAACCAGTCGTTGCCTTAGTACTACTTCATTCAATGTCCACGTTTGGCCAACATTAACCTGAGGTCATAAATCAACGTAAAAAAAGTTTAAATTTGTTATCCTAGACAACATCATCTAGTTAACAGTTTGATTCATCATCAAAATTTTCACTGTAATGTAAAATATCCTTTTCAGCTACAAATCCAAAAACTGTCAGGCGTTTTTCTCAAAACTAGCTGAAATAGACATGGAAAAAAGCTGTGCTCAGGCGACGTAGTGTCAGCATGCATTCACAATAACTCAGGTATGAAAGAACAAACTGCGTGCAACATATCTGCTTGTGTCCCTTAGCAGGTGTCTGCCAGGGCATATTTAGGTTGAGTTGCCAACGAACGTGAGTTCTATACATTTCTGACTTCATTGTGTGGTTATTAATACAGTAACCTGCAACACATACAATCACACACACACACATACAAGATACGTACACATTGTTTCAGACAAATCGTAGCGTGTGTATTTTCTAACACATGGCATTAAAGTCTGTCTGCCTCGTGTAGTTCCTGTGTATTTTCTAACACATAACATTAAACTCTGTCTGCCTCATGTAGTTCCCGTGTATTTTCTAACACATGACATTAAAGTCTGTCTGCCTCGTGTAGTTCCTGCGTATTTTCTAACACATGGCATTAAAGTCTGTCTGTCTCGTGTAGTTCCTGTGTATGTTCTAACACATGGCATTAAAGTCTGTCTGCCTCGTGTAGTTCCTGTGTATGTTCTAACACATGGCATTAAAGTCTGTCTACCTCGTGTAGTTCCTGTGTATTTTCTAACACATGGCATTAAAATATGTCTACCTCGTGTAGTTCCTGTGTATTTTCTAACATATGGCATTAAAGTCTGTCTGCCTCGTGTAGTTCCTGTGTGTTTTCTAACACATGGCATTAAAGTCTGTCTGCCTCGTGTAGTTCCTGTGTATTTTCTAACACATGACATTAAAGTCTGTCTGTCTCGTGTAGTTCCTGTGTATTTTCTAACACTGATAAAGTTGAATATTTTATTCCCGTTAATGATATCCACCAAAAGGATAAATATAAGTGGATGGAAGCAGACATCATCATCATCAGTTGATAAGATCTCTATGGTGTTGTTTGCTCCACTGTAGTGTATGGAATGTCAACTTGACCTACGCAGTGGTGTGTAGACATGGATTGAGTGTATAATGTGCGAATGATAATAAGGGTTCGTGGTGTTGACAAAAATGTTCTTTTCTCACACTCATGTATGGCTGGAAGTCATCGACACCAACGACTGTGTACCTTTACTAAAGTTTAATTGGACGTACACACTCGACAGCACAGATAGTGACAAATCACAGGTTGGCATAATACATCATGGTACAGTGGATAACTGGTCTTGCAATGTTATGTTACATGGGCACTCATGTAGATTAATATTATAATGGACTGTCAGTAGCCAAGCCCTCAGTATCGCCCATACATATATATCATCTGACTTCACTGACTGAGCACGTCAGCTTATAAACAATATTTCAGATGGCTTCTAAACCTAATCTCGTTTAGCGACGATTCTCCCACATAATGTTCAGCACATATTTTTTCCATATAATAATATTGAACCGCTGATAAAGGGTTCTCATGTGTAGCAGTGATCTCTGGACTAAACAAGCGATAATACGGGCATCCCTTTTCTCTTCTTGAAAGTCACTACATGTTTGGTTCCAAGATGGCTTCACTCGTGAGCTGTCACTCACGTTTGGATACAGATAATGAATCTGTCCTAAAGTTAGTCATTCATAAAACATTTCATTGCTCTGTAGATTTGATCATGAACAATTGACTGCATTCTACAGAATATAGTGCTGCTAGGAATCGAAGTCGTTTTCATCGAGTCAAATATATTCTCTTAGACATTCAAATCGTACCTATCGAAAATGGTGGCTTCGTACGAGAGTTCATAAGAGTATCTTTGATTACCTTGGTATAAGAAATATGAAACTGCCATTCCTTGGCAATACGAATAAACACTGGGGTAAAGCATACACGATAGGTCTAGACGACTATCACTTTCCCCACAAATACTGAGATCACTTTTCCCCGGCGACAAGCCGACATAGAAAACACAGTCCCTATCAGGACGAAGCCAAATCACACCACACTCTAGCGACACATCCGCCGAATAGCCTTTGACCTCTCTAGAGACAACAGAACATATAGTTCGACTTAGATATGTAAAGATATACAGATATAAGACAGACTCGTCCTACTCAGACAAACAATACACATAAATTCAGGCCATAGATATTCTGAAGCAAGAACAATCTATTATTACCCAAACAACGAATAAATCGCAGTAAAATGGATTTATCCGCGGAGTTCGATCGAAAGAGCCGACACAACTTTCAAGGGAAGTAACTCAATAATGACTTTTCCTTAAGCACTATTTTGTTTACAAAATATTTGCGAACATAACAAGTATACCAATGTATAATATTGTAAGATATCAAAGACTGCACGTAACAGTCTTACCACACCTCCCGGGAAAAAAAAAATGGAACTTTTTTTTTTTTTGAAATACATCTAGGAGCAACGTACAATAGGCTCACAACGCATGAATAATGCGCAGATGAAAATATCAGGAATACCTATAACGCCTAATATGAGGCTAAGTCGACTTATGGAGCGACTGGTGAGAATGTGTCTCATAAACTGAGAGAAATTATTTCTCTACAAGTATATTTTTCCAGGAAGGTGTCATCAAAGTATAATACAATTCTGGCAATTACACAATGCCTAAAAAATTCATATCATCATTTCGTATTAGATATCTTAAATTTATGATTTATGAAGAAAAAATCATCAAAGCACAGCGGTGAATAAACATCAATGAACCGCTATGTAGTGATACAATCATTATATTATTAAATTACAAATGTGTATCTATCATGATATAGAAAAGGAACTACTATAGAACTAGACATATCAAGAAGTCTAAGCCCTAATAGTTATGTGGAATCATGTGGGCATCTTGACAGAATGTCTGCCATCACATTATCTGATCCACGAATAGCTCGCACAGAGAAATGAAAAGGTTGAAGAGCAATTGCATATCGAGTAGACCTCGAGCTCTTCAAATTCTTACTCTGTATAGCAGTAAGAGCTTTTTGGTCGGTTTCTACTATGAAATGTGCGCCTAGAAGGAATCTCTGTAGTTTGAGGATCGACCAAACCATAGCTAATAGCTCACGGTCTAAAACCGAATAATTCCTTTCTGCCGCATTAAGTTTTCTGGAAATATACATTACAGGATGCAGAGTTCCAGAGTACTCTTGCATTAGTGCCGCTCCAATCCCAGTGGATGAAGCGTCACTACGAAGAACGAATGTCTTATCTTTAGTGGGTAGCACTAAAATAGGTGGTGTTGAAAACAGTGTTTTAATCTTATCCAGAGAGCATTGGCATTCCTGAGACCAGTGGACCACATTAGGCGAACCTTTCTTTAGAAGTGTTGAGAGAGGTGCCATGATAGAGGATAGATTCTGAATGAATCTGCCATAAAATTGAATAAGACCTAACAGACTTCTCACCTGTTTTTTAGTCTTAGGGATTGAGATGTTAAGTATCTTACTAGTATTATGGTCCTCTGTCTTTAGGAAACCATGACCAACTCGGTGGCCTAGGAAAGAAATTTCGCTAAAACCAATATAGGCTTTAGAGGGTTTCGCTGTCAGGTTGTGCTCACGCAAAGTAGACAGCAATTCATCTAACCCTGAATAGTGATCTTCCCAAGTATCGCTGAAAAGACAGATGTCGTCTAGATATGCAATGACATCTGACCGATAAGATAGGATTCGGCGCATCATGCGTACGAACGTAGCTGGTGCGTTCATAAGACCGAAAGGCATAAAATTCCATTGGAACAAACCTCTAGGTGTTGAAAAAGCCGTGAGAGGTTTGGCGCGTTCAGATAAAGGAACTTGCCAATATCCTTTAGACAAATCAAGTTTAGTGAAAAAATGAGATTTGGAGAGTCGAGTAAGTAGCTCTTCCAGTAAAGGCATAGGTTCGGCATCGAACTTCGTTACTTGATTCAATTTTCGATAGTCAACGCAAAGACGTATGTTATTGTCTTTTTTACGCACAATAACCATCGGCGAAGAATATGCAGAGGTGGATGGTTCGATTATTTTCAAATCTATCATCTCATCCAACTCTTTCTCGACCTGTGCTTGAAAATGTATAGGTATAGGATAAGGTCTAACCCTAATAGGAGTATGGTCAGTTAGAACAATGTCATGTTGAATGACATTCGTTTGTCCAGGGATGTCAGTGAGTACATCCTGAAATGTTTGCAACATAGTTGAAACTTGTCGCTGTTCTCCTAGAGACAAATCAGGAGAGACAGTAACGTTCTTCCATGATTCACTGGAATGAAGTGGGATCATTGGAAGAGGAAGATTTACATCTGAAAAACTTGTTTCCTCATCCTGTATCACGGACAGTGATGAGTAATGACCATGTTGTACTGGAGAATTGTCCGTTGCTTGGAAAATGGGTTGCAAATAATCCGGACGTTCATGGAATTCAGTAAGCATATTGATGTGGAAGGTTTTATGCTTCCCATCAATATCGACAATATAGTCGACATCGGAAATTTTCGATATTATATCGTACGGACCTTTCCAAGAAATAAGTAATCTGTTTTCCCTACAAGGTAGTAATACAAATGCTTTGTCACCAGGACAAAGTTGTCGTAAGCATCTCTTCTTATTGGCAAATTGCCTTGCCTTCTGTTTCGCAAATTCAGAAGAAGAAGTTGCTAATTTGCATGCTTCGATAATTTTTTGTCTCAACGCGATGACATATTCGTAGGATGACTTTGTGTCATCGTCAATATTGTCAGATGTTATGAGATCGTGAAGCAACGACATAGGGCCACGCGGACGCGCGCCAAAGACGAGTTCAAAGGGAGAAAATCCCGTATGTTCATTGGGTACCTCTCTGTAAGCGAAGAGGGCCGCAGGTAAAACTCTGTCCCAGTCTTGAGGATGATCCTCAGTTATCTTCCCCAGTAAGTTTTTAAGTGTTCTATTAAGGCGTTCGACCATACCATTAGACATTGGATGGTAGATACTACTTAAAGATCTATCTATCTGCAGAGTAGACATTACTTGAGACATGGTATCTGATATTAGTTGGGTGCCATGGTCTGACAATATCTCTCCGGGGAACCCCAGACGAGAAAATATAAGCCAAAGAGCATCTGCAATATCAGCAGTAGTAATGCTCTTCAGAGGAATAGCCTCTGGCCAACGTGTGCACATATCAACACACGTCAAGATAAACTGATGTCCTCTGGCAGACTTGATCTTAAATGGACCAATAATGTCTATGGCCATTTTTTGAAACGGCCGAATAGGAATGTCCGCCGCCTGAATGGGTGCAGCATGCCGTGGACCTTTGGATTTAACTTCCTGACATACTTTACAAGATCGACAATAAATCCGTATGTCCTTGTTTACCAATGGCCAAAAGAAAGCCGCAAGGACTCTTGACTTAGTACGGGAAAAACCCATGTGTCCAGCACACTGAGAGTCGTGAGCGTGCTGCAAAATTTTAACTCTCAAATTCTTGGGAACCAGGATTTGAGAATGACTTGACGTAATGGAGTCTTGAACCATACGTACAAGTACGCCATTCTTCTTTGTAATCCACGATTTACGACTTGTGTCTTTATTCGGATCACCTTTAGTTGCAAGAATGAAGAATTTCTTCAGAGTGGGATCATCTTCTTGCTGTTTTATAAACGAGTCACGAGAAATTACCAAGGGATTATCTTGGTTATGCACTTCATTATCTTCAGTAGATGAAGTTTGAGGCATATTAAGAGCCTGAGCTCTAGTGA
This sequence comes from Oreohelix idahoensis, assembly GCA_024509875.1. Taxonomy (NCBI): domain Eukaryota; kingdom Metazoa; phylum Mollusca; class Gastropoda; order Stylommatophora; family Oreohelicidae; genus Oreohelix; species Oreohelix idahoensis. The sequence goes on along the minus strand of JAMPIV010016530.1, from coordinate 103,265 downwards.
CTACAGCGTTAGCAATCTGCATGTTTTGCCTTTCCCACGTGGAAATTTGTTGCGGAGTGCATTCCTTGACTCCATGAATGCGACCGATGATGAGGTCAGCGATCGGATTCGGAAGAAGACATGCGTGTACATCTCCTGTAAAGAAAGGAGTAGCAATCCTAATGATAGCAGTAGAGTATTTCTCTAATGTGCCGCCAAATGTTACACATTTGACTACTTGTCCAGTGGCACGGGAAGGATCTACGAGTGACTGCCTAACACCAATTGTGGTGCATCCAGAATCAAATAGCACAGAGACTGGATTGTTATTCACTAAACCCTTATGTAAGACAAGAGAACCTCTTCCATCATGCGCGACTGATGCTGGAAGAGCAGGAAGAGGATGGCCACAGCTTAAAGTAGACACTGTGGTTGGCTCAAATAACGTTTTGCATTGGGGGCACTGAGATGCTCTCCCAAAATCAAAAGCGGCACATGCCATATTACTAGCATCATTGTTATCTTTACTCTGTTTATAGGCTTCATGGGACTCTTGTTGTGCAGAGTTTGCCTGAAAATGTGGTTTATGTCTTTTGTTTTGAGATCTACCTCGGTTATTATCACCTCTGTAGTTATTGTTACCTCTATTGTAACCCCTATTTGGGTTTGAGTCATAGTTCCCTTGGTTACCATTATCATATTCATTATAATGAGTATCTCTGTAATTATGATCTTGTTGACTCCAAGACGGATAACCCTGATAGTTTCTATAATTACTTCCTCTACGGAAATTCCTATAATTATGACCACCCCTGTGTCGAGAGCTATCAGGTCGTCTCCAGTTCTTTGAAGAAGAACCCTGAAATGATTGGTTACCTTGGTTTTGATAACTATTATGGTTACCTTTTTTATCAAATCTGTTTTGAGGTCCCTGAAATCTGTGTGAATAATTGGGATTGTATGGTGTTGCTGAAGCAACTGGCATACTCTCCTTAATCTTAGTGTTGCCAAAAGTCACGTCGGGGTGTGCAGTGACATATTGGGAACAATATTCTTCCATTTCTTTTAGAGATTTGGGTTTACGCTCATGTATAAATTCAAGGAAAGGTTTGTTCACACATGACATAATCTTATCTCTGAGCAACAAATCCATAAGTCCTTCATACGTTTTTTCTGTTTTGGAAAGCTCAATCCAACGATCAACTGTGAGACGTGCCTTTGCAGTGAATTCTGAGAATTCTACACCCGTCTCAGGTACCATCGTTTTAAATAAAAGGCGATAGCCTTCCTCACTTAGCTGATATTTTTTTATCAAAGCCGCCCTAATGACATCATAATTATCCTTATCTGCTTCTCCTACAAGGCATAATCTAGTCAAAGATTCACCTTTCAAGTTTTCTGATAATTGATTAGCGTATTGTGATTTATCCACATTATGTGTACGACAAGAACGTTCAAATCTATCCAGCCAGAATGTAATATCGTCACTGGACTGATTGAACGGTGGAACCTTAACCTTGTAAGTAGAAGGTTTACCATTACCACTAGATGCCTGATTAACATTACTCATACTTGTCAATCTCAATTTCTCCAACTCAAATTCATGTTCTCTTATTGCTTTTTTCTCTTCAGCATCTAATCTTTTTTGTTCAGCCTCCCTGTCTAATCTTTTTTGTTCAGCTTCCCTGTCTAATCTTTTTTGTTCAGCTTCCCTGTCTAATCTTTTTTGTTCAGCTTCACTGTCTAATCTTTTTTGTTCAGCTTCCCTGTCTAATCTTTTTTGTTCAGCTTCACTGTCTAATCTTTTTTGTTCAGCCGCAGCTTCTCTTTCTAATTTTTTTTGTTCAGCTTCAAATCTCCTTTCCTCCACCTGCATCTGCAATTTCTTTTGTTCAGCAGCAGCCTCAGCTTCTCTTTCTAATCTTTTCTCTTCCGCCATAGCTTTTCTTTCTTCTGCAGCTAATCTTTTCTCTTCTGCCATAGCTCTTCTCTCTTCTGCAGCTAATGCTTTGTCATATTGAGCAACTGCCCATTGTTCTAATTGTTGACCAGTCTTATCAAGGGCTTTCCCTTGTGTAATGAAGTATTCTAATGTAGACATGATGTCTAACAATAATACTAATCACCTGAATCAATAATAATACCACAAGTTCTCAATGACTTGATTAATCAGTATACTATCCCAATATCTGTGGGTCACAAGCCTTTAATAAGGTCTTGTATAATAGTAATAATAATCAGGTACTGGTTTATACCATAATCCAAGTGCAGTGCACAGGCAATTGTGTCTTATGAAATATACCTATATAAAACATATGTCAACCAACAGAATACATAAAGTACAAATAGGACTGACAATACAAGAACGTTTGCAGAAATCAAAATAAATCAAATAGGGAAATCAATGAAAATAATCACTGAATCTGCAAAGAATAACAACACAAATGACGTCACAATATATGAATATAAATTGTGAATAGAACTGAAAGATAGAAAAGGTTAGACCAACAAATTACAAACAAATCAAAACAAAACTAAAGAACAAAGAAATATTACAAAAATAACAATAATTACAGACTTCACAGCTAACACAAAAGCAACAGTTGTCGCAGCAAATTTTCAATCAAGAAAATTGCACCTATAGAAAACGCCCACAACGGACCCTCTATGACGTGGGATATTCTGTTGTGAGGACGCCGCCCAACCTTAAACACAACCCGCTGACATAGAAACTAACATACTATACAAACAAATAACATGTAAACATAAATATATATATAAATTATGTGTATGATAGTATGTGTTGCAAAATAGGCTCAGTTTTACAGTAATGGCAAAGTTATTTTTATGAAAATAAACAAACTGCCACTTTATTCAATTAAACATTCTGGCCTTAAATATTAAAGTTCATATATGGAAAACAAGAAGATCCATCGATGAAAATAGGACTTCTTAGTTCACAAATACTGTCTTCCTGTTAACATTGACAAGAATTGATCCAACTGTTCTGTGAAACTCTGTAATGTCTAATGTAAAAATGTCAACAACGCTGACCTACATACTGCATTCACTTGACAGGTCACGTGACGAAGTGTTGACAAAGAGCAAACCAATACTGCAAGTGTGTCGTATCAGCCACAGGAAACGGTCTGGTATCGGTAATCAGTTGACTTCTGAACTTCTGCGAGGTCAAACCCAGAAAGCTGGTCCACCAGTTGATAAAGTTGAATATTTTATTCCCGTTAATGATATCCACCAAAAGGATAAATATAAGTGGATGGAAGCAGACATCATCATCATCAGTTGATAAGATCTCTATGGTGTTGTTTGCTCCACTGTAGTGTATGGAATGTCAACTTGACCTACGCAGTGGTGTGTAGACATGGATTGAGTGTATAATGTGCGAATGATAATAAGGGTTCGTGGTGTTGACAAATGTTCTTTTCTCACACTCATGTATGGCTGGAAGTCATCGACACCAACGACTGTGTACCTTTTCTAAAGTTTAATTGGACGTACACACTCGACAGCACAGATAGTGACAAATCACAGGTTGGCATAATACATCATAGTACAGTGGATAAATGGTCTTGCAATGTTATGTTACATGGGCACTCATGTAGAATAATATTATAATGGACTGTCAGTAGCCAAGCCCTCAGTATCGCCCATACATATATATCATCTGACTTCACTGACTGAGCACGTCAGCTTATAAACAATATTTCAGATGGCTTCTAAACCTAATCTCGTTTAGCGACGATTCTCCCACATAATGTTCAGCACATATTTTTTCCATATAATAATATTGAACCGCTAATAAAGGGTTCTCATGTGTAGCAGTGATCTCTGGACTAAACAAGCGATAATACGGGCATCCCTTTTCTCTTCTTGAAAGTCACTACATGTTTGGTTCCAAGATGGCTTCACTCGTGAGCTGTCACTCACGTTTGGATACAGATAATGAATCTGTCCTAAAGTTAGTCATTCATAAAACATTTCATTGCTCTGTAGATTTGATCATGAACAATTGACTGCATTCTACAGAATATAGTGCTGCTAGGAATCGAAGTCGTTTTCATCGAGTCAAATATATTCTCTTAGACATTCAAATCGTACCTATCGAAAATGGTGGCTTCGTACGAGAGTTCATAAGAGTATCTTTGATTACCTTGGTATAAGAAATATGAAACTGCCATTCCTTGGCAATACGAATAAACACTGGGGTAAAGCATACACGATAGGTCTAGACGACTATCACTTTCCCCACAAATACTGAGATCACTTTTCCCCGGCGACAAGCCGACATAGAAAACACAGTCCCTATCAGGACGAAGCCAAATCACACCACTCTCTAGCGACACATCCGCCGAATAGCCTTTGACCTCTCTAGAGACAACAGAACATATAGTTCGACTTAGATATGTAAAGATATACAGATATAAGACAGACTCGTCCTACTCAGACAAACAATACACATAAATTCAGGCCATAGATATTCTGAAGCAAGAACAATCTATTACTACCCAAACAAAGAATAAATCGCAGAAAACTGGATTTATCCGCGGAGTTCGATCGAAAGAGCCGACACAACTTTCAAGGGAAGTAACTCAATAATGACTTTTCCTTAAGCACTATTTTGTTTACAAAATATTTGCGAACATAACAAGTATACCAATGTATAATATTGTAAGATATTAAAGACTGCACGTAACAAACACACGACATTAAAGTCAGTCTGCCTCGTGTAGTTCCTGTGTATTTTCTAACACATGACATTAAAGTCTGTCTGCCTCGTGTAATTCCTGTGTATTTTCTAACACATGACATTAAAGTCTGTCTGCCTCGTGTAGTTCCTGTGTATTTTCTAACACATGACATTAAAGTCTGTCTGCCTCGTGTAGTTCCTGTGTATTTTCTAACACATGACATTAAAGTCTGTCTGCCTCGTGTAGTTCCTGTGTATTTTCTAACACATGGCATTAAAGTCTGTCTACCTCGTGTAGTTCCTGTGTATTTTCTAATACATGGCATTAAAGTATGTCTGCCTCGTGTAGTTCCTGTGTATATTCTAACACTTGGCATTAAAGTTTGTCTGCCTCGTGCAGTTTCTGTGTATTTTCTAACACATGGCATTAAAGTCTGTCTGCCTCGTGTAGTTCCTGTGTAGGTTCTAACACATGGCATTAAAGTCTGTCTGACTCGTGTAGTTCCTGTGTATTTTCTAACACATGGCATTAAAGTCTATCTGCCTCGTGTAGTTTCTGTGTATTTTCTAACACATGGCATTAAAGTCTGTCTACCTCGTGTAGTTCCTGTGTATTTTCTAACACATAGCATTAAATTCTGTCTGCCTCGTGTAGTTCCTGTGTATTTTCTAACACATGGCATTAAAGTCTGTCTGACTCGTGTAGTTTCTGTATATTTTCTAACACATGGCATTAAAGTATGTCTGCTTCGTGTAGTTCCTGTGTATTTTCTAACACATGGCATTAAAGTCTGTCTGCCTCGTGTAGTTCCTGTGTATTTTCTAACACATGGCATTAAAGTCTGTCTGCCTCGTGTAGTTCTTGTGTATTTTCTAACACATGGCATTAAAGTCTGTCTGCCTCGTGTAATTCCTGTGTATTCTGTAACACATGGCATTAAAGTCTGTCTGCCACGTGTAGTTCCTGTGTATTTTCTAACACATGACATTAAAGTCAGTCTGCCTCGTGTAGTTCCTGTGTATTTTCTAACACATGGCATTAAAGTCTGTCTGCCTCGTGTAGTTCCTGTGTATTTTCTAACACATGGCATTAAAGTCTGTCTACATCGTGTAGTTCCTGTGTATTTTCTAACACATGGCATTAAAGTCTGTTTACCTCGGGTAGTTCCTGTGTATTTTCTAACACATGGCATTAAAGTGTGTCTGCCTGGTGTAGTTCCTGTGTATTTTCTAACACATGGCATTAACGTCTGTCTACTTCGTGTAGTTCCTGTGTATTTTCTAACACATGGCATTAAAGTCTGTCTACCTCGTGTAGTTCCTGTGTATTTTCTAACACATGGCATTAAAGTATGTCTGCCTCGTGTAGTCCTGTGTATTTTCTAACACATGACATTAAAGTATGTCTGCCTCGTGTAGTTCCTGTGTATTTTCTAACACATGACATTAAAGTCTATCTGCCTCGTGTAGTTCCTGTGTATTTTCTAACACATGGCATTAAAGTCTGTCTACCTCGTGTAGTTCCTGTGTATTTTCTAACACATGACATTAAAGTCTGTCTACCTCGTGTAGTTCCTGTGTATTTTCTACACATGACATTAAAGTCTGTCTGCCTCGTGTAGTTCCTGTGTTTTTTCTAACACAGGACATTAAAGTCTGTCTGCCTCGTGTAGTTCCTGTGTATTTTCTAACACATGCCATTAAGGTCTGTCTGCCTCGTGTAGTTCCTGTGTATTTTCTAACACATGACATTAAAGTCTGCCTGCCTCGTGTAGTTCCTGTGTATGTTCTAACATATGACATTAAAGTCTGTCTGCCTCGTGTAGTTCCTGTGTATGTTCTAACAGATGACATTAAAGTCTGTCTGCCTCGTGTAGTTCCTGTGTATCCCCGGGGAGACAAAGGAAGAAGAGGAATACTATTATATCAGGCATGACGTAATAGGCGGCTGGTATGGGGTTGTCAATGAGGCTGGCAACCTCATCATGCTACGTAAACCACCACAGCCAGCTCACATGGAGACTTTAATGCAGGTTCGTGTAAGAGGATCATCTGCTTTTGAGGCTCCATGCCCCATAATGAGTGGACAGGGAAAAGAAGAAGTATAGTCTCTCTACCAGGCATGTCGGCTACCAAGAAGAAGTAAAGTCTCTCTACCAGGCATGTCGGCTAACAAGAAGAAGTATAGTCTCTCTACCAGGCATATCGGCTAACAAGAAGAAGTATAGTCTCTCTACCAGGCATGTCGGCTAACAAGAAGAAGTATAGTCTCTCTACCAGGCATGTCGGCTAAGAAGACCACTAAGGAAGCATGAGCATGGACCTAGCAATTTCATCATGTAAAAAGGTGCAGCTGTAACCACCACAGCAAGAGCGCAGGTAAATCTTTGGCTGTGTTTTGTAAGTGAGCCTAATGAAATAATGGAGGTCGATCTCGCTAAGGAATTAAAAGAAAAAAAAACCACACAATCTAGTCCACCAACTTTATACCAGCTCAGTTATCATCATTAAGTCTGAGCTTCCTAAGGAGTATAGGCCTTCAACAAGCACATAATGATGATTCATATCAGGCCTAAAGGTCTTTCATATTTTGACATGCACCGTAAAATAACCGACTAGGTTGAACGGGAAATTTTCTTTAAAAGAAAAAAAAACAAAAAACAAGCACATGCTAAGTCCCTCCTATCATGTGCCATCTGTACATGATCATTCCATGTCTACCTGATCATTTTAATTTATGTATCCAGTTCTCTTCTCCACGTATTTGATTTTTCAGTTGTATCGGGAAATGTAAATATCTAGCATATACGCTTTGGATCAGTTGTGCTTTGCGTTATGGCCTTCTACAGCACAGATTCCCAAACTTTTTCAGACCGTGGCATACTTGGCACTGCAAATTTCTGTCGCCGCACACCTACGTTCTTAACGCTGGACTGAATTTTACACTTTACACTAGACTGAATATATTCAAATTCTATTATAATGTATACTGGTGGTCGATTTGTAGACCTTTAGTTTAGCATTTGCAGCAATGTAAACATTGTTATATAAATATTAGGCTGGCGAAAACTTGTTTACAAATATAATTGTATAAATAGACAAAAGTGTGCTGTAGTTTAGACGACAATATTTTTAACTATGAAAATTTGGCGCCACATCTCTGGCTCTTTCGCGGTACACAAGTGCACTCCCATGTCAATTCAGTCCTATTGTATGACTTTACAGCATGGAGTACAACAAAAACAACAAACTTGAAGGTACGTACTTTCATAAATGGGTACTTGCGTAGAACAGAAGGAATGAAATTCTAAATATGGTGTGAGGTTAAGAGGTAATCTGATGGGGTGATCAAATGGATGATGGCAGATAATCGGTGGATTGGGTGTCATCCCAGACACTCCCTCCCCTGGGCAGAGTAAGCCCTTTTCACCTTGTTAACAACATGGCAGTTATGAGTGACCTCACTTTTTTTTTGGTATTTGTTTCTTATTTTAATAATTTTTTGGGGGGAAAGGGGAGGGCACACACACACACACTCACACATTGTTACCGTTTTGAATTACTATATTTGGACTGAGTGGAAGGGTGAGAAGATGCTATATTTAGATATCGGAAATCAGATTTTATTATCTTGAATTTACAGCATTATATATGCTAATTATAACCCATCAAGGCTTTGTCTTTAGAAAAAAAAGGATTGAAATTGTATAAGATCTTTTACTTTCCTTTAATTTACTTAGTCTTTCCTCTTCTACCTTAGTCAGAGAGAGCGCCATGCTATCCTATCTACTGTCTTTCTCTTGGTCTGGTTCCAGTCTAGTTCACGGTCCATTGGAGAGTGTCTGATGTTGTCCTCCCAGCAAACTTTGGGTCGTTCTGGAGATCTGGATCCTTCGCTCTTGGTATCTTATGTGTGTCGCGGTACATGATCTTCTCCAGTTCCGCAGACATAGCTAAATTATTGCAACTGAGTCTGTGCCACTCCGGTCTGCAGGAGTTGGGTTTCGAGGTTTGAAGCTGGCTATTGTATTATATCTTACTTACTTACTTACTTAGTCGTTCCTCTTCTACCGTGAGGTGCAGAGGTTTGGAAGAGAGAGCGCCATACTATCCTGTCGGCTGTCTTCCTCCTGGCCTGGTTCCATTCTAGTCCTCAGTCCTTCAAAGATTGTCTAATGTTGTCCTCACAGCGGACTCTGGGTCGTCCTACAGGTCTGGATCCCTGGCTCTTAGTTTCCCATGCTTGTCGTGGTAGCCGATTTTCTCCCATTCTGCAGTCATGGCCAAACCATCTGAGTTAGGACTATTCTACTTGGGTCTGTAGGGGTTGGGTTTTTAGGCCTTGACGTATCGTCTGGTTGCGGACCATGTCTCTTCTTGTTACTTCAACCACTTTCCTCAGATACCTCATTTCTGAGGTTGTATAATATCACCAGATCACCAGTATAAAAATAATGACTTTCTAGCGATTTTTTTTTTTGAAGCACCGTGTTCTCCTTATTTGCATTTCCGTGTTTAATATGCTATCTACTGATGCATGCAAACATGGAGATGACTAATGGCTGCATTAACTTGACAACGGTGTAGTTACATCCTTTATTATCACTGCAGTAGCCATCAAGGCTTATTGTATGTATTACGTAGCCCCTATCAGTCATAACTGACTATGGCGATGCGCCCCTGATATGATATCCATGTAACAGAATGGGGCGGATCCTACCGATCTTTGTTTCACTCCGGCAGTATTGGTACATTTGTGGTACTGATTATATTGTGTGCTTTCATTTGTCGCACTTTCTTTCTTTCTTTTTCTGCAATGTGTAGCAGATATTATGTATTTTCCTTCTTACACCCTTCTCAGGGATAAGTAGACACGTCTGGTTGTTATCCATTTCTTCCTGCGTTGCAAGGAGTGGCAGCGACCTAACCATGTTGGCTATCGTGGGCGCAGTGGATATCAGTACACAGATTAACACGTAAATCGCCTCACCGCAGTGCTTAATCACTGATAAAAAACTGGTGCGCTCATCACCAAAGCTTGGAATACGGAGAGACAACTGATGGTCAGACACAGATAAGAAATTACTTTCTAATAAAAGTAATGATTGTTACACTGTGAACACGTTGTTATATGAGTTTACCGACATGTTCGTAAAGTTGTACCCAAGGGCAAACGGATGTGTACAGCCCATTTTCAGAAATAAAATGTTTGAAATTTTGCATTTGCTGACTCATGTAACATTTTCAAATCAGATTGGCTGATCCTTTGAGGCGCGCAAAACGAATGCGTGGGAAGGCATTGGATATAATCTGACCATTTTCTCAAGCTATTTCACTTGAGAAATCGCTCTCCAAGATACCAGACCTTGCTACAGTAAAGAATTAGAATTCAGAATTCCTTCTCAACTTACAGTTCACCTTTTACTGGAGTATTTATCAAGACTTACAATATAGCCTAGGAAATCTCTAGCATTTTAAATAAGGAAACCAGGACTGAAGAAACTGAAGGACCACACACGAAGTCAGAGAGGGAACTTATTAAATTAACGACACCCCAGACGCATGTAAGAGGTCGATTCAAGTCTCTTTTATTCATCTGAGCAAAAAAGTCTGTGAGCCAGGATTGGCGTAAGTTGTGATTTACATTTCATATTTTATTACTAACATGTGAACTTATATATATATATAAGTTCACATGTTAGTAATAAAATATGAAATGTAAATCACAACTTACGCCAATCCTGGCTCACAGACTTTTTTGCTCAGATGAATAAAAGAGACTTGAATCGACCTCTTACATGCGTCTGGGGTGTCGTTAATTTAATAAGTTCCCTCTCTGACTTCGTGTGTGGTCCTTCAGTTTCTTCAGTCCTGGTTTCCTTATTTAAAATGCTAGAGATTTCCAGATATATATACGAGTATGTATATTTTACCATGTGAAGTTTAATATGTGAAACTCGCTATGTCACAGCGTATAAAATGATAATTCATGAACCACCACTGCACGGGCTGGTGATTGCTTTATTGCTAGTTTCGTAAAGAGAACTAAAAGCATAAAGTAGTTCCAGGTTCCGTATGGAGCAGGGAGGGAAAGATGAAAGAAATAATGTACATTCTAAGTATAATACTTACATTTTCAAAGCAGTGTAAATGTCCATTTAAACATTTTCACTTTGAAATTAATGTAAGTTTCAAACTTTTCAAATCAGTGTAAAACATTAATGACAACATATTCAATTTATATTGTGAACACTTTTCAATCAGTGGAGATGTATATGTAAACAGACTCTATCTGTATTTTAACTTTGTCACTTAAATATAAAGTAACTATGAAAGCTTTTCTATTTAAATGTAAACGAAGTTTTATCCCAAGGGATTAAATGTAATTCTCATCGAGGGTAAAGTCTAAGTTAATTGGGATGGTGATATGGGAAGATAGGAACCCATAACTATGAGGTGGAAAACGCCATACTCAGAAGAGCGTTTCGCTCTATTCTTTTACCATAGTTATTGGTGGTACCAGCCGAGAGTACTATCTCTGGAACAAGAAGGGAACAGTGGCCTAAGCTTTAAGGCGAAGGACCCACGTGGTAGACTCTCCTTGACATTTCTGGGAAACGAGCTACACCCGACAACCTTGATCAGGGACGAGCGTGAGCAGTGTGAAAAGAACCAACCCATAAGAAGGAGCACCACCGTCATTGGCAGCTAAATTCTAATATATGCTGCCACTTGAACTTATTGTAACATTTCACAATCCATAACGACCGTGATGATAACTATTCTTGATTCTAAACTATTCAAATTATTTTCAAACTGTTAAAACCTAAAGTGATTATTAAATTTTGTTATTTGTAACGTTACAAATTTAACTTCGATTTAATCATTTTAAAGTTACTGCATGTTTGTCTCAGTCAAATTACTACACACACTCTAAACAGAGCTATACTAGAATAATAAGAATTCCACTGAGTAAATCAGGGGTGGGGGCTTAAACGAGCTAAAATTAATAAGTGCTTAAATCCTTCACAAACGTGTCGGCAGAATTACAGAGTTAACATACTCAGCCAAAGCAGTATTGTTCTCGCTTATTCTGAATATCTTGTGAAGACTCCCTGGAGATAGAAACGTTTTGTTTCTTCTATTTACATATCTGCCAAGAGTAATCTTGTGCGAGGGTAGATACCTTTGAAGCCCATATTAGATACTCTTGCGTTTTAGTCACTGTTGGACCACTAGTGCAAAGCAGGGGAGGGAATACCGTCACAATACCTCAGCTGCTTTTTTTATTGTTACTTTCGGCGTTCTCTTGTCTCTTCTGCTTGTTGTGGGAACTTCTTTTCTCTCAATTTGAGGTGGCAGCGTGACATATTATGATAATAGCTTTCATATATCTATTTCATCATCTACATTTTTCTTTTACCTACGCACGTTTGTTAACATAAAAAACCCTCCTACACTCAGAGATATGTCTCTTTTTCTAATTTAGCACGCATATTTTATTTCTGTTTGCTATTTCCTTCGATGAAGGTTTACCAGCAGACCTAATTAGCTAACGCTGAGCCGGTTACCTGTAATTTTTAACGCCAGCGATTGAAAATCGTGGTAATATGATTAAGACAGCGATCAAGGGAAATAATTTGAGTAGGAGCAGATAATTTTGGAACAAAGGGGAGACAATTTCTATTACTCTTCCCTGAATCCGTTCGTTTGAAACGTAATTAACTATAGAGGTGCGGACCAGATCAAAGGACATTGCTCGCTAGAATGGCCCATACGAGCAGAGACGTGTAACATTTGCACTGATTAGCAAATTGCAGATGCCTGATCTAAGCGAGAGCTTTAGGTTCTGGTTTTCGGTTTTAGTGGGAAAAATCCCTCTGATTCGCAGATTAAACGATGAATTCTCCAAAGACGTTAAAAGTAACATATCTAAGCGAATTTCTTCCAATTTAATATATAAACCCCAGCATTTTGACTCAAGTTATCCAGTACCTGCAGATCTTAAAGACATCTAGCTTCGATTTCTAGAATCACTTGTATTAGTGAAGTTTCTTAGTTTTTCGTTGGAGATAGTCTTAGAATTTCTGTGTTTGAGGTAATTATATTTACTAATATTTTTGAGTGATCTAAGTGGTAAAATCGTCAATTATATTTTACTAGTTTTTTTTTCTGTGCAGAGTGATTTACTAGATAGGTCCGTCATTTATATTTCTCTAGCTTTTACTGTGGTACATCGGCTAGCAAAATAAATGATAATTTCTAGCTTAACTCTTCCAGCTATAAAATAAATTTAATTAATTGCTAGTAACCAGTCAGAGAATATTTTAACCAACTAGTAAATGCACTGTTCATCATGAGTATTGACGAAATATGTATTTATTTCTAATTCATGATGATTAATCGTTTTTTAAATGACTAGAATTTATTGCACGGGAGTTTTTAAACGATAAGACAAGCTCTAAGCTTGTAGTTATAATTTAAGTTAAATAACCGAAGTGGATAAACTTATTATGTTTAACGCGGGGTAAGGATAGGATTGAGAATACTATATTATGGTTAAGTATTTGTATTTTTTCTCCTTTACACAGTATTGGGTCAAACCCTAAACCTTACCGGCGGCTTCCATATAAATCTGACAGTAACCATACAAAAGAACAATTTAATTAGTATCTGGGTCTCTTCATTGTAACCCTGTCTGAGGCTGTGTTTACACCCAGAAAGAGACAGAATACAATCCCAAAGAACATTAAGAGTGACTTTGTAACTGGGCATATAGATCCAGATTTCTTTTCCAATTTCATTTACAGTCAGCCCGTTGCGGCGACCTAACAAACATTAACATCTCCCGACGTTTGACCATTTGTGGTGTGACAAAGAATTTTATACTGAGAGAAGTTACCAACCTGTCATTTCTATGTACTGGAAATCTCAAGCTATTGACACTGTGAGCGCTGTTAAATTTCTTACCTGGACAAATTAAATGTGACATAAACAGTAATCCTAAATTAAAAAAAAATAACAAAGGGAACGTTCCCCGGAGAAGTGAAGTTAACCTGTTTTTGGGGAGCTGGGGTTCTCTTTGCCAAAAATAACACTGGATTTGCTGTGTGTGTGCTAAAGATTGTTCCAGAAGATACCACACAAGTATTAGGTAAGAAAGAATGCTCGTGGCCACGGTTGTCTGAGAAGAAAGGAAGGATGAATGAATAATTCTCATATATATATATATATATATATATATATATATATGAGATATATATATATATATATATATATATATATATATATATATATATATATCTTGTAGAATCCATGTACTCACTTTGTGTATTTTTTAATGCAAGTTTTGCTAATGCTGTCCCTTTCAGAATAGATTAACGTATAAACTCCGTTCTTTACGGTAGAGGGAAATCCTAGACCATAGTGTATAAATCTTTGACTCTTTGGGGGTTAACAACTTTCTTCTAACGGGATCTTGTCTCAACAGAGTCTAACTTTTTAATTAATTCATTAACTTGTGTTTATTTGTGTTTGATTGATATTAAAAATTATGCTGTTGTGAAGTTCTTTATGATAAATAAAAAATTTGCATAAACTTTATTTACATGTGTTGTTCAGCTCGTCCCAACATATCCCTACATCCATTAAGATAGTTTTCACGTTTGTGCGTCTAATTGTCGTCACTTATATGTGTGTGTGTAGAGGTGAGTGGTTGAATATATATATATATATATATATATATATATATATATATATATATATATATATATATATATATATATATATATATATATATATATATATATATATATCTATATATATATATATATATATATATGCTAGGAAACTCTTTACAGACCGATACAACAGGTAGCAATCTGATCATCAGAAGTGGTCCCCCTATCCGACAAGTGTTTCGGCGAGATATATATATATGTAGGAAAAACTGTCTGTTCTAAAAATCTCAGTCGTGACCGATAGGCTGGATAGATTATCTCTCAAATCCATGGACAGACTTTACCTTTTACCATTTCACTCGTGAAACTCTATGTCTTTACCTTATTCTCCCACTGAGCTATCACCTGTTCTAGTTCTATTCATACGGGACCATAATTGATCTAAAATACCTATAAAAAATCTACGACAGTCACTTGGGAGGATCGACAGCTTCATCCTGCCAGGTTGCTTGATTTATGTTCATGATGAACCTAAAAAAAAAGAAAAAGAAAAAAAAAAGTCCCTGAGTCATTCAGTTGAACACCGTATGAACATTTTACAAGTTCTCATAACATACCTCTGAATATGTCTCAAATCACTAATTTACAGTACGAAGAATTCGATTCTTTTTTTTTTTTTTTTTTTTTTTAATTTATTTATTTTTTATTTATTTATTTATTTTTCAAATTCATTATTACTATTAATTTTTATTTTTTTATTTTTTATAATTATTTTATTTTATTTTAAAAACACTTTAATTATGATGATTATTGCAAATGTAATATTACTTTTATAATGATAAATGCCTTAATAATGCTTAAAGTAAATGTGAGGATGAAAGGATATTAGTATACATGATGAGAGAGAGAGGAAGGGCAGAATGTCAGACGGGCCTGCGTGCCCAATTCTTAACCCTTTGAAAATAAAGTTCGTTCGTTCGTTCGTTCGTTCGTTCGTTCAGTGCCTTCATATCTCTCTTGCACATATTTCTGAACCTCAGCCGCGGTCAACTGACTATTCTTTTGCCATCTGCCAGTTGTTGGTAGACAATATCTTTGGGGATGCGACCATCTTCCATGCAGAGGACATGGCCAAGCCTAATTGACTTCATCTATAAGAAATGCTACCCGTGTCGTTTCCGGAAGGTGAGGGGGGTATTTGATGATACAAAGAAAGAATAAGACCATTGTTCACTCAGGAATACGTCCAAAGTGACTAATATGAGGTTGTGCTTGAGCCTGGCAACCTCATAATGTAAATGATACTGGTACATAAATCATTGGTGTCAGATCATACAAATACTTGGTGTAGGCTTATTGTATGGTGAACCAGCTACAATGATGGCTCTAGGCTCCATAAGGACAGCTCTTTTTGTACCCCGTTAGTACACCAGTGGGGTCAGAACATTTTCTTTTAAAACCTAACTTACGTTTTCCGTTTTCTCCAAGCAACCGTTGCAGAGATGCGCCTTTCTTTATTTAGACATTGCTTTATTGAGGATATGGAGCGCGTGCGCCAAATGTTTGCACATGAGGCACTTACCTGTAATTAAAGCTCATCCTCTTATAACTGCGCATGCCGGAACTGGATGCTGTGTGTGAGCCAAGTGTAGTTAAGGTTATTGTTGCAGACGAGCGCTAATGTCGGAGTAGACATAAGATGTTGATTTAGGATTAATGGGAATTTAGAGATTTTTTCCACGCGTGTTGCTTTTCATTATTTTGGTAAATTTGGATTGATGAGAGTTGATTTATTAGTGAGGCAGAAAGCGAGAAGTGGAGAAAAAGACTGAAGAAAAGCATGACAATGATGATGATTATAACGATAAAGCAGAATAAGAGGATGGATGTTTGCGTGGAATAGAAGGATTGAAGTGATATGAGAAGATCACTAATGAGGAAGTAGTGACAAAATCTAGACAAGCACCGGTAGAACAAGAAATGAAAAGGCGACGCTGGATGGGGCAGACATTGAGAAAACATGATGACATCATTAACAAGCAAGCCTCCATTTATAAAAGTCTGTTTCAGTTGTTGCTTTTGTTGTTCTCCGTTATTTTCATTTCCCTTCCGCTATTTATTATCTATAACGTTTAAAATTATTCTCAGACGAGCAAGTAACCTGTTGTTACGTACATTTATTACCTAAGGGGGTAGTCTTCGGTCCTGCCAAATGTACGCACCAGTCTTTATATATTTTATTATTTGTGCGTTCGATTGATTCACGCACTGACGTGCACAATGCAGTGTGAGTTGCTTTGGACGCACGGGTAACCTAGTTTGGGGATTGTGACGTCATGTTTTGAACGGGGCAGTGCGGACTTTGTTATGTCCGAGATATAGATTATTGGAATTTTCTGGCAGTTTTGTATAAGCCAGTATGTTATATTGATTCAATTGGTATTCTTGACGAAGCCAATGATGGAAGGATCATGTAAGTGTCGCCCCGGTTATATTTGTATATTTATTGCCGTAAACTAAAGTATCAGGCCGCTCCCAGTTGTAGTCTAGCGGGAAGTCATCTTAGCATGTAATTTCCTAGAATGGACAGACGGAGTCGGTGGTCATATTAGATTACCGTAGAGGAATAATACCTACGTGTAAACCAGTTTATTTATTCGTATGCTTCATATTTTATATGCCGTACATTCAACAATGCCAGAAGCGTGGCATAGAATGGGAGAGGTTAGTCAACTGGAATCTCTAACCTGTTCGTATTATCGTGTATGACTTTGTTTGAAACTATATGCTATCTAACGTTATGTTTTGGAGAACGTATGGGATTGTGAAGTATGATATGGAAGATTTTATCCTGGAGTATGAATACGTTACCATGATAGACGTCCTTGAAGGAAGGTCAATGGACTTGAATGAGAAGAATATTATACGGTAACAGTTTTGTGATCCTTAGTCACTTGAGTCAGAGGACTTTATTGGTAGAGAATCTTCAGGAACTTTAAAAGTAATTACCATTATGCTGATGTATGATCTTTGCGCCTGTGACGATGTTAGTCTTGTCCACTCCGTATGTGTCATGTTGAATAAAATCTATGTACAGTCATCACCGACTTATGTACTGCCAGTACTTTCCCAGTTCACCCAGTTCAACACTACTTGTTGAAGTTCGTTTGAAGAATATTGTTGACATTCGTTCATTTTAACCATTCGCGTTTTAAGCTACCTCTTCACCAGTATAAACTGTACTCAACCATAAAACGGAGTCAACAGTAATTGGTGTGCCAGTCTGGTTTTGAAATCAAGAATTTCACAGGAAACGTACCCAATACAATTATCATTAATGGAAGATCTGAACTTTCAAGGCGACAACATCTTGGGATCATCTGAAGATCTGAACTTTCAAGGCGACAACATCTTGGGATCATCTCTTTGTCACTATTACGTGCAAGCTGTGGTCTAATAACTCAGAACGAAGTATTTTATCCTCACACGTACATACACGGAGACGAGGCACATTGGTTTTTTTTCCTGCACGCGAGATGAGTATAACGTGTTGTCGTTGTACCCTTTATTACGTTTAGCTGTGCCTTAAATAATTATGTCCATATTTATATTTTCCTTGTTATATGTTATATGTTGTTCATTTGTCGTGGGAGGTAGGGAGGTTGATCTGACGAACGAGATCCATCTCGAAGCCAATTCGGGCTCTTCGTCAGACGTTCTGTAGGGCTCAACTTGTAAGTTTCAATTGAGCGATAGTTCCGGTACAAGGCTAGAAACCTTGCCGAAGTTCCGATCGCTAGTTGCTTCTTATAATAGTATCTGTTTAGCTGTTCCGTCAAGTTTTTATTGTTGTTCTCGCAGTTATTTTTATTCGTAATTTAGTTTTATGATGAATTTTGTTTGTATTTTGCGTCCATCTCACCTTTCCTGTCGTTCAGTTTTTTACAAAACCTATGTTTTTACACTGTGTTGTCAATTGTACTGTTAATTATCTGATCGTAGTTATCGTCGTATATTTTTACGATATTCTATTTTAGTTATACATTTTTATTTTTTTTTTGATTTCTACGATTGTGTTCACCCGTCCAGTTTATCATGTCTTGTCGATTATGTTTCTATTGTCTTTCTCGTTGTTCATTTCATGACATTTGATTACATAAATTTATTGATTAATAACATATTTAATAATTATATGATAACATTATACCGTTCTAAGGACAGGAACGAAGAACACTTGTTATAGTAACAAGGTTAATTAATTTATATTGATTAATTATCATTTTTATAAATCAAGAGTATTGTGACTACTTATAAAGCATTATGTATTCACTAGATTATTTCATTAAGCAAGCAAAAGCTCTTCAGATGGCTCCTGATGAAGCAAAAACATTTGCACTTGCAGAATATAGGAAAGCTCAAGAAATAGAAGCCGAACAGAGAAAGTTAGAAACTTTAAGACTAGAAAAACTTCAATTTGAGGCAGATCAAAAACGGACTGAGGCTGAGGAAGATGAAAAGAAGAGGAAATTTATAGCTGAGGAAGAGGAGAAAAAAAATGAGATTGGCCGCTGAATTAGAAGATAAACGATTTCAGCGAGAGGCAGAACAGAAGCAAAGGGAGGCTGAAGAAAGACTTAAGATTGAGATGGAAATTAAACAAAAAGAAATGGAAGAAAGAAGATTAATAGCTGAAAAAGAAATGGAAAATAAACAAAAAGAAATGGAAGAGAGGAGATTAATAGCTGAACAAAATGTAAAACGACTTCAGCTTGAGATGGAAGAGAATGAAAAAAAAACGACAGCATGAACTGAAATTAGCAGAGTCAGAATATGAGAGAATTAGGTTAACTCAGGAATCTAATTCTCAGAGAACTTTTGAAAGCCAAACTCCATCCAGACATGATTATTTTAAGGAAATTCACCTTAAATTACCAAAATTTAATCCCCCGTCTGATGACGTAATATTCTTCCTAGATAGGTTTGAGGCCACTTGTGGATCTTATAACGTGGATAAAGCGCTATACTGTACATATTTATCCAGATTACTTACAGGGGATGCATTAGCAGTTTATCATACCACCAGCATTGGTGAGAAAAATGACTATAATGCTCTTAGAGCAGCACTTCTGCAAAAATTCCAAATGACAGAAGACGAATATCGTTTAAGATTTCATACATTACTACCCCAATCTAGCAGAAATTTCAATGATTTTCTGTCACAAATACGACTAACACTAGAAAGATGGATTGAATTATCCAAAATTGAAAAGTCATATGAAGGTCTCTTCGATTTACTGATGCGCGATAAGGTACTTTCGTCTGTAAATCCTACATTTCTCGCATTTTTACACGAAAGGAAACCTTTATCTATGAAAGGCTTAGAAGAACATGCAAAAAATTTTTGTACTGCTCACCCAAACATGGATCTAAGTAACGCACAGATTAAGAATGAATTGCCTGTTGCTTTTGCAGCACAACAAAACAATTTTTTCACGAAATCGTTCCTTTAGTGCTGACAGGTATGTCAATAAGGGAAATAATTACAATTTTAACAATGATAACTTTTACAAAGGGAAGCAATTTTAACAATCTGCTCCATTTAATGTTTCTTGGAACCAAACTCACAGATCACAAGATTTTGGTAACAATAATTTTAAAAATAATCAAGGACATTATAATAAACAAAACTGGAGATCAAGATCTCAGGGTCCACAAAACAGACAAGGTTCTTGGAATAAAAATTTTAAAGAACATCATAACTTTAATTATACAAATTATCGGACTCATCCGAATTTTAACTCTAGTAGAAACGACAATTATGGCAATTTTAATGCAAATAATCAAAATCGATCGCGCCGACGAGATAGATCGTCGAGTAATACAGGTAGACATTCTAATGTCGCTTTTAGTGATACACAGGCTAACATTGAACAGGGTAAAGGAGCTGAAACTCATAATGCTATGTGTTGTTCTCTTGATTGTACCCAAGTCAAAGATTGTTCAGAATGCTCTACTCTTTTCCAGCCCAAGGCGATCACGACGCTGCGTTGCGGACATACCTTGCCTAGTCTACCTGCAGTCTGTACGGCCACTGCTGCGTCAGTACACCAGGGACAGGGCTCTCTTAAGTTTAACAGAGGATTTGTTAACAATATTTCATGCTCTCTTTTATTCGACTCAGGTTGTACCACTGTGGGCGTCCGGACTTCGCTGATCGACCCTAGTTGTGCGACGGGCAGGGTTGTGAAATGTGTGACGTTTGGCGGAACTGTGGAAACATTTCCCACAGCCATTATAACACTTCATACACCATTTTTTTCAGGAAAGATCCAAGCATGTCTCCTTCCGAATCCAATTTGTGATTTAATACTTGGTCGCATACATGGTATTAAAGAGTGTTCACCTCAACAAATTGCTGAATGGGAAGAGCGACATATTCAAACTGCAAATGCAGTAGTGACTAGAGCGCAAGCTACTAATATGTCGCATGATACACCTATTGAACCTACAGTTCATACCACTTGTGATGATGATGCTCCTATTTCACGGGAGTTGTTTGCAACATTGCAAAAGAATGATGATTCATTAAAAAAAAAATTTCAGTATGTTAACAAAAAGAATACAAGCAACAAACTTGCAAAATCTAGACATGACTTTATACTTAAAAATGGGATTTTGGTGAGAGTAATACGGGAAAAGGATTCATCCTTATGTTATCAGATTCTAGTCCCATCCTCTATGAGATCTCGTATATTACGACATGCGCATGACTCGCAATGTGCGGGCCATATGGGTTTTTCGCGTACCAAATCCAGAGTGCTTTCGGCATTCTACTGGCCAGGCGTTCATAGGGACATCACTCTCTATTGTCGGTCCTGTTTGATATGTCAGGAAGTTAAGGTACGGGGTCCATTTCATGCGGCTCCTATTCAAGCTGCGGACATCCCGATTAGACCATTTGATAAAATGGCCATTGACATTATTGGTCCGATACTTCCATCTGCTAGAGGGCATACGCATATCCTTACGTGCATTGATATGTGCACTCGTTGGCCTGAGGCCATCCCTCTCAAGAACACTTCATCTGCCAGTGTAGCAGAGGCATTGATGTTAATCTTCTCACGCATTGGTTTTCCACGGAAAATCTTGTCGGATCATGGGGTTCAGTTCATTTCTGAATCCATGTCTCAAGTTATGAAGACATTAGGTATAGACAGATCTCTTAGTTCTATTTATCATCCGATGTCAAATGGGTTAATTGAGCGTCTCAATAGGACACTCAAGCAGTTGTTGGGTAAGATGACTCAAGACCATCCCCAAGACTGGGATCGGGTCCTACCCGCTTGTCTCTTTGCGTATCGCGAAGTACAAAATCAAGCAACGGGGTTTTCTCCATTCCAGCTTGTTTTTGGCATGCAACCACGCGGTCCGATGTCGTTAATCCACGACTTATTGGTTGATGAGAATATTGAAGAGGAAACTCAATCCTCTTATGAGTATGTGATCTCTCTGAGAAAGAGAATCATAGATGCTTGTAGACTAGCTACTGCATCATCTGAACAAGCCAAAGAAAAAGCTCGTCTATTTGCAAACAAGTATAGACGTCTTCGCCAGCTCATACCTGGTGATGAAGCTTTTGTCTTACTACCTGCGCATAACAATCGTCTTTTAATTACCTGGAGAGGTCCTTTCAGGATCATCTCAAGAATATCCGATGTCGACTACATCGTTGATGTTAATGGTAAACATAAAACCTTCCACATTAACATGTTGAAGGAGTATTACTCACGTCCTGATTATCTACAGTCAGTGTTTCAGGCAACTGACGATCCTACACCTCCTATTCAACACTATTCTAGTTTGTCAGTCATCCAAGAAGAAGAATCTTCTTTCGATGATGTACAACTACCAATACCAGTTGTACCACTCCATTCCACTGAGAAATGGAATGATGTTACGATCTCATCTACTCTTTCGGCTGATCAACGTCAGCAAGTCTCTAATATTCTACACTCGTATGAGGATGTTCTCACTGACATCCCAGGTCATACGTCAGTCATCCAACATGACATTATTCTGACTGACGATACGCCTATTCGAGTTCGCCCATATCCTATTCCTTTACACTTTCGTGATAAGGTTGATAAGGAATTGGATGAGATGCTCCAATTAAATATAATTGAACCATCTTCATCACCATATTCTTCTTCCATGGTAATCATTAGGAAGAAAGACAACAATATACGTCTTTGCGTAGATTACAGGAAATTAAACAAAGTTACAAAATTCGATGCGGAACCATTACCTCTTTTAGATGACTTATTGGAGAGATTATCTCATGCTACATTCTTTTCGAAATTTGACCTTTCAAAGGGATATTGGCAAGTGCCACTCACTCCTAAAGCAAAGCCATTCACCGCTTTCTCGACACCACGGGGTCTTTTTCAATGGAATTTTATGCCATTCGGATTAATGAATGCGCCAGCTACCTTTGTACGCATGATGCGCCGCATATTGTCTCATCGTCCCGATGTCATTACTTATATAGATGACATCTGTCTTTTCAGTGACTCTTGGGATGAACATATTCATGGATTAAAAGCTTTACTTTCTACCTTACGGGATTATAACTTAACAGCGAAACCTTCAAAGGCTTTTGTCGGTTTTCATGACATCTCATTTCTGGGTCACCGCATAGGTCATGGTTTCATGTATACAGAAGACAGTAACGTCTCTAAAATTTTAAACATCTCAGCACCTAAGACAAAAAAACAAGTTAGGTCGCTTTTAGGACTAATACAGTTCTATTCTAAATTCATCCCTCATTTGTCTACTATAACTGCACCTTTTTCTTCTCTACTGAAGAAAGGCACATCTAATGTAATAAAGTGGTCGCAGGATCACCAAACGGCTTTAGACTATATAAAACAATTTTTTTCAAATGCACCTTTTTTGAGGTTGCCTGACAAAAATCTCACCTTCATTCTCCGCAGTGATGCAAGTTCTTACGCTATCGCTGCAGTTTTGATGCAGGAATATAACGGCACCTTATTTCCGGTTATGTACGTATCCAGAAAGCTCACGCCAAGCGAGACGAAATATTCCGTTCTGGATAAAGAGCTCCTTGCTCTTGTCTGGGCAATCACAAAACTGGAACGTTACCTTCTCGGCTCACACTTTGTGGTGGAGTCTGACCAGAAAGCTCTTACCGCACTGAATACAGGGAACGTTAAGTCATCAAAGTCAGCGCGTTACGCTATAGCGCTTCAACCGTTCCATTTTGAGATACGAGCTATTCCTGGAGTGCAGAATGTGTTCGCAGACTGTCTATCAAGATGCCCAAGTGAACGTGTCGAAACTAAACCACTTCCAGATGTTGGAACATCCTCACCGATAACATGAATAACTTTGTACATTGTTATTGATACTATATTAACGTTTTATTAGAACGTGAACATTGGTACTACAGTAACTTTTTATTAATATGGCAACATTGTTAAGAGCGACAAATATACATTTGTTATTCCTATGGAACATATTACACTACATAACGTGTTAGAGAATATATTATATCGTGTATGGAACATTGAGAACATTATCTCGTCGATTACTAACTAGTTGTAACGGAACAGTGACATATTGATAGGGATATTGAAATTACTTAGAATATATTGTTAACTAGTTATTTGTTAGTAATTAAGGAATATATGAATTAGATTAATTCAACTTAATCTATTTAATTGATTATGGATCACACACAAACTAACTTTCTTAGTTGTCAGGTAATACCTACATTCACGGGTCTTAGTTATGATATCTCACTGTTAGATCACTAGTCAACCATACTAGTGTTAGAAAACATTAAGTGTGTTGATTCTTAAAGTGTTTAATTTTGCATTGCTTCATTTTTGCACATTGTATTTTCAATTTTTCTGTTTCATTGATTCTCTTGTCATTGATCATCATCAGTGTTGCTGTTCATTTTCATTTTTGAAATCATATGTTTCAAATTTTGTTGAAAACTTAGTTGAATTTTATTATCATCTTTTTTTTATGGTTTTTTTCATTTTCATTTTTCAAACTTGTTTTCTTCGAATATTACCACATCGTTCCAAAGTAGGTCGATTGTGGATGTGTGCTTTAATGCATACTATCATTTAGTTATATTGATTTCGTTTAATATTCTTTTCTTAATATGGTATAACTTTATGCATTTCATATCTTGTTGAAGTTTTGACTCACCTCTCTCGGGTATTAAGTTCAAAAAAATTAATAGAATTAATTTTTTTAAGGGGAGGTGATAAGGGAGCTGTTACGTACATTTATTACCTAAGGGGGTAGTCTTCGGTCCTGCCAAATGTACGCACCAGTCTTTATATATTTTATTATTTGTGCGTTCGATTGATTCACGCACTGACGTGCACAATGCAGTGTGAGTTGCTTTGGACGCACGGGTAACCTAGTTTTGGGATTGTGACGTCATGTTTTGAACGGGGCAGTGCGGACTTTGTTATGTCCGAGATATAGATTATTGGAATTTTCTGGCAGTTTTGTATAAGCCAGTATGTTATATTGATTCAATTGGTATTCTTGACGAAGCCAATGATGGAAGGATCATGTAAGTGTCGCCCCGGTTATATTTGTATATTTATTGCCGTAAACTAAAGTATCAGGCCGCTCCCAGTTGTAGTCTAGCGGGAAGTCATCTTAGCATGTAATTTCCTAGAATGGACAGACGGAGTCGGTGGTCATATTAGATTACCGTAGAGGAATAATACCTACGTGTAAACCAGTTTATTTATTCGTATGCTTCATATTTTATATGCCGTACATTCAACAATGCCAGAAGCGTGGCATAGAATGGGAGAGGTTAGTCAACTGGAATCTCTAACCTGTTCGTATTATCGTGTATGACTTTGTTTGAAACTATATGCTATCTAACGTTATGTTTTGGAGAACGTATGGGATTGTGAAGTATGATATGGAAGATTTTATCCTGGAGTATGAATACGTTACCACGATAGACGTCCTTGAAGGAAGGTCAGTGGACTTGAATGAGAAGAATATTATACGGTAACAGTTTTGTGATCCTTAGTCACTTGAGTCAGAGGACTTTATTGGTAGAGAATCTTCAGGAACTTTAAAAGTAATTACCATTATGCTGATGTATGATCTTTGCGCCTGTGACGATGTTAGTCTTGTCCACTCCGTATGTGTCATGTTGAATAAAATCTATGTACAGTCATCACCGACTTATGTACTGCCAGTACTTTCCCAGTTCACCCAGTTCAACACTACTTGTTGAAGTTCGTTTGAAGAATATTGTTGACATTCGTTCATTTTAACCATTCGCGTTTTAAGCTACCTCTTCACCAGTATAAACTGTACTCAACCATAAAACGGAGTCAACACCTGCCCAAAACTATTTCATTCCTGTTAATTCCATTTAAGCTTCACTGGATCTTTGTTGTCAAACTAATTATGGCTTATGGTCAATGTCAATGCGCAGCTACTCACCATATATAAAAATAAAAAAGGGGTGTGAGACAAGGTTGCGTATTATCCCCCTGCCTGTTTAATATCTACTTAGAGAACATTTTCAGACAGATACAGGAACTGCCAGAACTGAACATCGGTGAAAGATCAATAAACAACCTTCGATATACAGATAATAGAGTGTTTTTAGCTAAACGTGAACAGGGGTTGGAAGAGCTTGTGCAGCAAGTAAAAATGAAAAGGTCATGAATATGAATTGGGGACTGGCAGTGAGAAAACGAAAACGTGTTCATTAGCAAAGCCGATGATAAGTCAGCGTGAAAGATAAGAATAAATGTGATAATCCTGGAACAAGTCAAGCGTTTCTCCTATCTTGGTCAAATAATAACAGAAGATTCCAGATGCGAAACATAAATCAAGAAGAGAATAGGAATGGCCAAAGGTACATTCAACAACATGAGACAAATATAAACATTTAAACTACTGTATTAGCTTACAAATTCAAACTGAGAATCATCAAATGTAATATAAATTCTTCATTTTTTTGTATGGTCTAAAAGTATGGACAATGAACAAGCAGTTGGAATAAATAATTGAGGCTTTTGAGATGTGGATTTATAGAATAATGGGGCACTTCTCATAGAAAGATAAAAAAAAAACAAATAAAGAGGTCCTAGAAAACCTAGGAATGAAAAGAGAATTAATAAAGAAGATCAAAATTAGACCGCTTAAATATTTTGGCCATGTTAAAAAGTCATAACACCTTGCAGAAGACCATAATAGAAGACAGAGTTGAAAGCAAACGTGCACGGGGAAGACAGCGCTATAAGTGGGATAATAACATCAAGAGATGGACAGGAAAGAATCTATCAGAGTGCACCACCAAGACAAGAGACAGTTGACGTTGGAGATCCATTGGAGCAGACCTTCGATGTGAAGGTGGCACCTGATGGTGATGAGTCGAACCTATTATGACTTATGGTCAATGGTCGATGCCCAATGGAAACAAAATTTGAAGGGTCTGCTTGGGCGTTCAGTTTAGCTTTCACTGTGCAATACCCGCCTGTTTCGTATTTTTCCTAAAAGCTGTAGGATTTTTTTTTTCATTATTCGTTAGCGGACCTTTGACTTAGATGATTAGTATATAGGGGTTTTTATTTGGACTGGTCTGTAGCTTCAACCAAAAAAAAAAAAAAGCTAAAAAACAAAAAAACTAACCCATTCTACAAGATATCATACATTGGACCCTGCAGTGGCGTAACTATAATGTAAGGGACTCCCAGGCCCAAATTAAGTGGGGGCTTTCCTGATATATATTGGAATTCAACAACTTTAATTGACATAAGGCAAATCTGTATTAAAATGCAACTACTTTATAATCATCATTATTACCCTAAGGATCATACGTCTTCAACAACTTTGTGCCAGGTCCTCCTAAGCCATGATATTCACTCAATATATTTCTATGTCTTTAATGTTTCTCCGGAAACTGGAAGTACTTTTCCGTTTGAACACAGAGAGACAGGAAATTACAAGAGGATTTAAAATGGTAAGACACTCTTTCGACTTTAATTTACAAGAGGATTTAAAATGGTAAGACACTCTTTCGACTTTAATTTACGCGGTGCACTCGATGGTAGGGCCCGCGAGACGTACCCGGTTCGCCCGGACTGTAGTTACGTCACTGGGACCCTGCTTGCCCATTACGATTAATTCGGAGCGTTGGATTACGCGTATCATGATCTAGACCCTTCCATGTTAGTCGAACAAGACATCGTGAACCAGGACTATATTTGTTCCGGTTATGACAGACAGCCTGAGACCAGAACGTGATAGCTGGCACCAATTAGGTCACTCGGATTTTCACTCACTGAGCAGGGAAAATGTAAACAGAACTCAAGAGATTATTTTGTCCAGGGAATAGGCGATAACAGTAATGAAAATATTCTTCTTTCAAAGCGCGATCAAAATATTCCTAGCTCCAAACGTGCAAACAATGAGTGTATATTTAACCATTGAAATAGTTATTACCCTATGAAGTGCCCGGGAGTCTGTGATGAGACAAAGAAAGGTTAGGACTAGTACACCCTCAGGCATGTCGTGCAAGGCCACTAATATGAGGTTGTGCGTGGGACTGGGTACCTCATCATGTCAAACAAATTGTTACAGAAGCCACTGTTGTAAGAGCATGTCTTCTTCTCTTTCTTCGTTCGCTCTCAAATAACCACATCTATCTATCTCTTATAAAACTGGCAGTCTGTCTCAGGCTTCTCTCGTCACCATACAGTTTCTCACTTTCTCCCTGAACTGGGTTGGAGAAGGCAATGCTGTCACCTTGCTCCTCTCATGGAGCCGACAGTTTTGGAGCACGTGCTCTACTGTCTGTTTGTCCACCCCCACATGGCCACATATCTATTCGGCCGATTTTCAATTTGTTGTACAGATGTTGTACAGACGGTGTACACATGTTGTACAGATGTACAGATCACTTAGCTTCTTCTTGATCATGAATAGTATAGTTCTGTAGTATCGAAGTCTAGGTGTTTCTAATACCATTTGCTTTTCTTTATAATTATTTCTGATTATTTGCTTTTATCTCTTCATATGTAGTCCTGTCTTCTGTTTGAATTTTCTTTCTTCCTTCTTTGGCAAGTTTATCTGCCTTCACATTTCCTGATATGTCGCAGTAGGCAAGGATCCACTGTACTTTTACTTGCTTGAATTCGTAGCTGATTTTCATTATCACTTCTGCCATACCGTCTAATTCATTGTTTTTATTGTTCTTGAGGGCTGTGATGACTGATAGTAAGTCTGTGAAGAACACTATCTTGTCTCTAGCAACATTTTTATTTTCCACGACGGTAATTGCAGCATTTTTTTTTTTGTTCTTCTGCCTCCGCTTAAAAATTGTTTGATGATTTTCCAGTGGCCATTGAAATATATATTTCCTGTCCATTATTTAATTGTATGTATGCACCTCCAGCTAAATTTGTGTGTAGCTTTTGCTGCTGATCCATCTGTATATATATGGTCCATTCTGTGGTTGGGTACATCTTCTTGATTTATTTCGTAGCTACGTATATCCTGCAAAAGCATGTGGATGGAATGTGCAGGTGTCACGTAACAGGACGAGCAGCAGTTGTGGTTCCATTCTTCGTAAGGAGTGCAAAGCAAAATGATGATGTTGATGATAGGGTGGTGATGGTGATGATGATAATGATGGTGATGATGGTGATGATGATGATGATGATGGTGATGATGGTGGTGATGATGGTGATGATCATGGTGATTGATGATGGTGATGATTGTGGTGGTGATTGTGACGATGATGGTGATGATGATGGCGATGATTGTGATGATGATGGTGATGATGGTGATGATGATTGTGATGATGATTGTGGTGATGATGATGATGGTGATGATGGTGATGATGATGGTGATGATGATGGGGATGGTGGTGGTATTGATGGTGGGGATGATGATGATGGTGATGATGGTGGTAATGATGGTGGTGATGATGATAATGGTGATGATGATAAAGTGATAGTGATGATGATGGTGATGATGATGATATAATTATTTTGTAGTTCCCGCGGGTCTATGAGGAGAAAAACAGAAAGAGTAGAATTACTCCTTCCTCAGGCATGACGTAAAAGGCAATTAAAATGAGGTTACGCGTGGCGTCTCATGGTGAATGGTGATGTGCCGCTTAATTCAGTCTGTTTCTTCAACTAGATAGTTCAGTGAGCCTTGTATTAAACACAGCTCTAGTAATCGCTGAGTGCCCTATTGGCAGAGTGGTTAAAGCGTTGGTTTATTGCGGCAAAGGTGCCGGGTTCGAATCACAGTACCGACACGCTCTAGTCTACATAGCTGTAAATGGGTACTTGACTCTCCTCTTTGAGTTAGGGAAGGAAAAGGCAGCGAAAAAGGGAACTGATCACCCCCCACCTCTCGATACTGGAGCTAGTATAGTGAAGTCTCTAACACTTCACTCCCCTACGGCAGGATCTGCTATGGGACTAACTTGACCTTTTTGACCAAGTAGTGGCTAACTTTCCTGTGAGCGTTATTTGATTAGATCAGGGGTTCCCAAAGTGGTCGATATCGACATCCATGGGGTTAATAAACCCCAGAGGGTTGATCTGGGGTCGATTAAACTTTGCGATAGACATAAATCCCCTCAAAAGATTAAGGGAAGACTTTCAAGTACGTTTCGAGGACCTGGTGAAAATGTTTGAACCTTACTGGAATGTTACGCAGTTTAATGTAGAAATAGAAAATGCAGTCACTGAATCACACCAACAAGATACATTAATTGATAAGTGTGTGGATCGCGAAGCAAAGTCATTGTTCGAAAATAAAACCCTCAGCATTGGCGGATCCAAGGGGGTGGCGAAGGGGCGACCGCCCTTCCCTGGTGACTCAGAAAACCTCTATTTCATAGCAACCGCTCCAGCATTTTTCCTCCCACTTGAGACTTAAATGTAAGGAATCGTTAGGTCGGACGACGGACGAATTAAAACATGTCTAGTACTGGACAATGATAAGTATCCTTAAGGTTACAAACGTAGTTTGCAAGTAATTTTACTTGCCGGGACAGTACACACAGCAGTGAGACAAAAGACGGCGCACGGCACGTGACACAAAGGAACTTCACTCGAGCCGCAAAAAAGAGGACTTTGTGACAACAGGAGGATAATTTCTGGACCGGGCGGCCAATCTCAAATAAAAAATGTTATGCTATAATATAATATTTGTATGAATTTTTATTAAATTTTGTCTCTTTGAAGTTGGACCTTACTTTTATGTATTTATAATTATAAATAGTTACTTTTTAAAATAAAAATGATTATTGTAGAGTTACTGTATAATAAAACTATCAAGTTGTCACATTTTTTTCTTCAAAATTCGTTAATTTGTTTTTTAATTGTTTAAACGTACGTCTAAATATAGAAGCAGGGTGCTGTCGTTCTGATGTATCGCCCCTCCCTTGGAAAATTCACATCTGCCAGTGAGCCTCAGTGACTACTGAAGCAATGAAAATACTGCTACAAAATACATCAAGCTTTGTGGAACAGTTAGGCCGTTTCAACTTAACATTCCCAAGTTCGTACATGGTTGAACCTGTCTTTAGCCACGCCAATGCAGTTTTGTCACAACAAAGACACAGACTGAGTCTGGAAGAGCATGATGACTTACGACTAAACTCAACAATCTCCAGCCATATATCAAAGCCTTTCTTAATGCTTATCAGCCACATCCATTAATGAATTTAACCAGTTCAGTAACATATTTAATGTAAATTTACTGTGGCTCTGTAATCAGTTTCTTACTTTATTTATTTATTGCCTGGGGGTCGATAAAGGACCAAGAATTCCATGGAGTGGTCAGGACTCAAAAAAAAAAAAAAAAGTTTGAGGACCCATGCATTAGGTGTTTCAACTTATCAAAGTGTATTTTATTCAACGATGAATGTTACTGGGCACAAGTGACAACATTTCCGAACAACTCATATTATGTTACGACTTAGAATCGTAAAACAAGTTTTAAAAAAAACAAACATAGTGAATGCTCTGAATTTTATATTGAATAGTATAAATGTGGATGGCCAAGAATGACTAATCAATGAAGCGTCATATAATTCACACATTTATATGATTTATGAAAGGTATTATGAATTACTGATTAATGATTAGTGGATATGAGCTTTTCTTCTATGCAATTAGTGGGCTGGGCTTATTGCTACAGAAACCACCACATGTTCAAGTTTGATGCAGGCTTCCTGTAAATGAAATGCTACAGGGGTGGTCCCATGATCTTTAGGGGATGAAATGGAAAATGGTAAGAACGAATTGGTAGCCTCTTTCTGTCATAACTGACTATTGGAATGATGCGCCCTTTAGATGATTAGCAATCCTCAACTGCGATTAGCCTGGTGCTCCTTTCAACGTGTTATTTTCTCTTCTGCTGGTTGGAAACAGAAACAGAATCTTCTCAGAATTCTGGATATGTTCAGCTTCCCGTGTCTCTCTTGGACCCTTCTTTGACCCTCAGCTGTGGTCACCCGGCTGGATTTTGCCATCTGCCATTTTTTCCGTATAAAATATATGAGGATTTTGTCTATTCAATATAAAGTATGGAGCATTTATTTTCTGTTTTTAATGTATTTGTTATTGTTAGCTATGAGTCGGCAGTGGTGCATCACTTCACATTCCTGTGCTCTACCATCAATTACAAACTGTCTCTGGACACATAGATTGACAGCCGCATTGGTAAAGCTCCAACCATCTCTTTCCGCCTCACAACGCGTGTTTGGACAAACTCTAAACTCACAATCAAAACCAAAGCTGTGATGTATAATGCCTGCGTCATCAGTACGCTTTTATACGGCGGCGAGACATGAACAACACATGCTAACCAAGAAAGTCTACGCCACATTCTACGTATTTTGTGG
This sequence comes from Oreohelix idahoensis, assembly GCA_024509875.1. Classification (NCBI taxonomy): domain Eukaryota; kingdom Metazoa; phylum Mollusca; class Gastropoda; order Stylommatophora; family Oreohelicidae; genus Oreohelix; species Oreohelix idahoensis. The sequence goes on along the minus strand of JAMPIV010016530.1, from coordinate 70,945 downwards.
AAGGACAAAATGACCAATGTCAAGATACTGTCACGTGCTGGCCTTCAAAGCATGTATACACTGCTTAGACAGCGCAGACTACGCCGCTGTCTTGGCCATGTCCACCGCATAGAAGATTGTCACACTCCCAAAGATATTTTCTGAGGACAACTGGCAGAAGGCAAAAGGAAAGCCGGGAGAACGCAACTGATGTTCATTGATGTGTGCATGAGAGACATGAAGGCACTGGACATGAATCCAGCAACTTGGGAGGATGAAGTTGCTGATCGCGTCAAGTGGCGATGCTCCCTCGGTGCCACCTCAAATTGGGCGACAAGAAGCTATCGCAACAAGCAGAAGAAAGAGAAAAGAACACGGCAAAAGAAACACCAGACCAAAAAAGCAGATGAGGGTTGAGGAGCGCATTCCTATAGTCAGTTATTACATAAGGGGTGGTAACAAAAGCAAATTTGATTCCTAAAACTTTTTATTCATTTACCTGTTTTATTTCCCTTATGCTTTTAGCCACATAAGTTTTACAGCTGTTAAAAAGAAAAAAAAAGTACGTAATCTGTACAAAAATAATTTTATGTTTAATTTATTGAAATAAGTCTCCCGTTACCAAATACTCTTAAATTTGAATGTTCTTACACTTTCAAAAAAATGTTTCTCTGCCGTGGTTACTTATTTGTGCATCTAATTGGACTGGAAGGACGCCTTAAGACTTAGACATTTCGAAATAATGAAAAACCAGACATACTTCCATAATTGCGACTATCTTTTGAACCTTGTTGAAACACGAAGTAACCTTTCTCGCACTTTATGCAGTTACGTTGTAGCTGTCTCCTGGGAAATCCTACTTTACCCAAACCTCTCTCAAACTTTGTGTGTGTGTGTGTGTGCGATGAAAGCTATGGACCCCTTTGATTGTCTGATGAAGGCAATGGACCCCTTTGATTGTCGGATGTAGGCTATGGACCTCTTCGTGGGGAAAAATGTATAAACACAAAATAAAAAAACTTTACATTTTAAATTCTAGAATATTCACACGAAGACCCTAGAATATTCACACGAAGACCCTAGAATATTCACACGAAGACCCTAGAATATTCACACGAAGACCCTAGAATCCATTCATGAGCCCCCAAGCGGCCCGTGGCCCACAGATTAAGAAGCCCTACTCTAAACTAACAATAAAGCTACAGTCTAGAGAAGTCTTCATTCACATAGATAACCCTTGTACCACAGTCTAGAGAAGTCTTCATTCACATAGATAACCCTTGTACAACATTCTAGAGAAGTCTTGATTCACATAGATAACCCTTGTACCACAGTCTAGAGAAGTCTTCATTCACTTAGATAACCCTTGTACCACATTCTAAAGAAGTCTTGATTCACATAGATAACCCTTGTACCACATTCTAGAGAAGTCTTCATTCACAGAGATAACCCTTGTACCACATTCTAGAGAAGTCTTCATTCACATAGATAATCCTTGTACCACAGTCTAGAGAAGTCTTCATTCACATAGATAACCCTTGTACCACATTCTAGAGAAGTCTTCATTCACAAAGATAACCCTTGTACCACATTCTAGAGAAGTCTTCATTCATAGATAACCCTTGTACCACATTCTAGAGAAGTCTTCATTCACATAGATAACCCTTGTACCACAGACTAGAGAAGTCTTCATTCACATAGATAACCCTTGTACCATAGTCTAGAGAAGTCTTCATTCACATAGATAACCCTTGTACCACAGTCTAGAGAAGTCTTCATTCACATAGATAACCCTTGTACCACAGTCTAGAGAAGTCTTCATTCACATAGATAACCCTTGTACCACAGTCTAGAGAAGTCTTCATTCACATAGATTTTTTTTTTTTTTTTTCGTACGCCCGCTAATACTCGAGGCGAAATCTCAGGTTATTTTTAATGTCTAACCTGACATTGATTTTTACGTGAGTATCCTATTTTCTTGTACAGAGACACGTGTCCCTCGCCATTCAGGCAGATACTCGCCGTTTTCGGAGGTACCCATTAGAGCTGGGTCGGCTCAGGAGCCGCCAGTCCCTGGTCGACGACACTTCTTCAAATGTCTTCGCCAGGTCTCGAGTTAATCCAGTCCAAATCCCGGTCGACGAAAAATCCTCAAATGCCGTCGCCCGGGTTTGATCCTGAATCACCCGGTCGCCAGAGCGGTGATGTAACCACTACGCTAGCGCGGCTCCCATTCACATAGATAACCCTTGTACCACAGTCTAGAGAAGTCTTCATTCACATAGATAACCCTTGTACCACAGTCTAGAGAAGTCTTCATTCACATAGATAACCCTTGTACCACATTCTAGAGAAGTCTTGATTACATAGATAACCCTTGTACCACAGTCTAGAGAAGTCTTCATTCACATAGATAACCCTTGTACCACATTATAGAGAAGTCTTCATTCATATAGATAACCCTTGTACCACAGTCTAGAGAAGTCTTCATTCACATAGATAACCCTTGTACCACATTCTAGAGAAGTCTTGATTCACATAGATAACCCTTGTACCACATTCTAGAGAAGTCTTGATTCACATAGATAACCCTTGTACCACATTCTAGAGAAGTCTTGATTCACATAGATAACCCTTGTACCACATTCTAGAGAAGTCTTCATTCATATAGATAACTAATGTATCAGTCTATAGAAGTCTTCATTAACATCGATAACCCTTGTACCACAGTCTAGAGACGTCTTCATTCGCATAGATAATCATGTGACGGTATTGCCTCCCCTGCTTTGCAGTAAAGGTCCGACAGTGGCCAAAACTCAATAGTATCTAATATGGGCTTTAATGGAGTCTTGCTTTACACAATATTACTCTTGGCAGAGGTGTAGATAGAAGAAACAAAATGCTTCTATTTCCATGGAGTCTTCACAAGATATTCAGAATAAGCGAGAACAATACTGCTTTAGCTGAGTATGTTAACTCTGTAATTCTGCCAACACTTTTGTGAAGGATCTAAGCACTTATTAATTTCTGCTCGTTTAAGCCCCACTCCTGATTTACTCGGTGGAATTCTTATTATTCTAGTATAGCTCTGTTTAGAGTGTGTGTAGTAAATTGACTGAGACAAACATGCAATAATTTTAAAATGATTAAATCGAAGTTAAATTTGAATAATTACTAATAACAAAATTTAATAATCACTTAAGTTTTAAAAGTTGGAAAATAATTTGAATAGTTATGGATCAAGAAAAGTTATCATCACGGCCGTTATGGATTGTGAAATGTCACAAGAAGGTCAAGTGGCAGCATATATTTGAACTTAGCTGCCAATGACGGTTCTGTACCTTCTTATGAGTTGGTTCTTTTCACTCTGCTCACGCTCGTCTCTGGTCAATGTTGTCGGGTGTAGCTCGTTTCCCAGAAATGTCAAGGAGTCTACCAAGTGGGTCCTTCGTCTTAAAGCTTAGGCCACTGTTCCCTTCTTGTTCCAGAGATAGTACTTTCTGCTTGTACTACCAATAACTATGGTAAAAGAGTAGAACGAAACGTTCTTCTGAGTATGTCGTTTTCCACCCCATAGTTATAGGTTCCTATCTTACCGTACCACCATCCCATTAACTCAGAATTACCCTCGATGAGAATTAAATTTAATCCCTAGTTCGCGGCCTATATTAAGGTAAAAGGCATGGAAGTTTTGGGACTCTGCCATTCTGAGCGAAAAGTCTGTCTACAAAGCTACACAAGATTACAACAGCTACTAACACTAAACACCAAATTAAAACACTGAATTAACTACACCAAGTGAACTTCTTATTTCTTCAACTTTAACTTTAAGTTTTGTTACATAAAATTTTGTTTCTGTCAATTATTCAATAATTCTTTACACAGTTACTTTTACTGTTATTTATGAATGCAATTCATGCTCAGTCTTACAATAAATACAGTCTTGACATTATTCTTTCAGTAAACCTGAAATTTATCTCAGTCAAGTCTAGAGGAATAAGTAGACAGGTTCTATAATCCCGGCGCGAGTTGCTCAACTGTGACTTATCACGCATGTACGACCGCGTTCAATTCCAAGTCGAGACCTCAATTGTGACAGTATTGCCTCCCCTGCTTTGCAGTAGTGGTCCAACAGTGGCCAAAACTCAAGAGTATCTAATATGGGCTTCAATGGAGTCTATCTTTACACAAGATTACTCTTGGTAGAGATGTAGATAGAAGAAACAAAACGCTTCTATCTCCAGGGAGTCGTCACAAGATATTCAGAATAAGCGAGAACTTAACTGCTTTGGCTGAGTATGTTAACTCTGTAATTCTGCCGACACTTTTGTGAAGGATTTAAGCACTTATTAATCCCAGCTCGTTTAAGCCCCACCCCTGATTTACTCAGTGGAATGATTATTATTCTAGTATAGCTCTGTTTAGAGTGTGTGTAGTAAATTTTCTGAGACAAACATGCAGTAACTTTAAAATGATTAAATCGAAGTTAAATTTGTATAATTACAAATAACAAAATTTAATAATCACTTAAGTTTTAAAAGTTGGAAAATAATTTGAATAGTTATGGATCAAGAAAAGTTATCATCACGGCCGTTATGGATTGTGAAATGTCACAAGAAGGTCAAGTGGCATCATATATTTGAACTTAGCTGCCAATGACGGTTCTGTACCTTCTTATGAGTTGGTTCTTTTCACTCTGCTCACGCTCGTCTCTGGTCAATGTTGTCGGGTGTAGCTCGTTTCCCAGAAATGTCAAGGAGTCTACCAAGTGGGTCCTTCGTCTTAAAGCTTAGGCCACTGTTCCCTTCTTGTTCCAGAGATAGTACTTTCTGCTTGTACTACCAATAACTATGGTAAAAGAGTAGAACGAAACGTTCTTCTGAGTATGTCGTTTTCCACCCCATAGTTATAGGTTCCTATCTTACCGTACCACCATCCCATTAACTCAGAATTACCCTCGATGAGAATTAAATTTAATCCCTAGTTCGCGGCCTATATTAAGGTAAAAGGCATGGAAGTTTTGGGACTCTGCCATTCTGAGCGAAAAGTCTGTCTACAAAGCTACACAAGATTACAACAGCTACTAACACTAAACACCAAATTAAAACACTGAATTAACTACACCAAGTGAACTTCTTATTTCTTCAACTTTAACTTTAAGTTTTGTTACATAAAATTTTGTTTCTGTCAATTATTCAATAATTCTTTACACAGTTACTTTTACTGTTATTTATGAATGCAATTCATGCTCAGTCTTACAATAAATACAGTCTTGACATTATTCTTTCAGTAAACCTGAAATTTATCTCAGTCAAGTCTAGAGGAATAAGTAGACAGGTTCTATAATCCCGGCGCGAGTTGCTCAACTGTGACTTATCACGCATGTACGACCGCGTTCAATTCCAAGTCGAGACCTCAATTGTGACAGTATTGCCTCCCCTGCTTTGCAGTAGTGGTCCAACAGTGGCCAAAACTCAAGAGTATCTAATATGGGCTTCAATGGAGTCTATCTTTACACAAGATTACTCTTGGTAGAGATGTAGATAGAAGAAACAAAACGCTTCTATCTCCAGGGAGTCGTCACAAGATATTCAGAATAAGCGAGAACTTAACTGCTTTGGCTGAGTATGTTAACTCTGTAATTCTGCCGACACTTTTGTGAAGGATTTAAGCACTTATTAATCCCAGCTCGTTTAAGCCCCACCCCTGATTTACTCAGTGGAATGATTATTATTCTAGTATAGCTCTGTTTAGAGTGTGTGTAGTAAATTTTCTGAGACAAACATGCAGTAACTTTGAAATGATTAAATCGAAGTTAAATTTGTATAATTACAAATAACAAAATTTAATAATCACTTAAGTTTTAAAAGTTGGAAAATAATTTGAATAGTTATGGATCAAGAAAAGTTATCATCACGGCCGTTATGGATTGTGAAATGTCACAAGAAGGTCAAGTGGCAGCATATTTGAACGTAGCTGCCAATGACGGTTCGGCTCCTTATTATGGGTTGGTTCTTTTCACTCTGCTCACGCTCGTCTCTGGTCAAGGTTGTCGGGTGTAGCTTGTTTCCCAGAAATGTCAAGAAGAGTCTACCAAGTGGGTCCTTCGTCTTAAAGCTTAGGCCACTGTTCCCTTCTTGTTCCAGAGATAGTACTTTCTGCTTGTACTACCAATAACTATGGTAAAAGAATAGAACGAAACGCTCTTCTGAGTATGTCGTTTTCCACCCCATAGTTATGGGTTCCTATCTTACCGTACCACCATCCCATTAACTCAGAATCTACCCTCGATGAGAATAAAATTTAATCCCTCGGGATAAAACTTTCTTTACATTTAAATAGAATAACTTTCATCGCTACTTTATATTTAAATGAAAAGGTTAATAATACAGATAGAGTCTGTTTACATATACATCTCCACTGACTGAAAAGTGTTCACAATATAAATTGAATATGTTTTCATTTATGTTTACACTGATTAAAAAGTTTGAAACTTCCATTAACTTTAAAATGAATATTTTCACTTAGACATTTACACTTGTTTAAAGCTTGAAAACTTACATTAATTTTAAAGTGAATATGTTTATATGGACATTTACACTGCTTTGAAAATGTAAGTATTATACTTAGAATGTACATCCTTTCTTTCATCTTTCCTTCCCTGCTCCGTATGGAACCTGGAACTACTTTATGCTTTTAGTTCTCTTTACGAAACTAGCAATGAAGCAATCACCAGCCCGTGCAGTGGTGGTTCATGAATCATCATTCTATACGCTGACGTTGCCTGCCTCAAAGGACTTTGACATCCACTAGTGAGTTTCACATATTAAAATTCACATGATAATATATATATATATATATATATATATATATATATATATATATATATATATATATATATATATGGTAGGGTGGGCGAGATGATGATGATTATATTGTGACCTGTGATCACTCTCTTGTCACACTCGCACCGACCCGAACAACAATAAAACTCTTGATTCTAGAGGCAGGGGCTATATTTATTTTTATAACCCATTCAGTGACAAAGCAAACATTAAACAAATAAACTAGCGAACATAACAAAACAAAACAAAACAAAACAAAACAAAACACCCAACAGTGCCCGATGCTAATCTGAAGAAGCAAACAAAGCACAGAATAGTTAAAATCATAATATAATACTGAATGAGAAACACCACGCTGTCACCTGTCAAACTGTCCTACGCCGCCACCTGACACACTCAACTATCACACACACACACACTCATGTGTGTCATCCAATGCGACTAGTAAGGTGTTGTGCGTGGGGCTGGCAATCTCACCATGCAACACAGGTTGCTAAGGAAACCACTACTGCAAGAGCACACACTCAGCTATCACACACACACACACACACACTCATGCATGTCGTCCAATGAGACTAGTAAGGTGTTGTGCGTGGGGCTGGCAACCTCACCATGTAACACAGATTGCTACCAAAACCACTATTGCCCGAGCATCTGAATGCTTAATATGAAGGCAAACCACACTGTTGGCCAAATGCTCCCTCAGGAGCGGAGAAGAGAAATATATATCTTGAAGTGAGCCCACGTGCTCTCACAACCATTCCTCACATAACCATAATTAAATAATCATAAAATGGACATAAAATAATATTCAACTATATGTACAACAAATACTCTCAATAACGAGAATAAGCTACTACCTCGTAACCGTTCCACATCAGTATTCGTTACTGCATTCTGAAGCATGTCGTATGTGACGACTGGGGCGCCTGGCAACAAGCGTGTCGTATATGACCACTGGTGCGACTGGGAATCTCATCACATGAAACACATCGTTACCGAAACAACCACTGCAATAGCATAAAAATGCTTCTTGTCGGCTTGTGATAGACACCAGCCACATTGGTGTTTCCATGCTCCGCCGGGAGCAACCAGAGAAACACATGTCTCAACAAAGGAGTGGCCTCGCGCTCTCCAGAAATCTAAATACATATTCTCACCTCACAATAACCCATTAAATATACAGTAGAATTATGATAAGTAGGCTATCGTGAAATACACTCAATTACTTTAACATTAAAGAAATAAAATAATTACTCTTGACTTTAACAAAACTGGCATTAACACGAAAGCTATCTCTTTCCTTTACTGGGGAAAATTATCTTAATCTGCTTCCCACCCCCGTCTCAATTCACACAATATAAAACTGGCGTTTTCTTTATACACACGCGTGGTGACGCGCCGCCTTTCATGACCACGTGGTGCTATCTTGATATTTTGCTAACAAGCCAATATCATCTAAATTCAAGTAATAGATGCTTCTCTGTCCAGTTTCATGTATAAAACACTCTCCTACTAAATTTGCCCGGTCTGATGGATGAAATACTTGATACTAAACTCTTACATACGTGATTTGGTCTTAACACTAGTGAAATATATCCACACATTATTTCCCCTCAATTATATTTCAAGACTAAATTATCAGGTCCTGGAAACACATTCACTTTTTCATTTAAACATTAGAACAGACACGCTGAATACTAATAATAAAACTACAGAATACTAAAGCTAATTTAAATTAACTCTCGTGCTCAAGGCATTTACAGCTTGGCTCTGTCTGTCTAGCTTCGTCTGTTCTCTCTGGGCGGCTGTGGCAACATAGGCCCGCTTGCCGGCCGCTTTCTCTTTTATAAGCCCTAGCCTACTCACTCAAGTTACTGCGCGCTGGGCGTATTAATCTTGGCTACTTAAATATCACACGCGATTATCGCTTTAGGAATAGCGAAAACACAAATAAAACCTACAGCTATTTAATATAACACACGAGTATCAAATATGATTCACAACTCTACACCACAACTATATGTAGGCTTTATTGTGGCCTCATTACATATCTTCTACTTCAGACTTTTCACAACCCAGAACGCTTCGCGCACATCGAAAATAATCTGCCTAGAAACAGGTAGGGGGCGGGCGTCTCCTTTTCGGCCCCATCACATATCTCCCTCCTGATTTTGTTGTCGTCCCGACAACATCACTACCTCAGGCACTTCTGTCGAAATCTCTTAGATCGTTGGTGCTGCGTTTGATTATTTCTCAGCGGCGATGTTTTGGGCTCAGATTCTGTATTCGGTACAACTCGGCTGGGGACCCTCTTGGTCGTTATGTCTCCAGTTGTACGTTGTCGGGCTGGCCGTTGCTGTGGTCTAGAAGACTCGCACACCTGTGCCGCATCGCTGCCTGCCCGTGACGTCTGCCTGTCAGTGCTTGTAGCTGTCGAATCTGTAGGGGGATTGCTCCTGACGTGCTTGACACTCGTTTTGCGTGGACGGTGGCCAACATTCCCCACTATCTGCTTTTGATGTGTCTCCTCCTCTGAACCTTGACTTGCACTCCCTCCTCTCTGCTTAAGACGAGTTTTCTCCCCTAACCGACTACCAATCTTCTCGGCTCCCTTAGGGTGACAGTTGTCACGGTCATCTCTTGGCTTGTACCCGGAAGGAAACCTGGTTGTGGTAGCACGTCTCAGGAAAGAGCTCTTTGAGGGACAGGCGGCTATCAAATGTTCAGTTGACTTGCAATGAAAACATCTCTTCGGAAGCGGGCCTTGAGGGCACTTGGCTGCCATGTGGTCTGACAGGTCTCCACAATTGTAGCATCTTATCTTTCTGGGCTTCCTCTGTGCCATGGGTCGCTTCCTGCTGCCCTTACACTCTTGGCCGCCAATGCCGCATACATAAATTGCTTCCATGCCCTGGGCCGATGGTTTGCTGTCAAATTCGACTCGTTCATTCTTCGCCAGACTCCGGAATCCCTTTCTGTAGATCTTGGTCTGATGTACGAATACATCAATACCTCCATCATCTGGCGTGATGAACCCCCATCCCCTGTGGACACTATACCACTTGCACATCCCTTTTCGCCTTGTCGGTGCCACTGCTTTTATTGGTGCTGTCAGCTCACAGCTTCCCTTGACGACAGCCTGACTCTCACATACAGGAAGGGCTAGTTGCGGTTCCTGCGGACACACCTCCTCGCCTTGCGTTGGCTGTTCCCGCGGACACACCTCCTCGTCTTGCGTTGGCTGTTCCCGCGGACACACCTCCTCGTTGTGCTTTGGCTGCTTCCGCGGTTGGCTTGGTGCTTTTGTTCTCTGCACCTCCTCTTGTGCTGGCGAACTGGCCTCTGACATTTGTGCTATCTGGGACTTTAGGAAGGATAATACTGCTCTGAGTGCCTCCTCCTCCTTCTTAACTTCTGCACTTGCTATCTGGATCCGTGTCTCAGGCTTTTTACTTCCACCATAAGCAGCATATTCCCAAGGGAAATTCCTGGTCATCTCACTGACTGGTGGTTGCTCGCTGTAGGCTCTTTCTATTATCTTGAGTAACTGCTCAGGGCTGGCCTTGGCTCCACCATGTATCCGTAATTCTCTAGATACCCATGGTGTAACGTTGTTCCATATCATGTCTAACTTGTCTTCTGCACAAAAAGGCGCCACATTCCACGCGGCTTCCACATCTTCCACAAACTCTTGCCAAGTGGGTCTCCCCTCTCCACTAAACAACCTTATTTCTGGCTCCTTCACGTACAATATCTTCACAGGCGCATTAGCCATCTTGCTGCAGGAATGCACTGCTGGGTGTTTACAATATTTGTTCGTTTGCTGTTTGCTCGTTGTCACTGTCTGCCTTATCCTGTCGACGACACCAATTGTGATAGGGTGGGCGAGATGATGATGATGATTATATTGTGACCTGTGATCACTCTCTAGTCACACTCGCACCGACCCGAACAACAATAAAACTCTTGATTCTAGAGGCAGGGGCTATATTTATTTTTATAACCCATTCAGTGACAAAGCAAACATTAAACTAATAAACTAGCGAACATAACAAAACAAAACTAAACAAAACAAAACTAAACAAAACAAAACAAAACAAAACAAAACAAAACACCCAACAGTGCCCGATGCTAATCTGAAGAAGCAAACAAAGCACAGAATAGTTAAAATCATAATATAATACTGAATGAGAAACACCACGCTCTCACCTGTCAAACTGTCCTACGCCGCCACCTGACACACTCAACTATCACACACACACTCATGTGTGTCATCCAATGCGACTAGTAAGGTGTTGTGCGTGGGGCTGGCAATCTCACCATGTAACACAGGTTGCTACGGAAACCACTACTGCAAGAGCACACACTCAGCTATCACACACACACACACACACACTCATGCATGTCGTCCAATGAGACTAGTAAGGTGTTGTGCGTGGGGCTGCCAACCTCACCATGTAACACAGATTGCTACCAAAACCACTATTGCCCGAGCATCTGAATGCTTAATATGAAGGCAAACCACACTGTTGGCCCCATGCTCCCTCAGGAGCGGAGAAGAGAAATATATATCTTGAAGTGAGCCCACGTGCTCTCACAACCATTCCTCACATAACCATAATTAAATAATCATAAAATGGACATAAAATAATATTCAACTATATGTACAACAAATACTCTCAATAACGAGAATAAGCTACTACCTCGTAACCGTTCCACATCAGTATTCGTTACTGCATTCTGAAGCATGTCGTATGTGACGACTGGGGCGCCTGGCAACAAGCGTGTCGTATATGACCACTGGTGCGACTGGGAATCTCATCACATGAAACACATCGTTACCGAAACAACCACTGCAATAGCATAAAAATGCTTCTTGTCGGCTTGTGATAGACACCAGCCACATTGGTGTTTCCATGCTCCGCCGGGAGCAACCAGAGAAACACATGTCTCAACAAAGGAGTGGCCTCGCGCTCTCCAGAAATCTAAATACATATTCTCACCTCACAGTAACCCATTAAATATACAGTAGAATTATGATAAGTAGGCGATCGTGAAATACACTCAATTACTTTAACATTAAAGAAATAAAATAATTACTCTTGACTTTAACAAAACTGGCATTAATACGAAAGCTATCTCTTTCCTTTACTGGGGAAAATTATCTTAATCTGCTTCCCACCCCCGTCTCAATTCACACAATATAAAACTGGCGTTTTCTTTATACACACGCGTGGTGACGCGCCGCCTTTCATGACCACGTGGTGCTATCTTGATATTTTGCTAACAAGCCAATATCATCTAAATTCAAGTAATAGATGCTTCTCTGTCCAGTTTCATGTATAAAACACTCTCCTACTAAATTTGCCCGGTCTGATGGATGAAATACTTGATACTAAACTCTTACATACGTGATTTGGTCTTAACACTAGTGAAATATATCCACACATTATTTCCCCTCAATTATATTTCAAGACTAAATTATCAGGTCCTGGAAACACATTCACTTTTTCATTTAAACATTAGAACAGACACGCTGAATACTAATAATAAAACTACAGAATACTAAAGCTAATTTAAATTAACTCACGTGCTCAAGGCATTTACAGCTTGGCTCTGTCTGTCTAACTTCGTCTGTTCTCTCTGGGCGGCTGTGGCAACATAGGCCCGCTTGCCGGCCGCTTTCTCTTTTATAAGCCCTAGCCTACTCACTCAAGTTACTGCGCGCTGGGCGTATTAATCTTGGCTACTTAAATATCACACGCGATTATCGCTTTAGGAATAGCGAAAACACAAATAAAACCTACAGCTATTTAATATAACACACGAGTATCAAATATGATTCACAACTCTACACCACAACTATATGTAGGCTTTATTGTGGCCTCATTACATATCTTCTACTTCAGACTTTTCACAACCCAGAACGCTTCGCGCACATCGAAAATAATCTGCCTAGAAACAGGTAGGGGGCGGGCGTCTCCTTTTCGGCCCCATCACATATATATATATATATATATATATATATATATATATATATATATATATATATATATATATATATATATATATATATATATATATGTTAGTTCACATGTTAGTAATAAAATATAAAATGTAAATCACAACTTACGCCAATCCTGACTCACAGACGTTTTGCTCGGATGAATAAAAGAAACTTGAATCCGCCTCTTACACGCGGCTGGGGTGTCGTTAAGTTTAATAAGTTCCCTCTCTGACTTCGTGTGTGGTCCTTCAGTTTCCTCAGTCTAGGTTTCCTTATTTAATATGAAAGAGATTTCCTTGGCTTTGAAAGTCCGTCCAAAATTCTCAAATAAACGGTGTCCGGTATGTTAAGAAGGAATTATGAATTCTAATTCTTCATTCTAGCAAGGTCTGGTATCAAGTGAAATAGCTTGAGAAAATGGTCAGATTAAATTCACTGCCTTCACACGCATTTGTTATGCGCGCCTCAAATGATCAGCCAATCTGATTTGAATATGTTGCATGACTCAGCTAATGCAAAATTTCAAACATTACTTTTCTGAAAATGGGGTGTAAACATCCGATAGTCCTTGGGTTTAAACTTACGAACATGTCGATAACCTCATATAACAACGTGTTCCCAATGTAACAGTCATTACTTTATCAGAAAGTTATCTCTTGTATGTGTCGGTCCATCAGTTGTCTCCCCGTATTCCAAGCTTTGGTGATGCGCGTGCCCGCGTCTTATCAGTGATTAAGCACTGCGCTGAGGCGATGTATGTGTTAATCTGTATACTGATATCGCTGCTCCTACGATAGTCAACAGGGTTAGGTCGCTGCCATTCCTTGCAACGCAGGGAGAAATGGGTAACAACAAGACATGTCTACTTATCCCTGAGAAGGGTGTAAGAAGGAAAATACAAAATATCTGCTACACATAGCAGAAAAACAGAAAGAAAAAAGTGCGACAAATGAAAGCACACAATAAAATCAGTACCACAAATGTACCGATACTGCCGGAGTAATGGCCACTGACTGCTTTGACGGTCGGTGGCTAAGGATCAAAGAAGAAGACAGTCTAGAGACGTTTTCTTTCACATAGATAACCTTTGAACCACAGTCTATAGAAGTCTTCATTCACATAGATAACCCTTGTACCACTGTCTAGAGATGTCTTGATTCACATAGATAAACCTTGTACCACAGTCTAGAGATGTCTTCATTCACAATGATAACCCTTGTACCACAGCATAGAGAAGTCTTCATTCACATAGATAACCCTTGTACCACTGTCTAGAGATGTCTTCATTCACATAGATAAATTTTGTACGACAGTCTAGAGATGTCTTCATTCACATAGATAACCCTTGAAAGTTATATATTGAGTAAGCTCTTGATCCAGCGTAATTTTATCGAATGCATTGTACTTGTTGGTTCTTAAAGTTTCTGGAGTCTGTGGGGAAACAAAGAAAGTATAGGATTACTGCTCGCTCAGACATATCGATAGAGGCGTCTGATGTAAGGCTGCGTAAAACCAATTGCTTCAGAGACACCTGCTGCACGGGCACATGAATGCTTTGATGCAGGTATCCTGAAGGGGGATCAACTGTAGTGGTGGCTCCATGCTTGGTAAGGGGCAAAAAGGTAAATTATGATGATGGTAGTGATAGTGATGATGATGGTGGTGATGATGAGGATGATGATGATGATGATTGTGATGATGATGATGGTGGTGATGATGATGAGGATGATGAAGGTGATGATGGTGGTGGTGAGGATGATGATAGTGATGGTGATGAAGATAATGGTGATGATGATGATGGTGATGATAACTGTCGTACGGAAGGTTAATTGTTTTATTTGGCCCGTCTGAGTAGAGTGGATGTCGACAGATACGCGAGAAGGTATAGAAAATAGATTTTTCACAGGTGGTAGATTGAGGGAAATATATGTCTCTGGCGTGATTAGGTTGTTTGCTCCAGCATATCCGTACCACTGTACTTTGTTGCAAGACAGCTTTTACCTCCCTATCAAGAATAGATAGGTTTCTCTACACACACACACACACAGCTACGTGACAACAAGACACACAAACGTGATAAAAAAAACTACGGATAAATGGGTATGGGTCTGACCAACACACAAAGGTAAGTTTCTTTGTAGTTTATTATCATTTAAACTCGACAACATCAAAATATCTAAACGACAAAAACCAAAGAATCATTTATATGCATATTAAATACAGCAGAAAAAGTGCACCCTCCTAGAAACGGAGAAAAAAACCCACTAAAATTATTAACCCAAAGGTTGAAGGTTAGTACTATATTACAGAATGAACAGTAGTGGTACTCTATGAGACCCAGTAAAATAAACAAACTTTTAGACAAATCAGATATATGGATAGTTTTCCCGCAAACACGAAAATACTCGCACACTCTTTCAAGCAGTGGCAACTCTCACACTCTTACCTAATACCCTGGAATGGTAGGTCAGTAATATCCCTTGGTAATAGAATTAGTCCATGAATATATTATCTACTCGTATTTTCACTTAATTTTATGTCACTCCAGTTGTCGCAGATTTAAATTGGCCCCAGTTCATCCCCAGAAATTAGTTAATGAGGTGAACGCCTAATATAGTGCTTCTCCTAGAAGTGTTATTACAAATAGTTAAAACTGTCAATGTTCTTGAGGTTCACTCTTTAACGGGAAAAAGAATTCCAGTATTGGGAAACATCTGGTTGATAAAAATAATGTTCATATGATGATGATGGTTCTTCTCTCGGCCAACTCTGTATTAAAACCGCCGATTCTGCACAGTGGTGGTGTTCAGAGAGATATACTCCCCTTGAATTATGACTGTCAGGAGTCGGGATAACCTGTGGCTGGTAAAATGTATATCTGGGTTTGGTAAGTCCACTGTTAAAAATGTATTGTCCTCCAATACTCTCTGGCGAGTGCCCGTTTACAAATGAAATCGGTGACACACAAGGCAGGAAAAGGATAAATAACAAATCCGAAAAAAGAAAAAGACTGCTGGCCGCCCTTGTGATCAGGTCTGCGAAGAATACAAGAAACATTTATATAAAAAATATGCTAATCCTATATCTTAACACAGACGGGGACAAGACGATCTCTTCTCTAACCCGTCAGTCCTGATTAAATTCAAAAGGCACACGGCGTTTCCTTACGCTTACAAGTTAGCAGACGCCGCTGGCGCTGAGTTCGGTCGGACCGAATTATGTTAATTCGCCCGCCTCTGCTTGCGCCGGCGTTCAGCGTACAATGTTAATTATTATTTAATCTCTCCATACTCGCTACCTAAACAATGATCGCCTGTCATTAAATAGCTATTAAATTTTCGGCGTCTGTTAGTTCGTCGTATGTTATTAAAAATAATAGACACTATAGTGACAAATGTGCACAAATGAAATATAACCTGTAATCTAGACTCCCTCTATCAGTCGCTTTATTGCCTATAAGTCCAGTCAGCTAAACCGTCGGGTTTATCTCTCTCCTGTAGAGATTAAGTGTCGTGTCTGCCTATACTGTTAACATCATTACGGTCTGAAGTAAGCGGGTGGCGTGATTTAACATTTTAATAGAATATCTGGTATGAAATCGCTACGCGTTACTTTATTTCACTCGTTTTACTAGCGAGAAAAATCTAAGTGAAGAACAAATGTTAAAAGCTATCACTTCTTAAATCTTTAGCACGATTATCCTTTTTTACCAGAAAATTCAGAAATGAAAATCTCCACGAACACTAGTACACAATATTCCAACAAGAAAGACTGGTTCTAGGACTGCGCTAGACTATTCAAAATTCTGACTGACAACTGATGATGGGGTTAAGAAAATGACAGTAAATATATATATATATATATATATATATATATATATATATATATATATATATATATATATATATATATATATATATATATATATATATATATATATATATATATATATATATATATATATATGTGTGTGTGTGTGTGTGTGTGTGTGTGTGTGTGTGTGTGTGTGTGTGTGTGTGTGTGTGTTAATTTCGCGTCCCGGTGAGACCCAAAGTTCAGAAGCTAGGAGTATCAAGATAAAAGACTTACGGTCAGTCGATGAGGTTTCTCGTCGGGAGTTTTCGACCGGCATGAAAAGACTTTCTGTTCGACTAGCGGGTTTCTCTTTAAGAATGCCCGCTTTTGAAGATCAAAGAGCCCAGGGGTTTCTAACTTCCCCTGAGTACGAAACTTCGAAAGGGTCTGTGTTTTTGTCTCTCCCACGTGCTTGCCTGTCTGAGAACAATTATTATTGACAGATGCTGGCGTGAGGGGACGAGGTAAACACTGCCTGATTTGCTTCCCTGTTATAACTGACAGATCACGCAGTTTGTAAACATTTCGTTAGCTCGTGTTAAAAGAAAAGAAGGCGGGACAAAATGGTACGTTGCAGAAATAGAAAGTTTGTGTATATATGCCCATTTAGCTAGCAAATTAGAGGGCAGCTATTATGTTGCAATAAGCTGTCAGATTATACTGTAGACACTTTTTCCATTACACGTCACAATGATGATGATGATGATGGTGATGATGATGATGGTGGTGATAATGATGATGATTGTTCATGTAGTCTATTTTCTGTTATCATTTAAATTGCTTCATTACGTGAACTAAACACATATTTGAAGTTTCTTCTTCTTCAACTACCATGTTGGTGGTGTAGGCGATCAGGCCTCGTCACAACCTCCTTCTCCAGTATTATTTATCATTTCAGTTGTTGGTTTCTTTCTATGCCATGATGTCACGCTGTCCAGTATCTGCTTTTTTTGGTCGTCCTCTATCTGTTTTTCCTTCAACTTTTCCTGTTGTTACGATATAATCCATATTTTTTCTTCTTATAACATACCCAAAAAAAGTGGAGTGCTTACCTTCTAACATGATACATAAGTTTCCTTTGCGCGTTGGTCTCTTTCAGGACATCCTCATTTCTCACTTTGGCTGTCCATCATAATTTTTAACTTTTCTGTAAAACCACGTATCTGTAGCTTTAACTTAATTTTAAGTTTATTTGCTTCATTTCCTTTTTTGTATGTTTTATTTTCTTTCATTTTTAAGTAGTTTTAATGTTTTAATAAACGTAATTTGGATAAATACGTCAAATTGATAAAGAGGACATGTGCTTTTTTCTTTCTTTTTCTTCAAGCAGTTCCATCCTGTAACTTGTTGCAATTAAGGTTGCATCATCAACGGAGCTGTTGCGTACGTTTTTTACCTATGGGGGTAGTCGTTCGGTCCTGCCAATGTACGCACCAGTCGTGATATAGTTATATTATATGTGCGTTCAATATACTCACGCACCGACGTGCACAATGTAGAGTATGTGTTTTTCTGTACGCACGGGTAACCTAGTTTTAGAAGAGAGTCTTACGTCATCATCTGAAAGGGGCAGTCCGGACGATATGTCCGTGGAATATTTCGTTTATCGTGGCAAGTCTGTGGAAGCCATTCGTTTGTTACAATATTGGTCTTCAGGTCGAAGTTAATATTGGGAGTAATATGTAAGTTGTCGCCCCGTCGTATTGTATGATTAGAATATTGAAACCTGAAGTTTCAAGGCTACTCCTTAAGAAAGTCTAGCGGGAATCCATATTGTTATGTCATTCCTAGAATGGACCAAAAGGAGCTGATAGCCTCTATGATCCATCGTAGAAGGAGAATTCCTACGAGGAAACACAGTGATTGGATTTTATTTATTATTATTATTATGCCGTTATGCCAATGCCAATGTCGTGGCATATTGAAGAGAGGTTAGCCAAAGGAAGTCTCTAACCTATTTGTATTGTCATGTATGACTGAATGGATCGTATCAACTATGGAAAGTATTAGAATGAGAAAGACTTGGATTAAGACAAGTTTTATATGGACACGTCATTCTTCATTATGAAGCTATTTACTGTGATAGATGTCCTTGAAGGAAGGTCAACGGACATTGTCTTAACGTATCTCAAATAGTAACTATTGGTGAATCCTAATCATTTGGATAGAAAAGGACTTGATTTGTAAAGAATCTGCAAGGATCCATATTATTATCAGAAACTGTACTATGTATTATTCTTATATCTAATCATGATCGTCCTGTTCAACTCCGTCTGTATCACGTCAATAAATAATATGTACTTTTACCAACGACTTGTGTACAGTCCTGAATTGGCCAATTGCCTACCACTCGTTGGAGTTTGCTTGAAGAACTCTTCTGACATTTTCGTTGAAACCATTCGCGTGTTTAAGCTAGAACATTAATACACCTATCACTAGCTTACCATTACTACTATTACATCATCACAAAAGAACCTAACAGTAATTGGCGGCACAGTGTGATTTGGACAAGTTTCAAAGAAGGGAACTTACTCAATATTTTTTTCAAGAATCGTTATACAGAAAGACCCGTGTCTTCATCATGGAATTAACACGACGGTTATCAGAAGGTCAAGGTCAGCAGTGAACCTCAACACCAAGTTCTCCAGTGACTAACTACGTTGGACATCATCCTTTAGTCCTCATTACGTGCGAGCTTTACTCAAATACTCAAGGCGAAGTATTTTGAAGTCTCAAACGTACATCTACGGAGACGAGGCACATTTTTTGTTTGATCAGCCGAGATAAGTATAAACGTAGTATCGTTTATTGCTGTATTGTGTTTGGCTGTGCCTATTCTCTTATATGTCTACCTATATACTTTTCATGTTGCATGTTCTATGTTGTATATTCGTCGTGGGCGGTAGGGAGGTCGATCTGACAAACGAGGTTCATCTCGAAGCCGATTCGGGCTCTTTGTCAGATGTTCTATAGGATTTAATTTATAAGTTTCAATTGAGCGATAATTCCGGTTCTAGGCTAGAAACCTTGCTGTAGTTCCGATCGCTACTTGTCTCTTATGATAGTATCTGTTTAGCTGTTCCGTCAAGTTTTAATCGTTGTTTTCATAGTTATTTTTATCCGTATTTAGTTTGATGATGTATCTTGTATGTGATTATTGTCCGTCTCACCTGACTTTCGTTGAGTTTTTTACAAAACATATGTTTATACACTGTCTTGTTCATTGTCTTGTTGATTATCTTATCGCAGTTATCATCGTAATTTTTTACGACATTCTATTTTAGTTTCACATTTTTATTTGATTGCTGCGACTGTTTTTCACTTGTCTTTGATTATTTCGTCTCGTCAGTATTGTTCCTATTGTCTATCACGTTGTTACTTTCATTACATTTCATTACATCTTCTCTTCTCTTCTTCCGTCCTTAGCCACCGACCGTCAAAGCAGTCAGTGGCCATTACGCCTAGTGGCGTCTTAGGGCAACAGCAGATAGGTTTTCTTTGCCATTGTTTCCCATCACACCTATTGGCGTCTTTAGGGCAACGGCAAATCAATCCATTTGCTGTTGTTTCCGTAATCGAAGTGACTGGCAAACGGGTGATCAGCCCGTTGGTATTTCATTACATAAATTACTTTATTGATTATTAATATATTTCACAATTATATGAGTATAGTTACCGTTCTAGGACAGGAACAAAGATCACTTGGTATAGTAACAAGGTTAATTAATTTACATTGATTAATTATCATTTTAGAAATCAAGAGTATTGTGACTACTTATAAAGCATAATGTATTCACCAGATTATTTTATTAATCAAGCTAAAGCCCTTAATATGACTCCTAAATAGAATAATATATTATAAATCATTTGGGAATAATTTTTTTTTAGTGTTACACACAAAACTATGACGTAGTAGTTGTGACGTCATATATAGACTCCATTTTGTTTTTGCGTACACATGTTTGGACTTTCTTGTGTACTGACCTACAAAGTATAGGAAGTCACTTAAAGAATTCGCTTACTATTTGATTGACTCGGGAAGTCATTAATGTATATTTAATATGGATATTTTGTATCATTTTCTCCAGGAGGGAGATAGAATAGGTAAATGGGGTTCAAGCTGTGAAGAATATGCCATAGAACATTTCTTCATTCAAATTAGCCAAGATCTTAAGGATTTTGCATTTTTTACGTGTAAATATGGCTTTTCACAAGAGAAAGCGGTGATGCTTGCTAATCTATTATCAACCATTTTCTATGATGAAGGTAAAATAACTACTCAAGACAGTAATGTTGTTGAGTTAGATGAGTTGAAGAAAACCATAACGAATCATCAGGGTAGGGAGATTGCACTTACTAATGAGCTGATACAGCAAAAAGGAGGATATGAGAAAAAATTGTTAGCAATGGATTTTGAAAATGCTGAATTGAAAAATAAATTGACGGTGTTGATGGCAGATAATAATAAATTTCATGACTTCTCTCTTAGTAAGAAGAAAGAGTTAGAGGATGAGGTGACCTCATTGAAGCAGATGTTGGAGAAACAGATAGGTAAAGTGAACTCTTCCACGCTTGAAGTGAAACTACTGAGGGAAGGTAATGAGAAACGTATGCGTGAATCTCATGAAGATAATGAGAAATTTAAGAAATTGTTTGAAAATTTGAAATTAGAACATGACAATTTGAAATCAGATTATGCAGATTTGAAAATTGAAAGTGAAAAATGGGAAATGGAAGCTCCAAATAGAAATGTTGTATCATCCTTGAATAATGGTTATTCTTGGAGTCACCTCGAAGAAGAATACATGAGTAAATTGATAGCTCTCGAACAAAACCTTGAAAAGAAAAAGGGTGTTGGCTACCCAACGGCTGTCTCTGTCAAACACTCACTAGTCAACGGGTTCAAGCGCATGTTGGCTATAGCTGTTGAGACAGACTACACATTTAATGAAGCAGAAAGGATCAAGGATTTATTAAAGGAACAGAACATGAAAGTTTTGGATAAAAAAGTAGCAAATCTTGATTTGACTAATCAAGAGCTCAGGAATCTTCTATGTCAACAGGAGAAAGTGTCTCAGGAAAAACAGATAAATATTGAAAAATTACTCATGGAGAAAAATGAGTTAGAGAATGAAGTACGTTCAGTAAAAAAATTACTTGACAAGGAGAATAAGGTCATTGGAGAATTTGATAAGTTAAATATGACTATAAAGACAGACTGTCATGCTCATTTGGCTCAGATTCAAGAGCTGACATCTGAGATTCCTCTTTTGAAATTAAGGGTTGAGGAGCTTACGAATAGCCATCAAAATGCCATTGAGGCACTTGAAAGAGAAAAGGCCATTAATAAAGAACATGTCAGGAAACACACTATCGATGTTGAAAATCTAACTCAAACTACTGCTGCAGAACTCGAAGTTAAAGATTTAAATATTATGAATGGGATTGCTAGAGAGCTAGAACAAGTCAAAATGAATTATCAGAAGTTGAAGTCAGATTATGTAGAGTTGAAAATAGAAGCTGAAAAACAGAAAAAATTGATAATGAGTCTTAGAGATAGAAAAGTCAGAAAGGGAAATAACAAGAATTGTTTAAAGGGAAAAAATTTTATCAAACTTCTCTATATAATGTATCTTCTAGCCAATCTCACAGATTACGAGATTTTTATCAAAATAATTTTGGAAATAATCAAAGCAATAATTATCATCATAATAAAAAATTTAGATCACAATCTTTCAATAACAGACAAGGTTCGTGGAATAAAACATTTAACCAACATCATAACGTTAATTATACTAATTATCGTACTCATTCAAATTTTAACTCAAGCAGAAATGACAATTGTGGCAATTTTAATGCCAATAATCAGAATCGATCGCGTCGAAGAGATAGATCGTCGAGTAATACACGTAGACATTCTAATGTCGCTTTAAGTGATACTCAGGCTATTATTGAACAGGGTAAAGGTGCCGATACTCATAATGCAATGTCTTGTATTGATCTTAATCAGGTAAAAGCATGCTCAGAATGCTCGACTCTGTTCCAGCCCAAGGCGATCACGACGCTACGGTACGGAAATGTTTTGCCAAGTCTCCCGGCTGTGTGTACGGCCATTTCAGCTATACACGATGGACCGGGATGCCTTCAATTAAATCATGGATTTTTAAATGGCATTCCATGCTCTCTTTTATTTGATTTAGGCTGCAGTACTATGGGAGTGCGGAACTCTTTGGTCGACCCCGCCTGTGCAACTGGAGAGACCATCCAATGTGTTACTTTTAGTGGGACAGTAGAAACATTTCCCACAGCCATTATTGATTTAAAAACACCATTTTTTCAGGAAAGATCCACGCCTGTCTTCTTCCGAATCCAATTAGTGATGTCATATTGGGTAGAATACACGGTATAAAAGAGTGTACCTCTCAGCAAATTGCTGAATGGGAAAAGCAGAATATACAGGATGCCTATGCATTTACTACTATTCCTAGATTTGTTTCACATGCACATATTGCTAAACTGTTATGTAATGATAAGGTCTTGGAATCTAGCATTGAAAATGATTCCACTGTTCATTACGCCACTGTGGCTAATTCGTTACAACCTTTACGACATGCATCCATTCTTAAGAAGGACATTAAGGTTTCAACGCAACCTGTGAAGACTAGTAAGTCATTCCGGGGGACATATACCTTCCCTCGACTTGATCAGCAGGCAACCGATCGTAAGAAAAAGGTTACGTTTGAGAAAAAGGTAAAGGATGTTCCTAATAAAAATAAGAGTTGTAACTCAGATGGGAAAATTAATACCAATAAGGTTGCCAGTAAGGTTTTAACTTTGCCCAGCAAGCAAGTGTCTACGACATGTCGTACACCTACACCTTTGTCTGGCATAAGTAATAATAATGAAGTACAAAAGTATGGTACATTTAAGAATAATCCTTAAGGTATAAATAATAAATATTATAATTTACCTAAGAGGACTAATGTTACCCATCAACCTTGTTCACATTCTTGTGACTACGGTACCACTTATGTTGGTAGAGGTGCATCTTCTCGCACCATCCTTGTGCAAAATCTGCCACAGCGAACTAGTTGGCAAGCACTAGGAGATTTTCTCAACCACACGGCAGACGTTAGGTTTGTGCTTCTGTTACCTCATACCAATAACAGGTATGGTGACGCCGTGGTTACTTTTAGGACCAATAGAGAAGCTCGCATGGCTATCGAGCGGGACAATGGTGTGTATTTCCACCACCATTCTCTCTGATTACAATTGGTTCCCGATTCTGCGTCACGCAGATAGTAACCTACTATATTGGATTTTGATTTCACATTCTTTGATGACTCAGCCTATGCAGTCATCGCCTCTTTTTCTTTAATGGTCATCTTTGCTTTCTCGACGCCACGGGGACTTTTCCAATGGAATTTTATGCCATTCGGATTAATGAATGCGCCAGCTACCTTTGTACGCATGATGCGCCGCGTACTGTCTCATCGTCCCGATGTCATTACTTACATAGATGACATCTGTCTTTTCAGTAACTCTTGGGATGAACATATTCAGGGATTAAAAGCTTTACTTTCTACTTTACGGGATTATAACTTAACAGCGAAACCTTCAAAGGCATTTGTCGGTTTTCATGACATCTTCTTTTTGGGCCATCGTATAGGTCGGGGTTTAATGTATACAGAAGACAGTAATGTCTCGAAAATCTTAAACATCTCAGCACCTAAGACAAAAAAAAAAACAAGTTAGATCTCTTTTAGGACTAATACAGTTCTATTCTAAATTCATCCCTCATTTGTCTACTATAACTGCACCTTTTTCTTCTTTACTGAGAAAAGGTACAGCTAATGTAATACAGTGGTCTAACGAACATCAAATCGCGTTAGATTATATAAAAAAAAATTTTTCAAATGAGCCTTTTTTGAGGTTGCCTAACAAAGATCTCACGTTTATTCTTCGCAGTGACGCGTCTTCTTACGCAATTGCTGCAGTCTTGATGCAGGAATATTCAGGCACCTTATTTCCAGTTATGTACGTTTCGAGAAAATTGACGACGAGCGAACTGAAGTACTCCGTCCTGGATAAGGAGTTACTCGCTTTGGTTTGGTCAGTCACTAAACTAGAACGATATTTACTGGGATCACACTTTGTAGTGGAAACTGACCAAAAAAAGCTCTCACAGCATTGAACACTAAGGACGTGAAATCTTCAAAGTCTACTAGATACGCTATCGCTCTCCAGCCATATAGCTATGAAATTCGAGCAATTCCTGGAGTGAAAAATGTGTTTGCGGACTGTCTGTCAAGATGTCCAAGCGAACTGGTCGAACCTAAACCACTTCCGGATGTTGAAACGTCCTCACAGATAATCAATCAAATATAATAAGAGGAACTGCGTACAGTATCAATTATTGAACCTCTATACATACTTTGTATGGAACATATTCATTTGTACCAGCATAATTCCGGGATATACTTACTTTTGGATTATAACAGCACTTCTTGTGTAGTAACATTTTATTAGTACGGAAACATTGTTATATTGATAAATGGATAATCAATGTTCGTATGGAACATGTTTTACTACATATTGTGTTATAGAATATCTTTTCATCGCACATGGAACATTAAAAACATATTCTCGTCGATTATTAACTACTTTTAATGGAACATTAACACTCAGTAAATTTGCATTTACTTAAATAAAGTAGTAATTAGTTATGTGTTGATAATTAAGAACTACAGTAAGTAGAAGAAATCAATTTAAGCTACTTAATTAATTGTAGAGTACACATTAACTAACTTGAATAGTTGTAAGTGTCTCTGTGTACTTATATTTACTTCTCATGGTGCTTGATCTCTCAACTTTTAGAAACTAGTCCACCATTCTAATGTTAGAAACATTACGGGTGTTGTTTCTTAACGTGTTTAATTATGCTTTGTTTCACTTTGCATGTTTTATTTTCATTTTTGTTGATTCTCTTGTCATTGATTATCCTCATCGTTGCTATTCATTTTCATTTTGAAATCACATGTTTGTTTTGAAAATTCAGTTGAATGTTTTTATCATCTTTTTGGTTTTCAACTTTCTTTTACTTCGTATTTTACCACATCGTTCCAAAGTAGGTCGATTGTGGATGTGTGCTTTAATGCATACTTTCATTTAGTTATATTGATTTCCATTTTTATATTCTTTTTCATAATATTGTATAACATAATGACTTTAATTTATGTTCATAAATATCGATGTAGTTTTGACTCACCTCTCTTGGGTACTTAGTTTTAAAAAAAAATTAATTAATAGAATTAATTTTTTTTTAAGGGCCGGTGATAAGGGAGCTGTTGCGTACGTTTTTTACCTATGGGGGTAGTCGTTCGGTCCTGCCAATGTACGCACCAGTCGTGATATAGTTATATTATATGTGCGTTCGATTTACTCACGCACTGACGTGCACAATGTAGAGTATGTGTTACTCTGTACGCACGGGTAACCTAGTTTTAGAAGAGAGTCCTACGTCATCATCTGAAAGCGGCAGTCCGGACGATATGTCCGTGGAATATTTCGTTTATCGTGGCAAGTCTGTGGAAGCCATTCGTTTGTTACAATATTGGTCTTCAGGTCGAAGCCAATATTGGGAGTAATATGTAAGTTGTCGCCCCGTCGTATTGTATGATTAGAATATTGAAACCTGAAGTTTCAAGGCTACTCCTTAAGAAAGTCTAGCGGGAATCCATATTGTTATGTCACTCCTAGAATGGACCAAAAGGAGCTGATAGCCTCTATGGTCCACCGTAGAAGGAGAATTCCTACGAGGGAACACAGTGATTGGATTTTATTTATTATTATTATTATGCCGTTATGCCAATGCCAGTGTCGTGGCATATTGAAGAGAGGTTAGCCAAAGGAAGTCTCTAACCTATTTGTATTGTCATGTATGACTGAATGGATCGTATCAACTATGGAAAGTATTAGAATGAGAAAGACTTGGATTAAGACAAGTTTTATATGGACGCGTCATTCTTCATTATGAAGCTATTTACTGTGATAGATGTCCTTGAAGGAAGGTCAACGGACATTGTCTTAACGTATCTCAAATAGTAACTATTGGTGAATCCTAATCATTTGGATAGAAAAGGACTTGATTTGTAAAGAATCTGCAAGGATCCATATTATTATCAGAAACTGTACTATGTATTATTCTTATATCTAATCATGATCGTCCTGTTCAACTCCGTCTGTATCACGTCAATAAATAATACGTACTTTTACCAACGACTTGTGTACAGTCCTGAATTGGCCAATTGCCTACCACTCGTTGGAGTTTGCTTGAAGAACTCTTCTGACATTTTCGTTGAAACCATTCGCGTGTTTAAGCTAGAACATTAATACACCTATCACTAGCTTACCATTACTACTATTACATCATCACAAAAGAACCCAACAGTACCTCAAGTTGTTTATATTATGTACACCGACTGATATTCCTGGCACATCCTGTACGGATCTCGTTCTATTTTTACTGCGTAGACAAAACAGATCAGGTGACAGTGACACATTTCTGCTGAAAGTTTCAGGTTTGCCTGCCAATTCTTACAGTTGCTGTTTGTTGCCAAAACACGTTTTTTGTTATTCTCGGGTCTTTGTTATGGATGTTTGTGCTTGCCAACATTTCGATTTCTTTTGCAAGTGATAACCGGTTGAACCCTATGTAGGTTATAATTTTGGTGTATAGTGTTCTCAATTTTATATAGCGTATTTCCATTAGATGTTTCTTCTATGTTGGTTCTACCAGGTTGCAATTTCTCTGTCGTTTGTTGGGCATCGCTTGATATCTGAAGTGTTTATGTTGCATCCCCTTCCGTGTTCGTAGGCTCATCTCTCTATAACCTGTTACATTTTCGATGGGTTTTTCATGTTTTATCTTGTCAAATGTCTTAGTGCAGTCTGTAAAGCAACGGTAGGCAGCCCAGGATCTTAGTGACTCTACTTTAGAACTCCTGAGCTATTAAAAGAGGTACCTTGATAAAGTGATGTCTGTTTTCAGATTTCAGAGTATTTGGAATAAGTGCAACCAATATGCAACTTTTATCTCTGTTGCTCCATCTGCTTCCCGCAACCGCATTAACAGAGCGGGGAAAAGTTAAAACTAAATAATTTACCCAATGTTGGTTTCACTTCAAAGAAAAGATCACTTTCTATCTGATACAGTTCACTAAAATGCTAGTTCTTGTCATCAGTCTCACATTAGTGATCTTGTCATCAGTCTCACATTAGTGATCTTGTCATCAGTCTCACATTAGTGTTCTTGTCATCAGTCTCACATTAGTGATCTTGTCATCAGTCTCACATTAGTATTCTTGTCATCAGTCTCACATTAGTGATCTTTCAGGGCAGCTCAGCCACCTTTGGTCCAAACCTGGCATCCAGCTCTCACCTGTGGCTCCTCGTAGCTGTCAGCATGCGACAGCGGCCACCCCCGGACAACGGCTTTGACAGGCCGGCTAAACTAGGTGAGGGTAGCCGAATGGTTATAAACCTTCGGTGAGTTAGGGTCTGCCTACCCATGCATGCGAAGACTGGATTCGATAGACTGCGCGGAAGAAACCACCTGTTGGTTCAACGGGCATGACGGCGATTACCAGCAACGCGCTGTGGAGCGTAAGGAGCACGGCGAGGCACGTAGAAAGCCCTGGTCATCCACTGCACCTGACTTCATCTCCAGTCGTCTTGACTTGTCTTGCCACTGGATTGAGATGGACCCAGGCGAGAGAGTGAGGTCGACGAATTGCGCAACTCTTCCTCACTTTAATCCAAATCACCGCGCAAGTCACTCTTTCATCCATTCATCCATTAATCCATCCACTCACAACAAGTCCTGTGGCGATGGGCGAGCGGCGAAGCGGCAGGCGTGGGTACGCTGGCAGTCGTAGTCGCAGACCTACACACAGGCGGCTCAGGCCATATGGTCGTCTTCCACTGATCGGAGCAGCAGTGGGATTCGGCAGCCCCCTGAGTGTCTGAGCAGCCCTCTTTAGGAAAGCACTGCTCACCTCCATGGCATGAGGAAGGGGCTAGAAAAGGTGCCCTAAACATTGCCTGCTTCACCATTACCTAACCAGCTTACCGCGGTTGGTGGGTACCCTACTTCGGCGGTCGAAATATAAGAAAAAGAAAGGACAGATTTTTCCCCCTCATTCTAGGCGCATGGAATGGGCGCACTTTACTTGACAAAGACTTTAACGCAAACAGACCTGAGAGACGAACTGCCCTGATTGGGAGAGAACTGGCCAGGTACAACATTGACATAGCAGCACTGAGTGAAACTCGACTTGCAGGCGAGGGCCAACTTTGCGAAAAGGGTGCAGGTTATACATTCTTTTGGAGCGGAAGAGGAACTGAAGAAAGACGAGAAGCAGGGGTTGGATTTGCAATCAAAACAGCAATTGTCAGCAAGTTAGCGGGGGCCCCAAAGGGAATAAATGACCGACTCATGACGGTCAAGATCCCTCTGTTCTATGGAAGAAAACATGCCACCATCATTAGCGCGTATGCACCAACTATGACAAACCAGGATGATGTCAAGGATAAGTTTTACGAAGAACTACATGCAGTCATTGCATCAGTTCCTAAAGCAGATAAGCTCATCATTCTTGGTGACTTTAATGCAAGAGTAGGCTCAGATAACATCTCCTGGAATGGCACTATTGGTAGGTACGGCGTGGGTCGCTGTAACAGTAATGGACTTCGTCTCCTCCAGACTTGCGCAGAACATGACCTCCTTGTCACCAACACCATTTTTCGACTTCCTACCCGCAACAGGACCTCCTGGATGCACCCTCGCTCAAAGCATTGGCACCTAATTGACTATGTAATTGTTAGGAAGAAGGACAGGCAAGATGTCCGGGTGACCAAGTCCATGTGTGGTGCCGAATGCTGGACTGATCATCGCCTCATTGTATCTAAACTTAAAATTCGTATCCAACCAGCCAGGCGCCCTCAGGGGAAGAAAACTCAAAAGAGGCTGGATGTCACCAAACTAAAGAAGACAAAAATCAAACAGTCATTTACTGACACCTTAGAAGACCGTCTCAAATCTATCTCGCTAGACGGCCAAAGTGTGGAAACAAATTGGGCAGCCCTAAGTGAGCAGATCTACAACACTGCTACAGAGGTCCTGGGTCCTTCCATCAAGAAACAAAATGACTGGTTTGATGAGAACTCAGATGATATAAAGCAGATGTTGGCTGAGAAACACCATCTCCATAAAGCATATTTAAATGATCCAAAATCTACATCCAAGAAAGACGCTTTCAACAACATGCGTAGAATCGTCCAACATAAACTACGCCAGATGCGGGATTCATGGCTGAGTAATAAAGCAGATGAGCTCCAAGGCTTTGCTGACAGCCATGACTTGAAAAACTTTTACCTTGCACTCAAAGCAGTCTATGGTCCAACATCATCAGGATCATTTCCCCTCCTTAATGCAGATGGAAAAACACTAATTACAGACAAGGAAAAAATGCTCCAACGCTGGGCTGAACATTTTAATAATATCTTGAACCAGCCATCATCTATTAACGACAAAGCCATCATCCGCCTGCCCCAAATTCCTATAAATGAAGCATTAGATGATGTACCACGTCTTTTCTCTTCAGCTGCTAATCTTCTCTCTTCAGCTGCTAATCTTTTCTCTTCAGCTAGAGCTTTTCTTTCCTCTGCAGCAGCAGCTAATGTCTTGTCATATTGAGCAACTTCCCATTCTTCTAATTGTTGACCAGTCTTATCAAGGGATTTCCCTTGTGCAATGAAGTATTCTAATGTAGACATGATGTCTAACAATAATACTAATTACTTGAAACAATAATAATACCACAAGTTCTTAATGACTTGATTAATCAGTACACTATCTCAATCTCAGTGGGTCACAAGCCTTAATAAGGTCTTGTATAATTTCTTGTATACCAGTAATAATAATAAAATACTGGTTTATACCATAATCCAAGTGCAGTGCACAAGCAATAGTGTCTTATGAAATATACCTATATAAAACATATGTCAACCAACAGCATGCATAAAGTACAAGTAAGACTGACAATACGAAAACGTTTGCAGAAATCAAATAAATCAAATAGGGAAATCAATGAAAATAATCACTGAATCTGCAAGGAATAACAACACAAATGACGTCACAGTATATGAATATAAACTGTGAATAGAACTGAAAGATAGAAAAGGGTAGACCAACAAATTACAAACAAATCAAAACTAAACTAAAGATCAAAGAAATATTACAAAAATAACAATAATTACAGTCTTCACAGCTAACACAAATAGCAACTAGTTGTTGCAAGCAAATTTCCAATTAAGGAAATTGCACCTAAAGAAAACTCCCACAACGGACCCTCTATGACGTGGGATATTCTGTTGTGAGGACACCGCCCAACCTAAACACAACCCGCTGACATATAAACTAATATACTATACAAACAAATAACATATAACATATAATCATAAATGCATATATCATGTGTGTAATATATAAAGCACTGTGTTGCAGATAGGATGCTCAGTTATACATTAAATAATGAAATGTGTTGGAAAGAGTTTCAGTTCATAAATATAATGGCACAGTTTCTGAATAAACAAAGTAAACTGCCACTTTAATCAATACTAGATTTTTGATTTAATCTACTACAATGTTCAACAATATTAGTATCAGAAGGTCCAACGATGAAATTTACGCACTTATGCTCAACAATACTGCAACAATAGAATAGTTTATGGCCTTCAAAGTATCATCCCCATACTGGCCACCAGTGTTAAATGCTGTTTCTATATATACTGTTGAATGGTGTATAGATATGAAGTTGCATTGTTCCTTGTTCACACTGACATCAACTATTTACAGGACCACAGTGTTAAGAGGTATGGTGGTCTGTGGAAGCTCCAATGTTAAAGACTTGTTGTTGGCCCCAGCGTTGCTCGTCAGAGTGGTTGTTAGGAATAGGAATATCAACTCCGACCTACGCAGTGATGTGTAGACATAGAGTGAGAGTATAATACGCGAATGATGAAAGAGTTCGAAGAGTTGATAACTGTTCTTTTTCTCACTCATGTATGGCTGGAAGTCATCGACGCCAACTGCTGTGTACTTTTTGTTACAGTTTAATTGGACGTACACATTCGACAGCACGGATACAGTGACAAATCACAGGTTGGCATAATACATCATGGTACAATTGATAAATGGTCTTGCAATGATACATGGGCACTCGTTGCATAATAGCACAATGGAATGTCAGTAGACAAGCACTCAGTATTGCCCATATATATATATCATCTGAGTTTACTGACAAAGCACGTCAGTTTATAAACAATATTCAAGATGGCTTCTAGACCTAACCTCGTCTAGCGAAGATTCCTTTAAATAATGTTCAGCACATATCTTTCATATAATCATATTGAACCGCTAGTAATGGGTTCTCATCTGTAGCAGTGATCTCTGGACTCATCAAGCGATAATACGGGGCATCCCTTTTCTCTTCTTGAAAGTCACAAAATATTTGGATACAAGATGGCTGCTGTCGTGAGCTGTCACTCACTTTAGGATACAAACTGGAATCTGTATCAAAGTTAATCCTACATTAAATGTTCTCATTGCTCTGTAGATTCTATCAGGATGCAATTGACTTCATCATACAAGATATAGTGCTGCTAGAAATGAATGTCATCTTCATCTAGTTAAGTATTCCCTCAGACGTACAAATCGTGCGTCTGCCTATCGAAAACGATGGCTTCGTAAGAGAGTTCATAAGAAGTGCTTTTGTTGCCTTGGTATCAGAAATATGATTCTGCCATTCCTTGGCAATAAGAATAAACACTGGGGTAAAGCATACACGATAGGTCTAGACGACTATCACTTTCCCCTACACATATATCGATCACTTTTTTCCGGCGACAAGCCGATACAGAAAACACGACAGCCCCCCATCATCAGGGCGAAGCCAAATTACAACTCCCTAGCCACACATCCGCTGAACAGCCTTTGACCTTTCTAGCGACAAAGAACATATAGTTCGACTTAGATATGTAAAGATATACAGATATAAGACAGACTCGTCCTACCTAGACAAACACTACACATAAATTCAGGCCATAGATATACTGAAGCAAGAACAATCTATTTCTACCCAAACAAAGAATAAATCGCAGTAAAACTGGATTCATCCGCGGAGTTCAATCTGAAACTCCTTTTAAGGGAAGTAACTCAATGTTGACTTGTCCTTAAGCAAAAGAGTTTCTATTTTGTTTACAAAATATTTGCGAACATAACAAGCATACAAATGTATTATATTGCAAGATATCAAAGACTGCACGTAACAGATGTGTAATTCATAAAAATCTGTAAACAATTACGAAAACTACAGCTTACTTTGTGCAAACACCTGCAGGATGAAAATGGGAAAAAAATTTAATTCGGCCACAGTGTGTTTTTCAATTCGGTAGTTAATGTGTTAAAACCAAACCAAACCAAATCAGAACAGAAGCCTTGAAAAGTGCAGCAAATATTCTAATAACAGAGTAAAGCACAGAGAGACAAGTTGCATTCTTCACAGACGCACTGTCAGTAACTGCAACGCTGAAGAGCCAGAATAATGCAGGTCTGGATGATGTAAAAAGTAATACTCTAAAAACCATGTCAGCAAGGCAAAAAAAAAAAAAAAAGATGTGATCCAACGGATCCCATCTTATTGCAACATTCTGGAAGTGAAGAAGCTGACAGATTGGCAAAGGAAGATGGAAAGTTACCTTGACCTGAAACAAGCATAATTTTCGAAGAGGCAAAGAGCTTTATCAGAAGCAGATACAGGATTAAGTGGAATCCAGAGCATTCAGGCAACACACACACACACACACACACACACACACGCACGCACGCACGCACGCACGCACGCCCGCCCGATGGTGCCTGAGACAGGTGTAGAATTCTCAGAATTCATTGCAAAGGCACGTCTCACAGTTGATCGTTGGATTGAGCTTTCCAAAACAGAAAAAACGTATGAAGGACTTATGGATTTGTTGCTCAGAGATAAGATTATGTCATGTGTTAACAAACCATTCCTTGAATTTATACATGAGCGTAAACCCAAATCTCTAAAGGAAATGGAAGAATATTGTTCCCAATATGTCACTGCACACCCCGACGTGACTTTTGGCAACACTAAGATTAAGGAGAGTATGCCAGTTGCTTCAGCAACACCATACAATCCCAATTATTCACACAGATTTCAGGGACCTCAAAACAGATTTGATAAAAAAGGTAACCATAATAGTTATCAAAACCAAGGTAACCAATCATTTCAGGGTTCTTCTTCAAAGAACTGGAGACGAGCTGATAGCTCTCGACACAGGGGTGGTCATAATTATAGGAATTTCCGTAGAGGAAGTAATTATAGAAACTATCCGGGTATCCGTCTTGGAGTCAACAAGATCATAATTACAGAGATACTCATTATAATGAATATGATAATGGTAACCAAGGGAACTATGACTCAAACCCAAATAGGGGTTACAATAGAGGTAACAATAACTACAGAGGTGATAATAACCGAGGTAGATCTCAAAACAAAAGACATAAACCACATTTTCAGGCAAACTCTGCACAACAAGAGTCCCATGAAGCCTATAAACAGAGTAAAGATAATAATGATGCTAGTAATATGGCATGTGCCGCTTTTGATTTTGGGAGAGCATCTCAGTGCCCCCAATGCAAAACGTTATTTGAGCCAACCACAGTGTCTACTTTAAGCTGTGGCCATCCTCTTCCTGCTCTTCCTGCATCAGTCGCGCATGATGGAAGAGGTTCTCTTGTCTTACATAAGGGTTTAGTAATAACAATCCAGTCTCTGTGCTATTTGATTCTGGATGCACCACAATTGGTGTTAGGCAGTCACTCGTAGATCCTTCCCGTGCCACTGGACAAGTAGTCAAATGTGTAACATTTGGCGGCACATTAGAGAAATACTCTACTGCTATCATTAGGATTGCTACTCCTTTCTTTACAGGAGATGTACACGCATGTCTTCTTCCGAATCCGATCGCTGACCTCATCATCGGTCGCATTCATGGAGTCAAAGAATGCACTCCGCAACAAATTTCCACGTGGGAAAGGCAAAACATGCAGATTGCTAACGCTGTAGTCACTAGAGCTCAGGCTCTTAATATGCCTCAAACTTCATCTACTGAAGATAATGAAGTGCATAACCAAGATAATCCCTTGGTAATTTCTCGTGACTCGTTTATAAAACAGCAAGAAGATGATCCCACTCTGAAGAAATTCTTCATTCTTGCAACTAAAGGTGATCCGAATAAAGACACAAGTCGTAAATCGTGGATTACAAAGAAGAATGGCGTACTTGTACGTATGGTTCAAGACTCCATTACGTCAAGTCATTCTCAAATCCTGGTTCCCAAGAATTTGAGAGTTAAAATTTTGCAGCACGCTCACGACTCTCAGTGTGCTGGACACATGGGTTTTTCCCGTACTAAGTCAAGAGTCCTTGCGGCTTTCTTTTGGCCATTGGTAAACAAGGACATACGGATTTATTGTCGATCTTGTAAAGTATGTCAGGAAGTTAAATCCAAAGGTCCACGGCATGCTGCACCCATTCAGGCGGCGGACATTCCTATTCGGCCGTTTCAAAAAATGGCCATAGACATTATTGGTCCATTTAAGATCAAGTCTGCCAGAGGACATCAGTTTATCTTGACGTGTGTTGATATGTGCACACGTTGGCCAGAGGCTATTCCTCTGAAGAGCATTACTACTGCTGATATTGCAGATGCTCTTTGGCTTATATTTTCTCGTCTGGGTTTCCCCGGAGAGATATTGTCAGACCATGGCACCCAACTAATATCAGATACCATGTCTCAAGTAATGTCTACTCTGCAGATAGATAGATCTTTAAGTAGTATCTACCATCCAATGTCTAATGGTATGGTCGAACGCCTTAATAGAACACTTAAAAACTTACTAGGGAAGATAACTGAGGATCATCCTCAAGACTGGGACAGAGTTTTACCTGCGGCCCTCTTCGCTTACAGAGAGGTACCCAATGAACATACAGGGTTTTCTCCCTTTGAACTCGTCTTTGGCGCGCGTCCGCGTGGCCCTATGTCGTTGCTTCACGATCTCATAACATCTGACAATATTGACGATGACACAAAGTCATCCTACGAATATGTCATCGCGTTGAGACAAAAGATTATCGAAGCATGCAAATTAGCAACTTCTTCTTCTGAATTTGCGAAACAGAAGGCAAGGCAATTTGCCAATAAGAAGAGATGCTTACGACAACTTTGTCCTGGTGACAAAGCATTTGTATTACTACCTTGTAGGGAAAACAGATTACTTATTTCTTGGAAAGGTCCGTACGATATAATATCGAAAATTTCCGATGTCGACTATATTGTCGATATTGATGGGAAGCATAAAACCTTCCACATCAATATGCTTACTGAATTCCATGAACGTCCGGATTATTTGCAACCCATTTTCCAAGCAACGGACAATTCTCCAGTACAACATGGTCATTACTCATCACTGTCCGTGATACAGGATGAGGAAACAAGTTTTTCAGATGTAAATCTTCCTCTTCCAATGATCCCACTTCATTCTAGTGAATCATGGAAGAACGTTACTGTCTCTCCTGATTTGTCTCTAGGAGAACAGCGACAAGTTTCAACTATGTTGCAAACATTTCAGGATGTACTCACTGACATCCCTGGACAAACTCATGTCATTGAACATGACATTGTTCTAACTGACCATACTCCTATTAGGGTTAGACCTTATCCTATACCTATACATTTTCAAGCACAGGTCGAGAAAGAGTTGGATGAGATGATAGATTTGAAAATAATCGAACCATCCACCTCTGCATATTCTTCGCCGATGGTTATTGTTCGTAAAAAAGACAATAACATACGTCTTTGCGTTGACTATCGAAAATTGAATCAAGTAACGAAGTTCGATGCCGAACCTATGCCTTTACTGGAAGAGCTACTTACTCGACTCTCCAAATCTCATTTTTTCACTAAACTTGATTTGTCTAAAGGATATTGGCAAGTTCCTTTATCTGAACGCGCCAAACCTCTCACGGCTTTTTCAACACCTAGAGGTTTGTTCCAATGGAATTTTATGCCTTTCGGTCTTATGAACGCACCAGCTACATTCGTACGCATGATGCGCCGAATCCTATCTTATCGGTCAGATGTCATTGCATATCTAGACGACATCTGTCTTTTCAGCGATACTTGGGAAGATCACTATTCAGGGTTAGATGAATTGCTGTCTACTTTGCGTGAGCACAACCTGACAGCGAAACCCTCTAAAGCCTATATTGGTTTTAGCGAAATTTCTTTCCTAGGCCACCGAGTTGGTCATGGTTTCCTAAAGACAGAGGACCATAATACTAGTAAGATACTTAACATCTCAATCCCTAAGACTAAAAAACAGGTGAGAAGTCTGTTAGGTCTTATTCAATTTTATGGCAGATTCATTCAGAATCTATCCTCTATCATGGCACCTCTTTCAACACTTCTAAAGAAAGGTTCGCCTAATGTGGTCCACTGGTCTCAGGAATGCCAATGCTCTCTGGATAAGATTAAAACATTGTTTTCAACACCACCTATTTTAGTGCTACCTACTAAAGATAAGACATTCGTTCTTCGTAGTGACGCTTCATCCACTGGGATTGGAGCGGCACTAATGCAAGAGTACTCTGGAACTCTGCATCCTGTAATGTATATTTCCAGAAAACTTAATGCGGCAGAAAGGAATTATTCGGTTTTAGACCGTGAGCTATTAGCTATGGTTTGGTCGATCCTCAAACTACAGAGATTCCTTCTAGGCGCACATTTCATAGTAGAAACCGACCAAAAAGCTCTTACTGCTATACAGAGTAAGAATTTGAAGAGCTCGAGGTCTACTCGATATGCAATTGCTCTTCAACCTTTTCATTTCTCTGTGCGAGCTATTCGTGGATCAGATAATGTGATGGCAGACATTCTGTCAAGATGCCCACATGATTCCACATAACTATTAGGTCTTAGACTTCTTGATATGTCTAGGTCTATAGTAGTTCCTTTCTATATCAAGATAGATACACATTTGTAATTTAATAATATAATGATTGTATCACTACTTAGCGGTTCATTGATGTTTATTTATCTTGCAATATAATACATTTGTATGCTTGTTATGTTCGCAAATATTTTGTAAACAAAATAGAAACTCTTTTGCTTAAGGAAAAGTCAATATTGAGTTACTTCCCTTGAAAGGAGTTTCAGATTGAACTCCGCGGATGAATCCAGTTTTACTGCGATTTATTCTTTGTTTGGGTAGAAATAGATTGCTCTTGCTTCAGTATATCTATGGCCTGAATTTATGTGTAGTGTTTGTCTAGGTAGGACGAGTCTGTCTTATATCTGTATATCTTTACATATCTAAGTCGAACTATATGTTCTTTGTCGCTAGAAAGGTCAAAGGCTGTTCAGCGGATGTGTGGCTAGGGAGTTGTGATTTGGCTTCGCCCTGATGATGGGGGGGCTGTCGTGTTTTCTGTATCGGCTTGTCGCCGGAAAAAGTGATCGATATATGTGTAGGGGAAAGTGATAGTCGTCTAGACCTATCGTGTATGCTTTACCCCAGTGTTTATTCTTATTGCCAAGGAATGGCAGAATCATATTTCTGATACCAAGGTAACAAAAGCACTTCTTATGAACTCTCTTACGAAGCCATCGTTTTCGATGGGCAGGCGCACGATTTGTACGTCTGAGGGAATACTTAACTAGATGAAGATGACATTCATTTCTAGCAGCACTATATCTTGTATGATGAAGTCAATTGCATCCTGATAGAATCTACAGAGCAATGAGAACATTTAATGTAGGATTCACTTTGATACAGATTCCAGTTTGTATCCTAAAGTGAGTGACAGCTCACGACAGCAGCCATCTTGTATCCAAATATTTTGTGACTTTCAAGAAGAGAAAAGGGATGCCCCGTATTATCGCTTGATGAGTCCAGAGATCACTGCTACAGATGAGAACCCATTACTAGCGGTTCAATATGATTATATGAAAGATATGTGCTGAACATTATTTAAAGGAATCTTCGCTAGACGAGGTTAGGTCTAGAAGCCATCTTGAATATTGTTTATAAACTGACGTGCTTTGTCAGTAAACTCAGATGATATATATATATGGGCAATACTGAGTGCTTGTCTACTGACATTCCATTGTGCTATTATGCAACGAGTGCCCATGTATTATTGCAAGACCATTTATCAATTGTACCATGATGTATTATGCAAACCTGTGATTTGTCACTGTATCCGTGCTGTCGAATGTGTACGTCCAATTAAACTGTAACAAAATGTACACAGCAGTTGGCGTCGATGACTTCCAGCCATACATGAGTGAGAAAAAGAACAGTTATCAACTCTTTGAACTCTTTCATCATTCGCGTATTATACTCTCACTCTATGTCTACACACCACTGCGTAGGTCGGAGTAATATTCCTATTCCTAACAACCACTCTGACGAGCAAGGCTGGGGCCAACAACAAGTCTTTAACATTGGAGCTTCCACAGACCACCATACCTCTTAACACTGTGGTCCTGTAAATAGTTGATGTCAGTGTGAACAAGGAACAATACAACTTCATATCTATACACCATTCAACAGTATATATAGAAACAGCATTTAACAACATCATTTTAAAGATAAATGAATGTACTATTACAATAAACACCGGTCGTAACTCTAATAGAGGTTGTTGCTATTTAACGGCCCTCCAATGGCCGAGGACTTGCAATATTTTCACAATTATAACTGCTTGCACCTCATCTCTATCAAAATCACAATTTCAATCAATGTGCACACCGTTTTCACTCTTGTCCTCGTCGCTAGATCTATCAGTCAATTGTTGAAACACGTTTCTATCTTATTCAGCCGTTAGACGAGATGTACATGCATTTTTTGTAGTCCTATCACTAGTTTCCACGGTAAACATTTTTACACGATTTGGTAACTAACCCAAAACGCTGAAAAATATGAACATAATATCAATTTTCCAGTGTTCTACAACAACCATGCTTTGGGAATTTGTTTTCCGGTGGCAACTTAAAATCTCTAACCAGATCAGAGAGTGTTTCAGTACATTTTTCATTCGTTTTATTACTAAAATTAGATTGGCGCTCTGAGCGGCTTGCGGTCTAAATGTGATTATTTTTTGAGCCGCTGACAGCGGCTTGCGGTAGTTAATGTGTTAAGGAATATCTTCATTGCACACGGACAACTCCATTAGTGCTCCGATCTCCTCCCCTAGATCACACAAGGAGGATCTCAGAACAGTGCACGAACTCCGTACCACCGGCGAAAATCCCAATGTGTGTATATAGGAATCACACATTCTATAAATATTTTTGTGGTGGGAAAGTTTCTAATTTTTACATTTTGCCAGGGCAGCGGTTTTCCAGATAGGCCTATTCTTTACGATTTCCAGCTGCCAAGGGATTTTTAACGTGTGCAACTTGCACACGGGACTCCTATTTTTTCGCCCTCATCCGAGAAGGCTAGGCATCCGATCTCACTACCCAGGAGGAGTATGACATCATTAGGACCACCGGTTCTGAAAAATAATTTCCATAAATTATATGCCCTCAACTGGGAATCGAACCCAGTACCTCTAGAATTCGAGGCGGACGCCATACCTCTTGGCTACTCCGACCCCAAAAGTCTGAAGTTACTTTCCAATGAAACAAGAGATGAGCAGAAGTCGCTGGTGGTTGCTAGGATACACATTTCGGAAACCTGTTGATAGCATTACCAGGTAGTCCTTGTATTTTGTAATCCCTAGGGCTGGAAACGTAAAGGGGAACAGAAAAGCACGCGGAAAAGAGACCTAGAGACATAAATCTTCTTCTTCTTCCTCGTTCGCCTTCAGACTTCCACATTTATGACTCTAATAAAGGCAGCAGTCAACTCAAGGTTCCCGACATCTCCAAACAGTTTTTCGTTGACAGAAGTAGGTTGTTGCCATATGCTACCCCGTTCATTACTGTAGGTTGGGCAGTACTGCAGCAGGTGTTCGACTGTCATCGGGCTGGTACCGCAGGTGCAGAGATCTGTTGCACCAATTTTGTATTTGTGGTACAGATGGTATCTCAATCTGTTGTGCCCAGTGCGCAGTCGAAAAATGATGACCTGTTCTTTTCTGGATAGTTGATGATATGCGTCATTTTTCAAATGTCCCGGGTGCTCTCTTTCCCATTTGGACTTGAATGTAGCCTTTATAGTGGTCTTTGCCGTTGCGTAAGTTGTCTCTATATCATTTTGCTGTAAGGCACCTCCTTCTTTAGCAAGTCTATCTGCCTCTTCATTTCCTGGTATGTTGCAATGGGCTGGTATCCACTGGATAGTGCACTTCTTGAAGCATTCGGCCAGTCTTTCAAGGGAGATTATCAGATCTTTCAATCCTTTAGTTTGGTGGCTCTTCAGCGCTGATATTATTGAGAGGGCATCTGAAAAGATTACTATCTGTTTTTCTGCCTGTGCTTTGCATTCAATAAGAGTTTCAGGTGCCTGTTTCAGGGCTTCTGCTTCAGCACAGAAGTTGTTGCAGTATTTTCCAGTGGCAATTGCCATAGAGTGAATTCTATTCTTTAATTTTATGAGGATGCCGGCACCCCCATTTTCAACTGCATTTGTTGCCGAACCATCAGTATATGCATGTGTCCAAAGCTTCGCTGGAAATCTTTGGTCAATATACTTGGTTGCTATACACTTTCTTTGTGTTTCTGTCTGTGTTCCCTTACCTTCAATGCCTGGAATATCAGATTTTAACTCAGGAAAGCATCTTATTTTCCACAGTGGGATAGTTGAGCTTGTTGGGATTTTCTTTGCAACTGAGCTAGCTAGTATGGTATTATTGTTAATTTTTTTTTTTTTTTACATACATAAATGAATAAATAAAGAAGCGACGAAAAGGTAGAACCTATGGCTCGTGGTCCTTGCTCAAATTTTTAGATGGTCTACGGTCTTGGCTGTGCCGTGTGACAATAGTGATAATGATGCTTATGAGAGCATCTAAATGCTTTTATTTTGTAAGTTCGGGGAACTTTGCGAACTTTGCGCATTGCGTTCCCCTCTAGATAAAGTTCACAAATTCAATGCAGATACATGTTGTATGACACACCAGTATATAATCAAAGAGCAATTGTTAAAATATAAAGGTGTTTTAATATTGTATATTTTTTACTTATTACAAAACTATTAAACAAAGTGTAAATTTAAAAAATGGCTTGGAAAAAAAATTGTAGATGCATTTCTGATTAATAGCAAATAATCAATTCTATCAGATGAATGCAATATTACAAATTAAAAAAAGAAAAGAAATAGAAATATTTTATTTTTATTATTGTCTCCCTTACATAGGTTTCTTCAAAAGTTGAACCAAAAAAAGGCATCTTTCGTTGCCATAACTTGATCTAATTTACAGCATCAGATTACGTCGTTTTGGTAATGTTCGCCTTTAGCCCCACCGATGTCCTATTGTAACTTTTCGTTTACTTTGTACATCGACTTTAAGCAAACATTCGTACGATATCCATATCGACTTTTTAATCAAGATTTAACGCGGGGAAACAATATGAATTTTGCGTTTCTGTCGCTGCAGCATACTTGTTTGTGCCGCGTACTTATCGTGGCTAAGGTCATGGGTTCGATTCATGGTATCATCGCGCTCCAGTCTACCCAGCTATAAATGGATACCTGACTTTGCTCTTGAGTTAGGGAAGGAAAAGAATCGCGGAAGCGAACTGGTCACCCCCACCTCTTGATGCTAGACCTAGTATAGTGAAGTCTCTAACACTTCATTCCCCTACGGCAGTATCTGATATGGGACTATCAGTACCTTTATATATAAACATATATATGCTCTTTAATAATTATAATCACAGTGTTTTATACATATATTTATATATATATATAATCACAATTTGATTATAATTATTAAAGAGAGTCAGAGGTAAACCAAAAAAAAAAAGAAACTCACACACACACACAGACAAGATATCTAAATACAGAAGTGAAAAAGAAGAGGAATTCGTGGAAAGACCTCGCGCGAAAGGCATCTGACAGGAGGATTTGGCATGCGTTTGTTGAAGGCCTATGCTCCTTGGGGAGCTAACAGGTATCTTAAAATATTTCTGTATGTTTTAAAGTCAATACATGTCATTATCTTACAAACAAATTAATTATATTTATTTATTAATTTTGTAACGTTGTGATTATAATTATTTACTGTCGTGACCACCGGAGGAACATCATTTATGCTATTCGTATTTCGTACGAATGTTTCCTTACTTGAAAACTCCGATTCCAAGTACAAATTAAACGAAAAGTTACAATAGGACATCGGTGGGGCTAAAGGTGAACATTACCCGTCGTTTTATGTGTGTGTTGTTAGCGTGGGGTACGCCTGCACTTTAATACGGAATACCAATATTTTTAAGTAATATCTGATTGACAGACGGGTTAAAGCGCTAGTTGGTCCCTTACGGTATCGTCACGCTCCAGTCTACCCAGCTGTAAACAGGTAAGCCCTACCTGTTCCTCTTGAGTTAGGGAAGGAAAAGGCAGCCAGAAAGGAAAACTGGTCACACCCTCCTCACGATGCTGGACCTTGTGAAGTCTCTAACATGTCACTCCCTTACGGCAGTACCTGCTATGGGGACGATCCTTTACCTTAATGTAATCGAACACTGATCGGCAATTTTGATATACAGAACGTGAAAGATTAGTAATGATCATTCCCCTTTTTTTTGTGTTTTTTTTTTTTTTTTTTTTTTTTTCTTGGGGGGGGGGGGGGGGGGCCCACTTCACACTGGGGGTGGTGGGGGGTAATTTATTTCCCAGTTTTTGTTTTAAAAAGGGTGCATGCACCGTATACCATAGCAAAAGAACAACATGCAGATATCACTACATGGCATTGGGGCCGACGGGCGAGAGCCCAAACGCCGCTGGACCGATAACAACAACAACAACAACAACAACAAATAAATGTACAGTTTAGCCGTGTATACCCAATTCAGGGCCGGGTTATCCATTAAGTACACTAAGCACGTGCTTTGGCCACCAGGGGCACCGAACCACCAGGAGCACCAGGCCACCAGGAACACCACGCCTTCAGGCCACCAG
The DNA here is from genome assembly GCA_024509875.1 of Oreohelix idahoensis. Classification (NCBI taxonomy): domain Eukaryota; kingdom Metazoa; phylum Mollusca; class Gastropoda; order Stylommatophora; family Oreohelicidae; genus Oreohelix; species Oreohelix idahoensis. The sequence continues at coordinate 26,982 of JAMPIV010016530.1, read as the reverse complement.
GGTTTACCAAATCAAAGGGGGCAGACCATCAGGGGCACCAAGCCATCCGAGGCACCAAGGCACCAGGAGCACCAAGCCGCCAGGGGCACCAGACCATCAGGGGCACCAGGGGCACCTGGGACACCTGGGACACCTGGGACACCAAGCCACCAGGGGCACCAAGCCGACATGGGCACCAAGGCACCAGGGGCACCAAGCCACCAGGGGCACCAAGCCATCAGGGGCACCAAGCCATCTGGGGCGCGAAGTCACCAGGGGCACCAAGCCACCATGGGCACCAAGCCACCAGGGGCACCAAGCCGACAGGGGCACAAAGCCACCAGGGCTCCAAGCCGCCAGGGGTACCAAGCCGCCAGGGGCTCCAAGCCACCATGAGCACCAAGCCGCCAGGGGCTCCAAGCCGCCAGGGGCACCAAGCCGCCAGGGTTCCAAGCCGCCAGGGGCATCAAGCCGTCAGGGGCACCAAGCCATCAGGGGCTCCAAGCTGCAGGGGAGCATCAAAAGAGACGGAAATGATAATTTATTGTTGATAATGACATTGAATACAGGAATAAGTCGATCTGCGTGTTCGAGTACTGTGATCTGTAACGATGGCAACGCTTGTATTTTCCCACTATTTAGCTGTTTATTGTCAAGTCCAGGGGTATCTGTAATTGCAAAACAATACTGCCTAATGAGAAAATGTAAAATATAGGAATTTTACTAAAATCAAAATATTACCGTTTGTCTTTTTCTGGTAAATGGTGTTGGCCTAGTTTATGGCTTTCGCTAGAAGCTACTTTCTTTTTCTTTTTTTAAACTTATATGATTATTGTGTCAATTTAAAAAATTAATAAATATATTTTTGTTTCTCTTAACATGTTTTGTAGTTTCACCAACATTTTGTAATATGAAAAACATGGGGGGGGGGGGGGGATATTTTCAGTGCTTAGGGCCCTAAAAAACCCTCAAATAAACCCTAGTCCCTGCAGACTCAGGTAGAACAGTCCCAACTACGATCTTATGGCCATGTCTGCAGAATAAGAGAAGATCGGCTACCACGACAAGCATGGGAAACTAAGAGACCCAGGGATCCAGACCTCCAAGATGGCCCAGAGTCTGCTGGGGGGGACAATATTAGACACTCTCTGAAGGAGGATGAGGACTAGATTGGATCCAGGCCCAGGAACCGTTCACAGCCGATAGGATAGTTTATGGCGCTCTCTCTAGCAAACCTCTACACCCCCAGGATAGAAGAGGAACCACTAAGTATTTATATATATATATATAATATATATATATATTTCATCAACATATATATATATATATATACATAACTATATCATATAATATATAAGCATATATAATCATAACTATATATCCAGCAATCTGATGATGAAACTGCCGATCGCCCCAAGTAGCGAAGCTACCTACGGGGCCACCTCAGATTGGGCCGCTGATTCTAAATGAAATTAACTTCACTTTTAATCACTTCATTAAACACCTATATGTAGTGAAACCCCCACAAACCCAACATACACCCAAACAACCCCACCCCAAACCCCCCCAAATCCCATAACCATCCACACCATCAAAATTCCAAAAAACCAACACCCATCCCCACATAACAATAATACCCAAAACCTCAACCCCAAAAACCCCATACTAACATAAAAAATAACCTACCATTTACCCCCTCTTACCCCACTTCCAAATTTTACCCACCATCAACACCCAATCCCCATTTTACAAAACCAAACCAATAAAAAAACCCTACAAAAACCCAACCTCAATCCAAAAAAAAAATTAACTATCAATCTTCCCACCCCAACCCAACCCCAAATCCCACCATCCATTCCCCCATAACCCTACCCCATAACCCCCACCCAAACATTTTATTTAATAATAACCCAACAACACCCACCCACTTAACCACCAAACAACAAAAAAAACATCAAATCACTAAACTACCCCATAAACCCAAAATCTTACCAACCCTTAAAACCCCCCTATACCCCCAAAACCCAATCAACCCCAAACCAAAAAACCCAAAACAACCAAATCACCCTACACTACCAAACCCACAAAAACCATTACCCCAAAAAAACCAAAAATCTTACCCCCACCTTACCACTAAATCTCAAATCCACCCCACAAAAACCCCAACCTTACAAAAACAATCCACTATCAAACCCCACCCCCCCCAACCCCCCCTAAACAAATACCAAAACAACCAAAATACCCAAAACCAACCAAATCACCAACCCCCAAACCCAACACCACCAAAACCCCACAAAAACCCCCCAACCCACCCAAACAATTTAACTAAAAAAAAACCCACCCCCCCAACCTAAAAACCCCAACCCACCCAACATACCCAAAACCCACCTCCCCCAACCCCACAAACAATCCCATACCCCCTAATACCATAAACCAAAATCCTTAACACCCCATACACCACACTACCCCCAAACCCACCCTAACCCCCATCCACAAAATCCCCCCTCCCCCTAAAAACCCCCCAAAACATCACAAAACAAAACTACAACCCCCACCACCTACCCCCCCTCCCCACCATACAATCAAAAAAATAAAAAAACAAAACCACATAAAACATAACCCCACAATCCAATCCCCTAACACCAAATCCACCCTACCACCCTCCCCTCTTACCACCCATCAAAACAAACCAACAAACCCCCCAACCAAAACAATACCCAAAACCACCACAAATACAACCCCCCCAAAAAAATCATATCCCTTTACTAACCACACCCCCCCCCAATCCAACACCCCAAAACCCTCAAACCCATTTAAACCCCACTAAAACCCCCCCATACAACCACCATCCAACCAAAAACTAATCAACCTCTATCAAACCCAAAAAATAACCAACACAAACCCACCCAACCCTACCCAAAACCCCAAAACCCCCCACCCAAACAAACTCAAAACAAATAACAAATCCATAACCCCCAAAACCCACAACCACCATAAATACCACCCCCCACCACCAACCCAATCAACCAAACCACCAAATCCCCTTCCCAATACACCAACACACTAAAATCCTCCAAACAAACCCCCCCCACAAAAACCTAAAATAACCCATAACACCCCCCCCCCCCATAATTCTCCCCCCAACAAAATACCCCATTACCCCAAAAAACCTCACCCCATCCCCCAAACACCCCACCCAACCCCCACAACCACTAACCCAAACTACCATCCCATCCAATCAAAACAACCAATCCAAATTTACCCATCAACCCAAACCACTACCAAACCCAATACCAAACCCCACCCCCCCTAAAAATCCCCTAAACACCCCCCCAATCCCTCAACCAAACCCAACCCCTAATACAATCCCATAAACCCACCCATAAAACCCCCAACACCTATCCCCATACCCCACACCCCAAAAAAACCCTAAAAATTCCCACAAACCAACACCTCCCCCAAAAAAAAAAATCCCCCATCAAACCCCACCATCCCAACCCCCCCCCCAATACCTCCTAAAAAAACCCCCCCCAACTTTCCTTACACCACCCCCCCACCCACCCCCCCATCAAACTCCCATACCATTCCACAAATATCCAATACCCAACATTACCCCCCCAACCAACAATTCCAATTCACCCCCCAATCACCAAATCCCCAACCACTCATTTCCCACCAACCTATAAACCCAAAAAAATCACAACCACCCCCTCCATTTCCCCCCCAATTTCACACCAATACCCAACCAAATCACCCCCCCCCCACACCCTTACACATAACCCCCTCCCCCAAACACTTCAAAACAAACCCCACTCAAATACTTACAAACCTACCCACCACCCCACCCCAACAACCATCCCCCCCCCACCATCCAAAACAACATCCCCTCCATCCATCAATACAAAAACCCATCAATATCCCCCCCAAAAATCATCAAACACTAATCTCCACATCCAACATCCACCACCTTCCAAACCCACCAATACCCCAAAATCTCTTAAACCCCATAAAACCCTTACTACCCATAAACCTATCCCAAAAAATTTAAACCCATCCCAACTACCCCCACTTTCAAACCCAATACCTTTTACATTCCCAAAATCAACATCCATCCCACTATCAACCACCCCATAACATCCATCACCCCCACCTCCCCACCCCCCAAACTAATCCTAACCCACAAACAAAAATTATCCCATCCACTCCCATCATCAAATTCCACCCCAACAACATAAAAAAAAATTCTCCCACACCCAAAAACCCCTCAAACCTTAACAAATCCATCACCCATTTACCACACCCCACCCCCCAAAAAACACCCTAACCCCCATACCCCCCAATACCCTTCCCTCACCATCCACCTATACCATATACATCCTCCCATTCACCCCAAATTCAAACCTCCAAATCATCAATCCCCACATACAATCCACCAAAACAACCCCTACCAAAACCTTAAATCCCATAAATCTCCAAAAAAAAAAACCAACCCCCCACATCCTAACCAAACCCCCCCTAATCCCCAATCCCCAATCCCCAAAAACACCCTAAACCCAAATCCACCTACCAAACACAACATCAAAACCCCCCCAAATACCCCACACCCCCCTTTAAAAACATCCATAACCATAACCACAAACCCCATACCCAACCCCAAAAACCCCCCACACCCATTAACCAAAAAATAACAACTAAACCCACAACAATAATCCCCAATCAATCCCCCCCCCCAAACCAAAACCCCATAAAAAAAACCCAAAAAACACCCACAACAAATCCCCCAAAACCACCTTCAATTCAAAAACCCTACCCCCCCCTTCCCCAACCCCACCAAAATTTTCAAACACCCCCCCCAATCAATTCTAAACCACCCCAAATTTAAAAACCACCCATTACAAACCCCATTCCATAAACCTTAATCAATACAAAAATTCCCCCCCACCCAAAAATCAACAACAAACACCAAAACATAATTATAAACCCAAAATAAAAAATAAATCCCCAAAACACCCAATCCCACAATTTGACCCCCCAACATAAATCCAAACCAATAAACCCCAAACCCCATAACTACCCCCACAAAACCATATAAAAAATCACCCAATACCCCCAAATTTCACCCCCCCCAACAAACATACCCACCCCCCCCCCCATCCAAACCCATTACCCAAAATCTTCCCCCAATCAACCACCAAACCCCATCCCCCCATTTAACCACCCCCCCCCAACTACCAAAAAACCCAACACCCCCCAACCCCCCCAAATATCCCCCCCCAATTAAAAACACAAAACAAAAACCACCCAAAAACCCCAAAAATTCCCCCCCATTCCCACAACCCACCCAAATCCCCATTCCCCCCCCCCCCACCTCAAAATCAACCACACAAAACCATCCTATTAAAACCCCAACATATCAACCCCCAACCCCCATACCAAATCCCCATATCAACCCCCAAACCAAATCCTACCAATTTACCCCCCTCACCCCCACAATCCCCCCCCAATATCCCCCCCCTTCCATACCCCCAATAATCCTCATTAAACAAAAAATACCCAAATACCCATACCCCCAAAACCAAACCATTCACCCCACTCCCCCCAAATAACTCCCCATTACCCAAATAAACCATCACTAATTACCTCCATCCCCAACCCCCCCCCCCCATAACCACCCCCCCCCCCCATAAAAAACCCCCCTTACACATACAAATTATTAAAAAAAAAAAAATAACCACAAACCCCACCCAACCCTCAAACCCCCCCCAAATCCCCCCCAATTAATATCTTCAACTAATATCCCTATCCCCCAACAACCAATCCTAACCTTACCCAACCATCCCCAAAAACCCTTCCCCAATCAACCAAATTCCCCACATCCATACCAACCTCTCATCTATACCCAAAACCACCCCCCCAATCCCCACCCACTATTCAAAACATCACACCCTAAACCCAACCCAATCAACCCAAACAATCCCATACCATCACCCCCCACCAAAACCTCCCCAATAAACCCATACCCCCCCCCAAAACCCCAAACCACAATACCTATCCATACCAAACAATAATAACTAATCCAAAATAAAAAAATTCCCACCCAATCCATAAATCTCAAAACAACCCAACCATCCCCCACCCATAATACAAAAATAACCCCCAAATACCAAAAAAATCCAACTCACTCCCCATTCCAAAATCCCCCCCCATCCTAACCCCCCCCAAACATTATACCCCCACCACACCAAATACCAAAAACCCTATACCATCCAAAAACATCCCAACCCCATCCTACCAAAAAACCAAACCCAACATCCCACAAACCCCACTAAAAATCCCCTAAATCCCCCCCCAAACCCCATACTTAAACCAATACCCCCAATACCCCCCACAAAAACTATCCAACAACCCCCAATCACCCAACCAACCCCACCCTAACTCACAATATTTAACCAAAACCCACCAATCCAACCCATTCTCACCCAAATCCCCCCCCAAAACAAACAACCATATCATCCCACCCAACCAACCCCATAAACCCCAATCCCCCCACCCAACCCATCCCCCCAAACAACTAAAACAAATCCCCAAACAACCCCCCACCCAAAACCACCCCAAACCCCCCCCACCACAAAACCAACCCTCCCCCCCCCCCTACAACCCAAATCACAAAACCCAACCCCCCAAACCATTAACACAACCCAAATCACAACAATCAAATTCATCCCCCACCCATCAAAAACCCAAACTCCCCCCCACCCCTAATCCCAACCCAAAACCCCAACCCAAAATCAAAAACATCTCAACCCCCCCCCCAACAAAAACCCCCTAAACACACCCCCACCACCCCAATAAAAATCTTCCCTTAATACCAATCCCCTCCACCCCCCAATCATATTTCATACCCCCCCCCCCCAACATACCCCCCCCCAAAATTCCCCCCCCTCAAATCCCATTTATCAAACAAAACCCCCCAAAATCCCCCTTACCCAAATCCCAAAAAAACCCAAATCATCCATCCCCCAAACCACCCACAAACCTAATCCAACCCCCCCCCTTCAACCCCACCCTACCCCCCCCCACCATCCAACTAATTCCAAAATACCAAAACCCAAAATAAAACCAAATACCCAACCAAAAAACCCCAACCCCCACAAAAAAACCCACCCCCCATCCACACATTCACTAACCCCAATCCTAACCCCCCAAAACAAAAAATCCCAACATCCATCCCCCCCCCACAAAATTTCAACCAAATAAAACCCCCATAACCCCCAACAAAAAACCCCCAAAATCCCCCCCAACCCCAACCAAAAACCCCCAAACCACAAACCAAACCCCCCCATCCAACCCCCAAAACCAAACCCCAAACACCCCATTCCCACCCTCCCCAAATAACCAACCCACCCCCCCCACCCCCAACCCCACCCCCAACCCCAACCCCCACACCAACAATCCCCAACCCCCCATCCATCATACCTAAAACCCCCCAAATCCACCCCCCAACCACCCCCCCCCAAAAAACCATCCCCCATTACAAACCCCCCCCAATCAAACCCACCCAACCCCCCCCCCCACCCCCTTAATAACCCCCCCAAACCACCCACCCAATTCCCCCCCCCCCAAACCCAAACCCACAATACATTTAACCATACCAATTCCCTTCCCAACCCCACCCAACACCATCCCACTTCAAACACAATCCCCCCCCAAAATACCCCCTCCCCAACAATACCAACCCAAAATTACACAACCCCAACCCCCAAACCACCAAAACCTAAACCCCAAAACAACCACCAAAAACCTAAAAACCCCACCAAAATCCCCCAACCCACCAAACCCAAAACCATCAAAACCCATTCCCCCACTCATTCACTCCCACCCCCACCCCCCACAACCCCCACACAAATAAAACAACTAAAAAACCATAACACATAAACACAATAAACCCCCAAACCCCCCATAAACCCCATAAAAACCCCAATCAACCCCCCACACCACACACCATACCCCCAAACACTAACCCTACCCCCTAAAACACCTAACCAACCCCACAAACCAAAAAACTTCAACCAATCCCCCCCATACCCCACAACCCCCCCCCCCACCCCCACCCCCCAACTCCCCCCAAAATACCCCCCCCCAATCATACCCCAAAAATACCCCCCCCCAATCATACTCAACCCACCCCAAACCAAACCCAAACAATCCAAAATTAAATATACACCCCCAACATAACCCTACCCCCAACCCCCCAACCACCATACACCCAATACCATTCCAACATCCAAAACAATACCAACCCAAAACACACCTAACAACTAAAAACAAAAACCCCCCCCCCTAAAACCCCCCCCCACCCATATATCCCCCCCCCCCCCCACCCATTCCCCCCCAAAACAAATCCCACCCCCAAAACCCCCCCACCTATACCCAAATAAACCCCAAACCCCCCCAACCCCCCACCCCCCCAAAAATTAAAAAAACCCCCCAACCCACCCCCCACCCACAAACCCACACAACCCCCCACCACCCCCCCAAAACCCCCCCCCCCCAACCAAAACACCCCTAAAAAAAATCCAACCCAACCAACCAAAAAACTTCCCCCAAAATCCCCAAAACCATAAACCCCCAAACACCAATAACCCTTCACCACCCACATCCCAAAAACCCCCCACCCAAACCACCACCCCCCCCACCCCCAAACAATCCTAATCCCACAAACAATCCACTTAAACCCCCCCAAACAATATAAATTAAAAAAAAACCATATCCCCCCCCATAACCAAACCACCCCCCATCCTAAAAACTCACAAACCAAAACAAAAACCAACCCATTCCCAACATACCCCACCCAAAAAAAATATTAAATTACCACAAACACAAACAAACTATAAACTACAACCCCAAACCACCCCCACCCAAACCCCCCAATACCCAAAAACCCAACACACAAAACCCCAAAAAACCCACAATCTAACAAACTTCACCAAACCCCCCCCCATAAACACAACCCCCCCCAACCATTACCCCCCATAAACCAAAAATTCCCCAACCCCCAACCCATAACAAAACTTCCAAAAACCCCCCACCCCACCCTACAAACCACCCCCAAACAATTAATCCCCACAACACAACACCTTCAATACCCATCAAAAAACCACAATTACACCCCCCAAATCCCACCCCCCCCCACCAACCCATCCCCACCCCCCCCCCACCCCAACCCACTTATCAAAACAACCCCACCCCACCCCCCACCAAAACAACCCCAATCCCCAACAAACCCCCATTTCATACAAATAAACCCCAACCCCAACACAAAACCCCCCCACATACCCAAACAACCCACCCCCCCACCCCCCAACAACCAAAACAATACAAACCCCCCACAATTTCCCCAAACAAAAACCCCCACACCCCTACCCCAAACCCCAAACCCATTTAACCCCCCCCACACCAACAAACCCAACCCAACTCAACCCCCACATCCCCCAAAACAAACCCCCCCCCCCCCACAAAAAAACCCAACAACCAACCCCAACCCCCCATAAACTCACCCCCCCAACCCCCACCCCTCTCCAACCCATTACCCCAAAAACACCCCAACCCCCCCCCCACCCCACCCCCACCCACAAACACCCACCAACCCCCAAATCTTACCAAAAAACCCCCAAACATCACCCAACCCCCCCCCCCCCCCAACACAAACCACAAAACCCACCAACCAACACCCAATCACCCACTACCCCAAACCCCCCCCCCCCATAACCCCCAATTTCCAACCCCAACCCACCACCACACACAACCCCCCCAAACCCCCCACCCCAATTCACCCAACACAAAAACCACCCAACCAACACCCACCCCCCCCCCCACCCCCCACCCCCCCCCCCCAACACCCCCCCCCCAAAACCAAACATCCCCCCAAACAAAAACCCCCCACCCCCAAAAACCCTCCCCCCACCCCCACAAACAACCCCCCACCACAAAACCCCCAAAACCAACCAAAACCCATCCCCCCACACCCAAATTACACACCCCACCCCCCACCCACAAACACCAATAACCCCCAACCAAACCCCCCCCATCCACATCACCCCCACAAACACACCCCCCCCACCACCCCACACCCCACCACACCAACCCCCCCAAAACACACAACAAAAAACCCCAAAAACCAACCACCCAATACCCCAACCACCCCCCCCACCAAAAACCCACAAACCCCCAAAAACCCCACCCCACCCACAAACCACACCCCCACAACCAATTCCCCAACCAACCCCCAACAAAAACCCAACCACACCCCCCCCCCCAGCCACCACCCCCCACAAATACCAAACCCACCACCACCCAACAACACCCAACAACCCCACAAACCCACCCCCACCCCCCAACCCACCACCCCCAACATAACACCCAACACCAACCCAATCACCACCACCCCCCCACCCCCTTACAACCCCCAATTCACCAAAACCCCCCCCCCACCAAACCCCCCCCCCATTTAATACACAACCCCACAACCATACCTAACAACCCCAAACCCACCCCCCCCAAACCAAAAACCCCAAAACACCACCCAACCACCCAACACAAACACAAAACAAAAACCATCCCCCACCCCAAATAAACCAACAAAAAAATTAAACACACCCCACCAACCAAAACCACAACAACAACCACAAAAACCCCCAAAAAAAAAAAAACCCAAAAAAACATATCCAACCTATCTTTACATCTCCCTCAATAACCAAACACTAACCACACCTATATTTCCTATGCACAAAACAATCCATACAAACCTAACAATTAAAATACATTCCCACCAATAATACATTACTCCCCACACAAAACCTACCACAACCACATACATTTTATTTACCACTATACAAAACAACACACATCTAATACCAACCCCTTCAGATACAATAACCCCATACAAACCTAATTACTAAAAACAACCTCTCTATCTCACTAACACACCTTCACATTATCCTCCCCATTCAATTCCCCCTAACCATCAATTTACCCACATATCCACCTAAAATATCATCCTCCCCATACAACCCCTTATCATTTCACTCCCCTTCTAACCACCTAATACAAAAACTACACTCCAATCTAATACCCCCCCGACATAACAACCCCTCAACATACTCTTTTTCTCAACAAACATCCCAACTCTCACTTTCTTTTTCCCTTTATTTTACCAACCCTAATTTTTTTTAACCAACTACCCACATTTCTCCATGTCTAATGATACTTTACACCTTTACATCCTCAAAATTACAATTCCTACTAACTACCACACATAAACCGCATTTATGCCCACAAAAATCTACTAATCTTAAACACCCCGAGCATCTACCCACTAACCTTTTTATAACCCAACCAAAAAATAACATTTCAATTTATTACATTAACATATAAACATTCATCATTTGCCAAAATCACATTAAAATACCCTTATAATAATCGTTAACCCAAATATAACCATCTACCCATTCTCCAACACCATACAAACAGGAATCAAAATCTCTATTACCCCCATATTTCTGTTTCCTCCCAATACCGATAACACAATAAACCCCATCCTCTACAACTATTACGTACCAAATCATCCCTGATCTCCAAATACTAAACCATTTCAATATCACTAATATCTATCTCATCTTTCATTACAACCACATCTTCCCCTTAAAATCCCCACCATACCTTATACTTATATTCAACCCAGGTAAACACAACCTACTTATTCATATTAACTCACTACAAATCCACCCTACATACCACACAACATCCATATCCACTCTAACAATGTTACATCATTCTAAACTACTAAACATGAACTTCAATAATCCCCTACGTAACCACCCACCCATTCACCACGGGCGTCATTCATCCCATCATTACCTCCTAAACTCTCCCCCAAGTCCATCCCACATACCCAACGCATCATATTTAACCACCAAAAAAACTTCAACCCCCAAAATCCATACCACTCTCATACACAAAACACCTTCCATTTTTTTCCCCCCCTATACCCGTCATTACAAAATACCACCAACCTAGTTTCACCAACTAAAAACAATCCTCACTATAACTACAATAACATTCCCCCATAACCACCTAATCTTAATCCCCAACCTTACCCCAAACATTCCCCAACTAACCTAACATCTCTCCAATTTATTTTATAACTTCACACCTCCTTCCCCCCCCCCAATATCAACCTTTATCACATCCACAAAACACACCAATAACTTCACCACTTCAAATTCCATCCTATAACCCACCCCCCATACTATCATAACCCTTTCCCTCTCAATTCTTAAAACATCCTCCACACACTTATACACCCTAATAAAATCCCTTAAATTAACACAAATTTTACTGTTTTTTATAAATCCAAACTCCAACCACAATAATCCACCATTTCCAATCACTATACTAACCCCACTTACACAATAATCCCCATCAAACACTCACTACTCCTATCCCAATAAACAACCTATAACCCCTCACCAATTTAACCATACACAACAAACACCCTTCCCCCACTAACCTCAACTTTCCCTATATAATTAATCATCCATTAACATTACTATCAAACATCATTTTTCATACATTTAACCCATCTAACATCTCAACCCTAACAATCCCAAAATTACATTCAAGTAATCCCCTACCTTACCCCCCAAACAACCCCCCAACCCCATCATCACACCCCCATAAACTTCTCAAAAATCCACCTAACTACCACCAAACACTCCCCCAAAACATCACACTCAACATTCCCCCACGCCCCTATCACATACCCTTCCACAATCCATATACTCCAACAATAACCCCAAATCACCAAACCACCACCACAACCCCTCCCTTACCCCACCCCATACTCAAACCCTTCAAATACATCACCCATAACCTAAAAAATACCCACCCTCTCTTCCCCACAATATCCACCCAAAATACATTCCCCTTAAAACCATCACCCACTTTAACATCCCCAATATTACCCTCCTATCCCTTACCTCCATATAATACAATTCCTCTATCAAACTTTTTACACTACCCCCCCATACCTAAAAAATTCTCCCATCTCCATTTCACAACACTTACCAACCCTCCCCCCCCAATCACTTACACTAAAACTTACTACACCTCTTTAATCCCCTTCACCCCACCCCCAAATTCCCCAAAAACCACATTTCCCATCCGCTAACACCCCCCCCTAAACAATATCACCCTAATCCCACTCTCTCACTAACTTTCACCAAAACCTCATCACAACCATAACCCTCACCCCCCTAAACCATTATCCTATCACATAAACCCAAACAAAAAATACATATAACCTAACCCCTCCCAATACAATACCTAATCTACCCATTAACCTACCATTACCTCCCTCAATCACCCTACATACTTACCATTACCATTAATCCCACAACCCTATCACCCCAATCCCAATCAAATCAACCCCTTCATATATCAACCCAAAACATCTCATAAATACTATTCCCCCATTATACACCCTCCCCACACCTCCACTTTCCTCACTTCACCAATACCCCAACAATCCAAACCACCAAACCTTACAATACAAGTCAACACAATTCTAACAACCTATTCTTACAAAAAAATCCAAACAATTCCCCAATCAAATTCACCCAACATACCCCCCCTATCTTACAAAATCCCCCCCATATACTCACACCCCCCATAAACAAATAACATATTTACTAACCCCACCAATATTTACATCCCCTTTTACAACTTATTACATACCTTCCCCAAAAGCATCCAAACTTCCCATTAACATCCCTCACATCACCCCTTAATACATAATCTTTATCCCCATTCTTACATCTTACTAAACCCAATCACCTTTAAACACCCTACATAATATCTCACATCTATAAATCCCAAATTACACACTACCCAATTCTTATACCCATCCACTCATATTTCCTAATCACTATCAAATTAACATCAACCCCAACCATTTAAATCCTTTCAATAATCCAATCCATCCCATAAATTCTTTTGACTTCCCAACAAACCACAACAAATCTTCCTCATCTCTATTCAACAATCCCCCAACCCACCTTTAACCCCCTCTATTACACTATCAAAAATCCCACCCCATACTTCCGAATCAATACCATCTTTCTGCTATACTCCACCCATTACTCTTTTCATGGAACAACTTTTTCCCCACCAATAAAATCTCTTTACCCTCCCCAACAAACCTTTTGAACACCCCCCTTAATACATATTATAACCACATATACCCCATTGTAACCAACTATCCCCAAAAACAACTTAATACCCAAACTCAACCCTCTTCAATTTTCCCAAGTTCATCTCCACCCCTCTATATCACTTTCAACTACTCCTATAAATAAACTCACCATATTTAATCTATTTTTTACAAACATAATTATCCATTAACTAAACACTTCTCCAATATAACCCACACCTCTAATTACAAATAAAACTAGCCTATTAACTAAATACCAATCAAATTTTAAATTCCACCTCTTATACCCAATGTTAACTTCCTATAAACAAGCCCACTTTCCCCCCTCTAATCCCCATATAAAAATTTTCATATCATTAATATATATTATAATTCACAACACTTCTTCTACACAAAAATATTTCCATTAATTCCAAACTAAATAATAAATCTCCCACCTACCCTTTATTGAATTATATTACTTTTCAAACCTTACCCATAAAATTCTATATCCCTTGAATCTAATCCAACCCCACTAAAAATCTCCACCCTCAACATTCCCTTAAAAACTCAATTTTACCCCTACCTTCAACCACTTTAATAATCAAAATACATTTCCTAATCCCCCCTTAACTTTAACCCAAATTCCCTCTGTGCCATACCACGCCTCATCTAAAAACATCACCAATTAAACTAAAACAACAAATAACAAACCAATTTATCATCCTCTTCACAAAATTATACTTCGTACCATCCAAAATAAATCCATGATCTAATATACCCTCCATCCCCCCCTCCCCAACCACCCACTACAACACAAACATCACCCTTCTAACTTATTATAAACCAATATGTATATAAATAACCCTACAAACCTGACACAACCCCATGTACACCCCCCCCTACATAAAATACAAATAACTACATAAACCCCAAACAAAAAAACCATTACCACAAATCATAACATATACATCCCAACTAATTGCCAACACTTTACTATCATAAACTTCGAATCCCCACATCCCTAAAACCTAACATCGCCCCCAACAACCTCTATCATATAAACATCCAAATAAACAAATGTATCAACAAAACAACCTAATACCTAACAATATATCCTAATAATTATATTCAATTTTCCATAAATCCCCCATACCTTAACCACCCCAAATCCCCACCATCCCAATACAAAAATTCATATATCCCAATAAAATCACCCCCCCCATTCTCCAATAATTATTTAAAATTCTCAAATCAAAACAACACTCCACCTTCTATATTCACCCACCCAAAACCAACCCAATCCCCACTTAACTTCAAAACCATCTCACTATACCACCCAATCCATAAAATCCCCAACAACCCATCACAATCAGTCATCCCTAAAAATTTAAAACCAACCCCCACATATTAATTTCGTAATACCAACCAAAATCAAACCCAAAAACCACCCCTTTAACCAATACACTTTAATACCCTTAACCAAATACCACACTCCATCAATTGCCCAATTCAAACCAAAAATTCACAAACCAACATTTCAAAAACCACCTCCCCAACCTTCTACCACAAATAATACCCTCAACACAAAAACATCCCCATCTCCCTCTCAAGAACCCTTACACCTCTACTAAAATACCACCGGCAAAACCCATACATCCAAATTAAAAATAAGATCCTTATTAAATTCAACCTAAATAATGTACACCCTCTTTCCAACTAGTTTACAAAAACTCCCCTTCAAAATCATCAACACAAAAACAAAACCCACCTAATACTTTATATTCCAATTCCATCATCCTGTAACACCATTCTCCCACCAATCATACATACCCCTTAAACTTCTTAAGTGCCACACCAGCTATTCCTAAACCTAACAATAAATAAACAAAACAAACCTACAAAGACCCACCCTCTATAATTCTTTAACAATCCCCACTTATACAATTACTTGGAAAACATTAAAAACCTCACACACTAGGGATACACCTCCATAAACACATTATATGTATCCCCCACCCCCTAGCTCAAATTATATAAACACTATATCCCCCCTGACTTATAACCTAAACCCATCCCATCCCTACCCCCACCTAAAAATTCAACACCCCATAACTTCAAATATTCCAAATCCACCCACCCAACTCAAAAAATTTCTACCTTCATCCCCAACCATAAACTCCACTACACAACATTTGACCTCCCCAAGAACACCACTTTCAAATAATACACAAACCCCAAACACAAAAAAATTAGCAACCTCCCCTAATTAAATTCATAAAAACTCCATCAAAAAAAACAAAATCAAATTCTAAAAATCTTACTAAAACTTTCAACCCCTATTATAAATAAAAAAAACCTAATATCCACTATTATAACAATCCCCCCACATCCAAATCAAAACAATACTTCTATCAAACAACCCCCCCCCATCCCAACCCAAAATAAACAAAAAATTTTCACCATTATACCAAAAACAAAAAACCCCAACAAATCACCAAACCCGCTAACCCTTTCCAAACCACCCTCATCAAAAAACATTCCAATTACCTTTTCCCAATTACAATAAAAAAATCTCCCCAAACATTCAACAAAAAAAACCCACAAAAAAATAAACACTCCCATACTGATCTTACACAATATCCCATAAACCCCCCCCAACTCCCCAAACCCCCTAACAACCAAATCCCCCACATTTCCCCACATCATTTACACCTATCACCCAACCAATCCTCAAAAATCAAAATTTTCCCAATAACCTACAACCAATTACACATCAACTAAACAAAACCCTATTTTCCAATTCAAATTAATCCCAAATACCCATTACATAACATCACCATACCATTATCCCAACAAATTCTAAATCCATTACAAAAACATTAAACCCCGGCCAACTACCATCAAACCAATTACCTTTCAAACCAACCCAATCAATACAACACCAACAACATTTCCAACCAAAAATAAAATCCACACACTACCTAAATTTCATATATTATTCCTCCTTCATAAATTCCCAAAAAATCCAAACCTCCCCAACCTAAATAATCATAACCATCATCTACTTTTCATCTTAAACCTCATAAAATTCAAACATAAAACACCCACTACAAACCCCAAACACATCAAAAAACCCATCTCCATACCCCCCCCCCACCCCCCAATCCCCAAAGCTTATAATTTACACCACAAAATATAACCTTATTTTCACCATAATAACCAATCAACAATTATATCACCTTAAAACCATACAATACCCATAACAAAAAAAACTCCCAAAATTTACTAACCCCCTACAAATAATTCACACTTAATTTACCCCAATACTCACCCCCTCAAAACACCTCCCCTCCCCCAACCCCTACAATCAAACAAATCCCCATATCAACCCAAACCCAACATACCCCCCCCAAATCCACCCCCTTAATACCCCTTCCCCAATCTCCTCCCCCCCACCCTACCAAATCCATTTAATTACCCCAATAACAAACACCTCCCCCAAACCACCCTATCCCCCTAAACATCCAATAATAAAAATTTTAACTCAAATTAACAAAACCTCTACAAAAAAACCACCTACAACCTATTATCAAACAAAAAAACCACAAAAACCCCATAACAATATTCACCTACCAAAAATTCTATATCAATATAATCCCCAACCAAAAAAATATTCCAACATATTCCAAAATTATCCCAAAACCAAAACCCCCAACCCCAACATCACATAAAAAGAAACCAAATAACAAACCAAACAAATCCCCCCCTAAAATACCCCATCCTTCAAAATTATAAAAACCAACACTACACCCCCCCAACATACAAACCCAACCCCAAACCCAATCACCAACAACCCCAAACACCCCCAAATCCAAATACACCCAAAAAACCCCAACCCCAAAAACCCCCAATACACAAAAACCCCCAAAATCCCCCAAAAACAACTACCCCCAAACCCCCCCCAAAACCCCTAATTACCCAAAAAAAAATAAACCCCCCCCCCCCCCCCAAAAACATATACCCCCCCCCCCCCCAAAAAAATTTAACCCCCCACCACCCCCCCCCCCCACCCTCCAAACAAAAAACCCACAACACCAATTTCCCCCACCCCCCCCAAACTACAAACCCCACCCCCACCCCACCACCCCCCCCCAAACCACCCCCACCCCCCCACCCCCACCACTCCCACAAACCACCCCCCCCACTAATCCAAACCAATTCAACCAAACCATAACCCCCCAAAAACCAAAAACCACCCCCAATCCAAACACCCCCCCCCCACCCCCCCAACTTACAACCAACATAAACATACCACAACACAAATTAAATAACCCCCCCATCCCCCCAATCACCCACCCCCCCACCCCCCACAACCCCCAACAACCCAATTCACAAAACCACACACCCCCCTTCCACCCCCAATCCACACCCCCCCCCCCCCCCCAACCCCAACACAACAACCCAATCACCCCCCCCCCAACCCCCCCCCCCCCCCCCCCCCCACCCCCCCAACCCCCCCCCCCCCCCCAACAAATTCCCCCCAAAACCCACAACCAACCCCCCCCCAACCCCCAATAAAACCCCCCCCCAACCCCCCCCCCCACCCCCCCCCCCCCCCCCCAACACCACCCCCCCCCAACCACAACCCCCCCCCCCCCCCCCCCCAAACACCCCCCCAAAAACCCCCAACCCCCCCCCCCCCACAATTACCCCCCCAAAACCCCCCCAAAACACCAACCCCCCCCCCCCCCAAAAATACACCCCCCCCCCCCCCAACCACCACCCCAACCACAAACCCCCCCCCCCCCCCCCCCCCCCCCCCCCAACCCCCCCCACCCCCAACCCCAAACAAAACCCCCCCCACAACACCCCCCCCCCCCCCAAAAACCCAAATAAAAACCACCCCCCCCCCCCCCATAACCCCCCCCCCAACACATCCCCCCCCCCCCCCCCCACCCCATCCCCCCCAAAACCCCAAAAAACCCCCATACCCCCACAAACAAAACCCACCCACCCCCTCCCCTACACCCACCAACCCCCCCCCCCCCCCCCCCACCCCCCCCCCCCCCACCCCCCCCCCCCCCCTCCCCCCCCCAACCCCCCCCCCCCCCCCCACCCCAACCCCCACCCCCAAATCCCCCCCCCCCCCCATCAAACCAATACCCCCCCCTCCCCCCATGTTACCTATCCCCCAAACCCCCCCCACACTAAAACATTAACCAACCCCCCCCACCCCCCCCCCCCCCCCCCCCCCCCATAAAACCAAAACCACCCCCACCCCTAACACCCCCCCCATACCCTACCCCCCCCAAAACCCAACCTTTGTTCCCACAACCCCCCATTTAAAATAACCCCACACCCAACAACCAAAACCCCAAACAAACCCAATTACAAAAAAAAACCCCCCAAAATCAACATCAAAACCCAACCCCCACAAACAAACCCCCCCCACAACATTTAAATACACCACACCCCACCCCCAAAACCACATACCCCCCCAAAACCACCCACAACACCCCCCCAAACCACCCCACCCCCCCCACTTTCCCCCCCCCCCCCCATCCCCCCCCACCCCCACCCCCCCCCCAAAAATCCCCCCCCCCCCCCCCACACCCCCAAACCCCCCAAAAACACCAACCCCAACCATACACCCCCACCCACACCTACTTAAACCCCCCCCCAACCCCCCAAACCCCACCCCCCCCCCCCCCCAATTTAACCCCCAAACCCCCCCCCCACCCCCCCCCCCACCACCCATATCACCAAACCAACCCCAACCAACCAACAACCCACCCCACCCCCCCCCCCCCCCCCCCCCGCCCCCCCCCCAAAATCCCCCCCCCCCCCCCCCCCCCCCCCCAACCCACCCCCCAACCCCCCACCCCCACCCCACAAAAAAAACCAACCACCCCCCCACCCACCCCCCCCCCCCCCCCACCACCCCCACCCACCCCACAACCCCCCAACCCACTCCCCACCCCCACCCCACCCCCCCCCACCCCCCCCCCCTACTCCCCTACCCACCCCCCTCCCCCCCTCCCCACCCCCCCACCCCCCCCCCCCCCCACCCACCCCCCCCCCCACCCCCCCCCCCCCCCCCCCCCCCCACCCCCCCCCCAACCCCCACCCCCCCCCCCACACCCCCCCCCACCCCAAACACCCCCCCCCCCCCCCCCCCCCCCCCCCCCCAAACGGCGTCGAACCCCGCGTCCCCCCCCAGCGCCCATTCCCCCCCCCCCCCCCCCCCCACCCCCCCCCCCACCACCACCCCCCACCACCCCCCCCCTCCACCCCCCCCCCCCCACCCCCCCCACCCTCCCCCCCCCCCCCCCCCGCCCCCCCCCCCCCCCCCCCCCCCCCCCCCACCCCCCCCCCCCCTTGCACCCACCCCATATCCACTCTGTCAAAAACACTCCAACCCTTAAAAACCCCCCAAATCCCTTCACATACCATCCCATTACTCAATAAACACGCCCTAACAACCAAGCCTTCCCAAACTTATAAAAAACAATCACAAAAACAAATCCAATAAATCTTACCATCCTTAAACCCCCATACCAAACCCCATTCATCTCAACCCCACCACCCAAACCGAGTTCTCACCTCCAAACACCCTGTCGATAACCCCTACTCTACACTTCAGCCAAATCCCCCCTACTCCTTCACCTGTCAAACAGACATAGTACCCCACCCCACGAGTCCCACCATAACCCCCATCAAAATCCACCCTCCCCTCCAACCAAACCTTAATCGACCCCCTCCCTTACTGAATATTACCACCACCAACACCATCTGATAGTAAGCTTAGACTTATCTAGAGATGCCCCCAATCTCCTTCCTTCCTAGCCACCCCTACCCCCCCACCCACACCACCAACGGTATTAATTGAACCAGAGTAGGCTGGACCATCCCCCCACCCCCCCCCCCCCACCCCACCTCGGAGGTTTGCCACGGTCGATCCAGTATTTGTTTTACCTTTCCCCCCCACTTGTAGTCTTGATCCTGGGTGGGTAGACTCTGATTCCCCAGCTTACGTATGATGTAGAATGTTCAGCAAGCCCCCCCCGAAGATGATAAGTTTCCCCAGAGGCTCAATGAACAAATTGGAGTTCCGAGGAGGGGGTAAATAGTAAGACACCTTTCCCCCCCTTAACCATAACTGGCGTGAAGCCCATTAGGCTCTGCCATCTTGTATATAGTGATCATTGGGAGTGACTCCTGGAAGAGGGGGAAAACAAGTTTATTCAGAGGGATCGCTATAACTTACATCAAGAGATCACCTAAGCTAAAACGTCGGCTACCCCATTGGGGGGAGTGAGGATTCCATACTCCAGGGGATAGGGTGGAACAGGACCTGTCCCCTGGCCCCAGTAGACTACTGCCCCCCAAGGAAGGTCTTCCCTTAAAGGACGATTTAGGTTACGGTCCAAAGGAGGGATTGAGGAGGCCATTGGGTCCGAGTCTGATGCGAAGATAGGCTCAGTCTCGCAAACTCTAGACTGTTTGTAAATGTGGTTAGAAACGTATGGTGTTTGGCTATTGACCCCCAGTGGGTTATAATATGTCCCAAAGTTGGGCTATGAAAATGTTCCATTTGGAACATTGTTGGGTGAGATGGGGCTATTACTGTTTTATCCCACTTGTGCCCATTTGGGGAATAGAATTACCATAGAAGGCTGATTCTGGTGACACGGTTTAAAATAGTGCTTACGTTGATAGTAATTGCATCGTGAATATAATATGGGCTTTGGGGTAGTACCCCCCAGGGGGTCCAGACCCCATGGGAGTCATGACCCTTCCAGATCGGCATTACCGGTGAGTGTGACCAAATATTGGTAGGGGCCCCCGGGGGAACCCCCAGGGATAGAAGGATGAGATGGAATGACTTTGTGGATCTTCCCGGATTTAGGTGGTCCGGTATTAGGGATGCGTTCCATATGGGAAGAAGATGTAGAGGAGCTCACTGGTTAAGAAGGGATGGGTTGAGGGGAGGTTGAGGTGGGGAAGAGAAGGGATGAGGTGGAAGAGAGGCGAATGGGAGTTCAGGCTAAAAAGGAATGCTAGAAACTGGGGGGAGTTGACTCTGTGAATCCGAGGGGGGCCAACGTTGAATTAGGTAATAACACTATTTATTAGATTTATGCTTAGGAAAGGTGGAGTGATTAAATATATTAGAGGGTTTGTTAATATGAGGGGCGGTGGTATGAGGGACAGGGGTGTGAGGGAGTTTGGTACTGTGTTTGTTTGTGTAGGTTTGTAAGAGTATTGAATTCAGTGCTTCATTTATTATGGAGTGGTGGCTTGTGAGTGAATAAATAGAGGTGGGACATGGGGTGGGTACTGGGTAGAAAAGATGAGTGGGGAATGAAGTTGGACCAAGGATGAACAATTTTAGGGGGGGGGAGGGGGGAGTCTTTCAAAGATTGGACCTGCATTGGAATTGTAGACAAAATTCTACTAGATTGGAATTTAGTCATAAGTGAGGCCCAGAAATTTTATAGGTAATTCGGAGGATTTTATGGGCTTAAGGTAGGGAGTTGAGCACAAGGAGTTTCTCAGAAACTTAAATTAGTAGGGGGAGAAGGGATTAAGATGGGCAAGGGGGAAGGAGGGGTTGAGCAAAGGATGCCGCAGGGAAGGGGTAAAAGTGTGAGGGATGGAGGTGGAGGGTGAAGGAACGGTGGATTAGAAATTAAAAAGGTGGGGGAAAAATGAAAACAGCAGAGAGCAGGGCTAAAGGAGGGAGCAAATGTTGAAGGGTATGGGGTGGAGAGGACACAAGAAAGAATAGGGGGGGGGGGGGGGGGGGGGAAATTAGATTCTTATCAATACAGACCACAAAATCCCTAGGGGTGGGGGGGGGGGTTACATTGGTTTATTGGAAGAACCTCTGCTGGGGGAGGGGGGAAGTGACTTCTGTAATGGGAGCTAGGGAGGGGGGAACATGTAATGCTGATGGACAAAGAATGGGGGGGAATGTGAACACTTTTTTATAACATGGGATAATTGGGTATACTTCGAAAAAGAAATTCAGTATGGAGGGGGGTGGGAATATTCAAAGGAGGGGGGGAGGAACTGAAATATAGGGGGGGAGGAGGGGGGGGAGAGGGGGGGGATGGAGGAGGATGGGGATCCAGAATCCTACATTTTTCATCAAAAGAAGTTACTTATAACACAGATTCCCCTGAAACCGGGTGAAATGGGGAGAACTAGAGCGAAGGGATTCAGATGGGGAAACCAACTAAACGATGGTTTAGTGGAGGGGAGCAGGGTGATGGGAGGGGGATGTAGTGAGGTTAGGGGAGAGCGAAATATGGAGTTGAATCAAAGGGTGGAAGTGGACATGGGGACATGATTGACTAACAGGGGACGGTGGGGTACAGATGAAACTTATGCCAGGGTGGAGAGAGACGAATAAAGAGGAAAAATAAGAACAAGGAAGATGTGCGCTATATAGAATAGAAAGAACACAAATATAGACACACTATATGTAAAAGCCCATCAGAGAGGGGTTGATAGCTTGAGTTACCACTTTTGCATTCGAGACACATCACCAGGCATTTTTTCAAACCTCAGCGAGGGGTTAAAATAGCTAAAACCCATAACCATATACTTGACAGTTCTGCATTCCGATTCAATTTAAACTTTTTTCTTACAGTGAGTTTATTTCAGTCTCAGTTTAAATTATTTAATTATTATTAGAAGGAATGGGCTGAGTCAATCTACGTTCATAAATACAGGACAGATTACTACCATATCAGCAAAAACATTAACTGCCATCTAGTAAGAATACAAGAAACAATGAAACACACTAACAAACCATATAGAGACTGGAACAGTCAAAGTTTGAGGATGCTGCCTAAACATGACAGAACTGATGTGAAGTGTAAATGAAGATAACGTATACCGTGAGAAATGTCCGAATATAACACCTTGGACAGGGCAAATATTTCAACTGTACAAAATATAGAAAGGGTGCCAAGAAAAAAACGATTAAGCTACGAAAAGAACTGGTAGCAACTAATAAAAGGGATCTACAAAACATACTGAAGTTTCAAACTCATGTCGGATAGTGTGAACAAAGCTCGAAATTTACTCCTGTTTCGAAAGATATTGACAAAGATTCACAGTATAATTTTTTCATCTAGACTAAAAAGATGTGTTGAAAACTGCGATTACAAGGAAGAGAGTGCACCAAATGATGTTCAATCTGAAAAAATTACAGCGCCGCTATGCAAATCGTAAGGAACTATAAAAACGTTTTGAAAGCGAGAAGAAAGTGTCCTGTTCACCTAAAAATGATAACAAATCAGAGGAGCATGTCCAAATGCAGAAAGACTGGTTTTTTCCGCATTGAGGAGCCATTTGTTAACTCGCATGTGTCAAAATTTGGCACTAGCCTATACAAGGCCTTGGTCAACGAAAACATATGATCTAAATACATTCAGGTAGCAAAGTACCTAGTAGTCATGAATTCCCAACTAGCAACAAATGACCCAATGTTAAAAATAACTCGCTATACCTCTAATGGCTTCGTAGTATTCAGCAAGTGTGGGATTTGATCACGAATTACTCTTTACCCTACTCCCGTAGTTCGAGTGGTAATGCCGTGCGGCATGTGTCCAGGTTTTCCAGCCCTCAGGTTTAAGTCTGTCTACGACAGTTAGTGTTTTTGAATAGTGTGTCTGTTTTCAACTGCATGAGGTCTGAATTGTTTGTTTAAATACGGTGTGTCTGCCAACATTCCCAAAATTGGTATAAGTACCGCCCATTTATTTAGGTAACATCTCTGTCCCAAGACAAAAAGACCCAATGAGAGACAACTATCTGACCAAAGATAAATGTTGTTTTTAAGAAAATATCTCGATGAGACATAGTCTCATCTAGTCCATGATTTTTGGCGAGTACCCTGATCAAATGGGAAGGAGCAGCGTCCAACGAGGAGACATGTGTTCCTCCCATGAAAGAAATTGCATAAGATATCCTCGCCAGGAAGTCGCATTTGGAGCTGCCAATACAAACGTATATCCCAACACAGAAAGAGCCCATTTTAAGACGAATCACAAGTAGTCACCAATGAGTCAATGTAAATATATATCACAAAAGATTAAGCAAGAATGACACATATCGTAACTTTATGGTTTTTTCCTGGCATGTTGGTCGCAGTTATTTTTTTTCATCGAATAAAGAAAACGGTCGCAATAGACGGTCGTAAAAGAGAGTCGCAATGGCACACGCCCAACATAAAACGCATGTCCCAACACAATAAGACCCAAAGAACACAAGTGTTGATCCTCTGTGTATTTCACTTTTTTTTTTTTTTTTTCTCCGCATGAGGAGTCGCACCATTTTTTCCTCGCTATGAGGGGTCAATAGCATTGTCCCCGAAAACCGCCCAATCGTTCAAACCAGGATGTCCCAACACAAAAGACCCAATGACATCAAGTGTCACCAGTGATGCTTCTGTGTTTCTCACACAATAGGATCTAATGACAACAATATAAAAAAACTGTCACTGGAGTTTAATGGTGACCCTGGCGATTAGACGACTTCTCCAAATACTTAGCCAAAAGAAGCCCAGAAGCGATCTTGAGATAAATATTAGTGTAATCGTTATAAATAGATAATGACAGTTGGGTTATAGTGTGACAGGTAGCTTAGGACTTTAAGAATGAAAGATGAGTTCATCGAAAAATGGTTTAAGAAAGTTAAATAGAGTTGTTAATATACTATATATGTCGTGTTAAGGGGGAAGTTGAAATGAGGCATAAGAGTGTTTTGAGGAAAGAGTGTAACTCCGTAGTTCCCCTTTATGGAAGATGTAGCTTGGTGGTTTTGGTTTAGTATTTCATTGTTGAGTATTTCATAAATTATGGTGAGACTGAATTGCAATAGTAATGTTTTTAGTAATATAGATTAAAGA
Source organism: Oreohelix idahoensis (assembly GCA_024509875.1). NCBI lineage: Eukaryota > Metazoa > Mollusca > Gastropoda > Stylommatophora > Oreohelicidae > Oreohelix > Oreohelix idahoensis. The sequence goes on along the minus strand of JAMPIV010016530.1, from coordinate 829 downwards.
AGATTGTATGGTTTTGAGTTTAATCAGTTTAAAGGGAATGACTTTAAATTACGTCCCTTGAAAAGTTTTGATGTAGCGATGCAAAAATAAACACGCACACGAGAAAGTGTTGCGAGTGTGAAACACATTTTAGCAGCGAACGGGAGAAAGTAACAATCGGGGATGAGAAGATTAAGGAAATCTGATTTTGGAAACGCGCTAGCGTTAGGATAGCCAAGTTGCTCTGGATGAAAGTTGTGTACGCGGCGAGAGATGTGTTAGATGGCTCATATTCTGGGCGAAACAATCCACTGAAGGTGGATTGGTTTGCTGTGGTCACAGTATTGTTTCAAATTATTATTGCCGAACCATACAAGACGCTCAACGCCCCCTTAAATAGAAGATAGATAAAGGACCAAGATAAGACAATGTCTCCAGATCAAGTATTGTTGTTAACCAATTTGGCAAGACTACAAGACAGAACATGTAGGTTGTGTGATAGTTATGCGAGAGACAATAGACAGTACGTAGGGGCAGCGTAAGAACCAAGTGACTATTGATACAAATAAACAGCCCTGGTGGTTAAGAACCAGTCTTATAATCAAAGATAACATCGATTAGTTTCACCAGAACTACGGGCCTTATTAAGGGTTTGGAAACAGAAGAAAACAGAACAGTAGATGAGCTAGTAATTTGAGACAGCGTCGACTATAAAAAGCAAAAAATGATGCGAGTTGAGAGAGATTTATTTCAAAAGAGCTATGAACATTGTTATTATGGGAGATGGGACCCGTTCAGTGGATAAGGTTGGGCATGAATTATGATTTTCAGCGGATTTGATGATAGCTGT